>VZSR01003803.1:33264312-33306204 GCA_013398615.1 Brachypodius melanocephalos
AATCATACATAAAAATATGAAGAAAATTAAGGAAAAATTTTTGTTAATGAATTTATGTATTACTGTATTTTCTATTCAATTAATTAAAACTTTATGACTCAATGTGACCACAATTTTTATTCAGATTTACTATGGCTTTACAAAAGAGACTGTATGTCCTCATAACATACATATTTAGCACACGTGACCCAAATTATATGTGCTTTTTATTTCTGTTTAGGTAATGTATAAATACAATAAGTATGGAAGTACTATACTCAAGATATCTACCTGAAGAAAAGAAAAAGAAAATTAGCTTTTTAAAACACATCACCTAAGATAATTTGTGTTTATGTCACTGTTCAAATTAATGATAATTGAATAATTCTTAAAAAGAAAAGCCGTCAAGAAAAAAAAAAGTTTGTTTATGGAAAGGTTCAAATAATTTATCAGTTTATGCTATAGATTAGAAATGTCAAGTGTTGATCCTGTATAAAAACATCTATTTTCCCTGTTACACATTTGGAAATGAATGTACCACTAAACCTACTTCACATCACCTGGCTGTGCGTTTCAAGTGACAGGATGACAAAAAGTGAATGGTAAAATACAAAACATATTCATAGACTTCCAAAAGGTCCAAAAAGAGTCTCTACTGCAAAATGAAAATTCTTTTTGTAAAAACCACTGTTTAGCATGGAATATAGGTCCTCTGTTTTACAGATTGTATGGTTCTGGTTTGTTGGTTGGTTTTTTTCCCCTACAGATGGTCTTTATGAAAATATGGTAAGACTCTAAATATATGGTGCATAAAGTTAACACTCAGTTCCTACAGCTTCATTTCCAATCTTCTGTAGCTCCATTGAGGAGTAAAAAAGTAATGAAACAGGAAAGCCTCTTAAATTAAAAGCATTGCTGTTTTGTAGCTTAACATATCTTTTCACCTCAGTGTAATTCCACCATGTGAAACATAACAAAGAGCTATAACTAAAAATTCCAATGTCATATAACTTAGTGTTATGAGAAAATATTTGAGTTTTCTCTTAGGCAATACAGAACTAATTTGCACAATGAAAGTCTTGCTAAATTGGTACTGAAGAATGTGAAAGACTAAAACCACACAATAGATAAAAGCATGCCAAGAAATTTAATTTACAAAACACTTACTATAAATTAAAATAAATGTTAGAAGTGCTTAGGCAGTACAACTATCTGCAGGTAAACCATTCTGACAGAGTTACTCATCTAAGAAGCAGGATAAATCTTAACAGGATATTTTAAAGATTAAGAAAGGTTCAAGAAACTGTTCTAGGGCTTTAAAAGGAAAAAATAGTTATAAATTTTTAATGCTTTTTAGCTTATATTTTCCAGGAAATTCTTAAGGCTTTTGATGATTTAATCTACATATTCCCCAAACTTTGTGATACCTCAAATCTAAATTTTGCACAACTATGACAAAAAAAAAAAAAAAAAAAACCAAACAAGCAAACAAAAAGCCCAAGGCAACAGCAACCAAAAAACCCATACAAAACCCAAAGAAACAAATGAAAAGGCACAGTGAAATAAATGCTGGTTAAGTTATGTTTCAATTAACTCTTAAAACATTTGGGCTTTATTTTCTGCCAAAAGCTGAGGTAGGAGAAATGGGAGATTGGAAATGGGTTGGTTTATTCCTGAGGAAGAGGAGCACCGGAAGTTTAAACACTTGTTATTTTTGGCTGTAATTTCCCTTTTGGGTACTCTAAAAGAGAGACACTAGACTATATGGATATTTAGCGTCACTTTAGAATGTCCATCCATGTTTCTTCATATTTCTACCACATTTTGGATTTTGTCAATTAAAGCAATATTTTGTATCACCAGCCAAAGTTTTCGGAGTAGAAAATGTAGAACTTTGAAGAAACTTTGGGTACACAGGATCTTATTTATGAAAGCTTAGAAAAACTTTTGAGTACCCAAAACTTTTTTTAGCAGCAGATAACTTCAAAGTAAATATAAGAACAACTATTTTAAGTTGAAATCAGACAAAGCAGTGAAAGTAGCTGAAGTTTGGGGATAAATTAGAAAGGGAAAAGACAGAAACTAGATTAAACATTAGCAAACTAGGTGGAATTTATTCAAATATACCTTTCCACCATAAACCATAGGGACATCTACCCCAGGTTAGGCATTTAGTTATTTTGATCTCTCCTAAAAGGACTTGTGAATGAATGACAATACAACGACCTATGTTAGGAAGAGGTGAAAGTACATCTGATTATATATAGCTAATTTTTAGAATGGAACTTAAAATATATCTTGTAAATATGCATCTTATTTGCAAGTCTCAATTCTTTCCTTGTAACAACAAACATACAAAAGCCACTGAGCAGCAAAGAAAGAGCTTCCCTATCCCCTTTAGTTCTTCATAGAAATATTTAAAAGTTGTATATACAGAAAGTGAAGAATTCTCCAAGTCAAGTAAAAATAATGTTTTTCTTCTACCAGAATAGTCTTTGCTCCTACCACAAAATAAGTAATGAAGAAAAAAAAGTTAGGAAAACAAGACAAACTTTTTACTTTACAGAATTCGACCTGAAACCTTGAAGGTTTCTGGGTTAATGTTTCCTGGAGAATCAGTACAGCTCTTTTCTTGTAATTAAATTCTCTGACAGAGTTTTCTACAGAGACATGTATTTTGTATACTGAAGTCTAAGGCACTACTAAAACAGAAGAGAGTTCCAGATTTGCTTGGGCTTTACAAAAGAGGCAGTATGTCCTCATAGATAGCAAGCCTCTGGCCAAGGTCAGAATGCAGAGGTTCCACTGCTGAAGTTTCCTCCTCTAACCCCTATAAATCATTACAAGTCAAATATACATTTTGCCATCTGTAAACAGATTGCTAGAGATTCTGACCTCATCTAAGTACATGGAAGTCTGTAGTAGCGATAATTATTCTTTCTTGTAATACTAGTGAAAAAACTATATGCCATCATTTCATTCTAGGGTATTAATTGTTTTAATATCCCTGACAATAGAGGTGCATAAGATAACTTACCTCCTACAATAATAAAAATACAAAGTATTTCCTTTCCTAGGCAGTGATAAAATAAGCACTGTTCTCAAAAAATCAGTTCTAGATAAGAATAAATATTCTGTTTTCAATCAACCTCTCTGGTATAACATCTTACTAATTATTGTGAATTGGAAGCAGACAAATAAATAAATACATTAATAAGGAGGGGGGCAGGAAAAAAAAATCTGAATTCTTCAGTTCTCCACCACACACTGAAAACTGTTTGAAGCAAATAAGTAAATTCATTTCCAGGACACTTCAGATTCAACCTTAAAATTTCAAAAGCCTGAAAAGTTTTAGGAATAATGTAGCTGGTAGGACTCTCATGAAAATGTTGGGGGGAAAAGCATTAAAAAACCCCTCCTGTTCTCATATAAATGTTCCCTAATTCTTTCTCCCTTTAAAACATGTGTAGATATACCTTCAGCAGCACTCACAGGAGACAATAGCCAATTTGGTGCCTTTGAGACATGTGATGTAAATACTTCTAAGCCACCAAAGCAGAAGCCACAAAAAATAAACAAGAAATTTCCCTCCCTCCCTTACCTGCAAGTCAGTCTAGTGAATACTTTGAGGAGAAAAGGTACTCAAACATGATGGCAAATGATTCAGACATTCTTAAGCACTGGAGACTTACATCTAATTTCCAAAGTTTGTCACTCAGAAACTTTAATTACAATGATAGGAAATTAGCACTTTGCATACTGTAACATAATTCCCCATTGTACTGTGAAACTATATCCTGACATTGATCTGGTCTGCACATGTAATGATGGCAGAATAAGTTATTAAACAAGAAGTGAATATTTAATTGTTTACACAGTGAATAGCACATTTTAGATGCCACTACAATATAAATATTTACGACAAAATGGTTGTTAGAGAAGCAGTAGCTTAAAAAAGATCAATCTTTTTTAAAACAGGATGGGGATAATATTTCAGTAGTTTAGTAGATCTATATAGCTGTAATGTACTATAATACATTTTTAGTCAAGAAAACATTACATGGGGTTTTTAAATGAAATTTATTTCTAAAATTAATATAGATATGGTCAAACGTAGCACTCAATATAATTTATTTAAATGAACTATTCTGTCATTAATATATGAAGCTGTTATTTTTCTCCAGTTCTGCATGTCTTCCAATGTATTCCAAGCTCTGTGCAAAGAGGTTGAACTTAAAACTATTTTAAGATGAGAGGTAGACACAATCTTCTAAGAACCTCTAAAGAAAATAACAAAATGAAAGCATGCATTAATAATGCTATTCCTACAATTCAAAGCACATCTGCAAAATGGTGGTATTATTTAACACTTCATACAGTTTAAAACTCTGTGGCTTTTTCCTTTTGGTCTTTTGTCCACTTTCCTGGAAAAGGTAATAAAAAAGCAACAGAGGCAAGACTTCAGGAAAAAATATAATGAACTTGCTCACTGCAGTAATTAATGGGGAAGTGACCAAATAAATGTAGAGACAGGGTAATGAAACCAAAAGCTATGGGGAAATGATGAAAGACCTCAAAACCTTTGACATAGTGCAACAAGGGTGGGGAGTCAAAGATCTTAATGCTGGAAACACATAATTCTAAACTACAGCAACACTTCCATACTGCTGCAATTCATTTCCCTCATATTGTTTCACTCTTCATGAGAGGAATTGCTTATAGCCTTTTTTTTTATGTTGTGTAAGGCATCACATCAAAATACAGTTACATGTTAGCAAGTTCAATACTAAGAAAGACCTATGGTTTAATGCTGCCCGGAAAAGACTGATAGAAATGAAGGTGGAGAACATGTGGAAGGAAAGAAGAACACTACACACACATGCACACAAAAGTATATTTGAAGTATATAAGCAACATTCAGGTTTTGATTCGAAACAGTTCTGTTAAGATTGCAGGTGACAAAAAAGGGATTGTACAGCTGGACAAACACTTCATTATGAATTTTGTTTGCTATGTTTTGTAGTCCTGACTTGAAATAAGAATAAAGTTAAAAAAAAAATTAAAAAAAGGAGAACAATGGATGAAAGTTTCAAGAATGTAACTGATTTTTAAATTATCATATAGCCATCTTTTGCCTTATACATGCCACCGGAAAATAAATATCCTTTCTACTTCTTCAATATTATTGTTATTACTAGCATTATTATATATTATAATATTAATAATAAGAATGATAATATGTTTTAGAGAAAGTTTACCAGAATGGCATTTTATACTTTTTAGAATACAGGAAACAAAAGCTTTCCTTAGAAATAACTTTCAGAAAACATCAATATTGGAAAATTCCAGATTAACCTGTAAAGAATTCCGGGTCCTTTTCTCAATCCATTTTTGTTGCAGTTTTATTGATGAGGAAAAAAATCCATTTCTTCCTCTGCTTTTTCAAAAGTGACCATCTAGGAGTATCGAGACCAGTTACAATATGTCATATATGTATTCATTAAATAGGCAAAAATATGTACATGTTGGCATTAAACAAAAACAAATGGATTTTAAACAAGAACAGTGGGTTCTGCCCCTGGGATGGTCTAATCCTGGATGTACACATAGACTGCAAGGCAAGGTGCTGGAGTCCTTCTCTGTAGAAAATGGATCTGGGTTTTTAGTTGATCACAGGCTCAATGTGAGTCATCACAGTGGTCTGGAGGCCAAAAGTGACATCTGCATCCTGTGGTGCACCTGGCAAAAGCGTTTGATACTGTCCCACAGCACATGCTTGTGATTAAACTAGAGAGATATTGGTTTGATGGATGGACCACTCAGCAGATAAGGAACTGGCTGGATGGTTGAACTCAAAAACTTGTGATCAGTAGCTCAACATGCAAGTGGAGACCAGTGACAAGTGGAATGCCTCAGGGGCTGGTATTGAGACTGGTGCTGTTTCACATTTCCATTGGTGACATGGACAGTGGGATTGAATGAGGACAAGGAGTCGAGGTAAGGACAGAGAGTGATCACTCATCAAATACTGTCATGAGCAAAGCAAATTATAGACATTAATTAAATTTATTGCTAGCAAAACCTGAGCAGGATAATGAGCAGTAAAATATGACCTTAAAAACACCTTTCTCCACACTCTTCCCTCCTCTCCAGATCACCTCCTACTCCAGTGGTACAAGGAGCCAGGGAATGGGGGCTCCAGTCAAAGCATCACACATTGCTCCAGACACTGCTCAAGGAGAAGAGTCTTTTCCTGTTACAGCATGAGTTCCCTCTCACAGGAGACAGTTCTCCATGAACTTCTCCAAACATGAGTCCATTCAATAGGCATCAGTCCTTCCACTGTTCCTGGTCACTCTTCCACAGGACGTAGGCCTTCAGGGGTGGGCTGTTCCAGTGTGGGTCCCCCTATGGGGTCACAGGACCTACCAGGAAACCTGCTCCAGCATGGGCTCCTCGCTCCACAGCTCTGCAGGTCCCTTTCAGGAGCCTGCCCAGCACAGGTCTCCCAGGGGTTCACACCCTTCTCTCAGGCATCACCCTGCTCTGGTGGTGGATCTCTACATCCCTGTGGTCCTCCATATGTTGTAGGGGCTCAGCTGCTTAAACATGGTCTTTACCACGGGCTGCAGGGCAATCTCAGCTCCAGAGCCTGGAGCACATCCTTCCCTTCCTTCTGCACTGACCTTGGTGTCTGCAGGGCTGTCCCTCTCGCATGTTCTCACCTCACTCTTCTCTGGTCACAATTACAACTAAGCAACCACTTCTTTCTTTCTCTTCTCAAATATCACAGAGGCATTTCCATCATTTCTGGTTGGCCTCAGCATTGGCTGGGGGTACAGCTATCCTGCAGCCACCTGGTGTTGGCTCTGCCAGACTGGGAGGAAGATTCTAGCTCATTCTCACAGAACCTGGAACCCTCCCACTACCAAAACCCAGCCATCCAAACCCAATACAGACCCAAGATAACAAGGGCAATTAATGATACAACAAAGGTTAATGGTGTTAAACTGAAATGAGGTGAATTTAGTTTAGATATTAGGAAAAAATCCTTTACTGTGAGGGTCATGGGGCACTTTTACAGGTTGCCCAGAGATGCTGTGGATATCCCATCACTGAAAGTCTTCAAGGACAGGTTGGATGGGGCTCTGAACTACCTTGTCTAGTGAAATGTGTCTCTGCCAATGGCAGTGGAGTTGGAAGGACATGACCTTAAAGGTCTACTTTAACCTATACCATTTTATGATTATATGAAATTACTTACCAGTAACATCACTTTTGGGATAGTTCATTGTTTTTATATTGCAATTATTCCAGCAACAATTATTATAGTTAAATATATGAAAATTTTTGAAATAACATTGAATAAAAATAGAGTGGTATATTGAACAATTTTTCTTCCTTTTTAATTTTTTTTTAATTCACAATAAAACATTTTTCTAGTACACTTGTAAATACAAGTGCCAATTGTTTATTGTATAAACTCAATTATTTTTCTATAGGTAAGAATATACATTTCAATCTAAAGTAACCCCTAACTGTGGAGTTATGCTTGGATTATTTCTGCATATTGTTGAGTTACACTATGAATATTGTGATATTTGAATTAAATAATAAATTACCAAGGTGTAGTATTTTTGCCTCTTGATATAAACTTTTATTCAATGTCCGGGATATTCTAGATAGCAGTCAAACAGTGCTCTATACGTTCTAATTTGAGCACTGCATACCACCTGCTTTCGATATAATTATTCCACATAATTCTACATAATTGTTTCTGTCAAGAATAAATGAAGCCTTAAAAGAAGAACACAATCATTACAAGCAACAGAGCCTGAGTTATACACTACAGTGTTCCTTTTGCTCTTCTCATATCCAAAGTTGCTAATAGTAGATTGGGAAGGTGACAGAAGTTGTAAATTATCACACAGGAAAATACCTACCCGGGTAAACTACTCAGTGCAATTTGATTTTTTTTTTTTCTGTTACTATTCACTGAATGGTGTTTCTTTTCATTTAATTTGTTCAGCATGAGTGGAAGCACACTGCAGAGGCTAAGCGGAGGCTAAGCCAGGAAGAGATCCAGAAGTCAAGTAACATGATTTTTAAGCAAACATTACTGTTCATTTAAGAAGAAAATCTAGGGTTGGCTTTTTTTTTTTTTTTTTTTTTTTTTTTTTAGACCAGCTTATCTGGCTTAGACATGTCTGTGCTCTTTTTCCACTTTCATGAAATAAAGAAAATAACACTGTCTAGAGACCCAAAGCCATAATCTCAGACCTTCATGTTTTCTATGACATATAACATATATAATTGGGATTCCAAAGTAGAAGTAATACTTCACAGTGGTTAATATGCACCCACCAGAGGGAGGTCATCTTTTCATATATGAATGGATGATGACATATGTCAATACAGCCTCATCTTCCTGGAGTCTTCCTGGTTTTTTTACTGAGATTATTGCTTTAATAAGGCTTGTAGCCCATTCTTTTGGGCAACAGCCCCATTATAGTCATCATTCACTGCTGGCAAGGTATAGGCTTAATTGTGCTTTTTTAAACTTTTAAATTTGTGTGTCTCATTTCTATTTTTTGGGTGATTTTCTGAATAAATTTTGATAAAGCTACAGTCACATATAATTTTCACTAAGTTGAAGAGGCCACTCCATGAAAAGAAATCTTCCTTTAACATTTAAGTACTGGGGTTTTTCTCTTGTGTATCTAATGCCTGAAATGGTAAATCAGAGTTTCTAATTGCTATTGTCAGCTTTATGGTCAATGTATGAATAGCAAATTTTATGGTGCAGTTTTCAAGTTGTAGAATTTTTAAAGGGAAAAAATTCCACAAGAAGAAGAATAAAATTCCCACACAGTGGTACTCATCTACTTCTAAAATATTGCTGTGCTAGAGAAACCTGAAGTTTACTGAGTTTTTCATGATGGAAAGAAGGTTGAATGACCATTGTGAGAGTGAAAATCAACTATTATAAATAAAATTATCAGCTTTGTTTGCACCATCCTTCTTTGCATAAAAATATTAGCATGTAAATTTAATTTAAATGGTTGAAAAGTATTACCCATGCATTCAGGTAAAATATCTTTTAAGTGTTCTGTCCTGTTCATTCACTGCACAAAGTTAGATAGAGGTTTACACCTTATACTCTAATTTCATATCTGTCTTCAAAATGCAATTTTATATTTCTGTGAGAAGTGACCATGATTTTTCATAATATGTATTATCTACACAATCTCTAATCTTTTGTATTAACAAAGTAAAATAGTATAAGATGATATGAATATTTTTAAGGAACTGAATTATTAATTTTGTGTTAAGTTAATAATGATCTCAAGATTGTTTTTTACCATTTAAAATAAGAAGCAGCAAGACTTAATGGTAGTCCTGCTCATTTTTAACGACAAAATAATACCATTTTTTCTTAACTATGATTACCTAATTAATGCCAGAGGAAAAAAAATGTATAATTTAATATTATAATGATAATGTTTTTGCAGGAAGAAATCCTGTATTCTCTCACATTTGCTAAACATAATCCCATATTAGTTGCAATTTTCTCAGAAACATGAGACTTAATTGTATTAAGAAGAAATAGAATTGGAGAATGGCTTGGGTTGGACGGGAGCTTAAAGATCATCTTGTTCTATCCCCTCTGCTGTGGGCAGGAACACCTCCCACTTGATCAGGCTCCTCAGAGTCCGGCCAGCCTGGCCTTGGACACTTACAGGGACAGGGAATCCACAGCTTTTCTGGGAAACCTGTTCCAGTGCCTCGTGACCTTTATAGTTGAGAATTTCTTCCTGATATCTGTTCTAAACCTGTCTTCTTTCAGATAAGAGCCATTAACCCTTGTCTTATCACTACATGCCCTTGTTAACAGTCTCTCTCCAGCTTTCTTGTAGGCCCCCTTTAGGTACTGGGAGGCTTCAAAGAGGTATCCCTGGAGCCTTCTCTTCTCCAAGTTGAACAACCCCAGCTCTCACATTCTGTCTTCATTGGAGAGGTGTTCCATCTCTCTGATCGTATTTTTGTCTGTCTTCTGAATTAACTCCAACAGCATCTTCTCACAGAATGTGTGAAATACCACAGGTACCTTGTTTGTACTAACATTAAGACTGGAAATTCATTGCTACTAAATATGTCAATTCATTTGAAGCATTTTAAAAAAAATCCAGAATCTAATTCACAATGTCTTTACTAAGCTGTTTTATGGTAGAGCATACCATTGAAATGTGATGAGTCTTCATGTAAAAATGCTGATTTGAATTAGATTTAGAATATATGTCATCCTCAATTAGCCTTCCCTTCATCAAAATGATCCCACAAACATGGAGAATGAATCTTTATTTCCTCCTTTGCACATGGGAGGTCATTTGTCAGATTTAATATATTTCCACCTATGTCTTCCTACATGTTTGGGTTAAATATGGATGGCTATGGACTTTGTGGAAAAAAAAGCATATCTGGAAAGTCCTGAAATCTACTCTTATTAAATGTCAATTATGTTATACATAACTATTTTGTAAATTATTGCAAAACTCATAAATCAGTGATATTTTATGTTGGAATTAAAAATGCAAAAAGTTTTCAACACTTTTAAGAACTATTTCTGCATCATAAGTTGCTGCTAGTACTTAGAATCTGACATAATATAATTTTTTTGAAATTAGCTCTTTATATTTTCTTTAAGTATTAGATTGATGGGTTTTATTCTGTTGTTGAAGTTTAACATGTCAGCAATTATCTTTTCCTTAAATAGACTGTGCATGTTAAAAATCATTAGGCATCATGCACTTCCACAGTATATTGGGGCATGAGTGAAAAATAACTATGAAATAAAAACACTTTTAAAAGTGTTTTTGACAGATGCTGTGCTGGAACAGCAGCTACTTTTAACTTTGAGTAAGTTATCTCTTTTAAAGTTTAACACAAGAACTTTTCAAAGGAAAGTTGCCTAAAGGAAGAATTAGAAGAGGAAATAAGCAATAACAGGGAAAACAAACACAAACAAACACACACACCCCAAACTGAAAAAAAAGTGAGATCCAAACTCAAAAAACATGGAAGAATACCCTGTGAATATGTAAAAATAGAGGGATGGCATATCTAGCTTATGGACCAGGCTTATACTTTGGCTGATCTGGAAGGAGTGGAGAGACATCGAATGACACATGCTAAAGACATCAAAATAGTAGATATAAAAGAATATCAGGATGGAAAAAATAACTTCTATATGTGAAGAATTTTCATACTTCTTAGTTTTAGAGGAATCTTCAAAATAAAAATTGTTCTTATTCATATTTGTATTTGCCAGTACTATCTCTCCATTCTCTTCATGCCTGATTGAACAAGCATCAGACCATTGGGATTTCCCATTTTATGAATGTGTTTGCATACAAGTGCATCTCAGGGAAGCCAGAATGCATGAGCAATGTGAAATAAATGCTAAATGTGTCTGGCCCAAAGATTTTAATTCACTTTCTGCTATTCCACTCTATATTGAATAAATATTAGACAACTGATATTAAGACAGAAAGTAAGGATATAAAATCACATTTACATCTTGTAGGAAAAAATACAAAATAAATTTATAAAACTGGTTATTGTAAGCCCTCTGTCACCGTACCAGTGACAGTTAACCATCACTGGCACAAATTTTAGTCAATAGTTAAGATACTCTATTTCCCATTAATAGGTATTTTTAGGATTTTACATTTATCCATACTGAAATACTTATATAGCTTGCAGTATCAGAAAAGCAGGGCTGTTCCTACAGATAGTTGTAGAAGTCATTGTTAGTGCATATGGGACCATTTTGCTAAATAATTGTATAATTTATTAGTTTAGATAGATATGATTTAATCAGATATGCAAATATTACCATTTGTAGTGACAGTTCCTTGTGAACATAATTATTTTTAGGTATAATAATGGTGTTTTCTTATATTGATGAACAGATGATGGAAAGCATAACAGTACAAAAAATTAAAATATAATTTAAAAAATTCTTCTCAAAATTATTTTTAAAATCTCTGAACTTTTGATATCTAATCCAAAATCTAAACTGAATATACACTTCACTCTGTTTTTCTTTTTTAGTTAGGGTTCTACACCAGCATGGGAAATAAAAATGAAATATGAGCAACAGTAAGATTAACACTAAACCCATTAGGTTTTAAATTTACTTATAATGATAATAATGTTATAATACGTTACATTAATAATGTATATATCTAAAAAAACCCCAAAATTATGAAAATTGCGTTTTTAAAGCATTTCATTACAATTTTTTGACTGGGGAAAATTAAATTGAAAAATTGTGGAAACATAGGAATTGCATAAAAATGTATTTGAATGGAATATTTAGGCTTTAAGCAAGTATGGATTCTGGATTATGAACACATAACCACCTACTTTTACCAACTGCACAAGCACTCTACTGAGGGAGTTTCAATTGCTTATATATGCCTAGACAAGAGCTGTAATACTCTATTGTGAGTTCACATCTTTACTATCACTGAGAGGTGTACTGAAAAAAGCCTCGGATTCCAGCAATTGTGATAATGTATGATAAACAGCACATCTCATTTAATATATAACTTTTACTAGGTAAGATCAAATCTCTGCTCTTAAAATTAAGTCATTGAATTAACCTTTGCCATTTCTAAATATAATCACAAAACAGCCTTAAAAATCAGTTGTCCAGTCCACAGTTTGTGGAAATCAGCAAAGTCCCATTGAAATGTTGCTTTTGTAGGTCATCTTGTCTGATGTATATAAACTGGACATGACAAAATGAACTTATGCCTCAAGTGACTTCCATATTACTAGGACCTGTCAAAAACAATTGCTTAAATTATAAGGCTGTGTTCAAAAATAATGTTTCTGTAGGCACAGCAACTTTCTTTGCACTCTTGCTAGCGCTGCTGGAAAGTTGTCTTCAGGAGGCATAAATGCCTGAGTGCTCTGCTTCATTTTGTCCTGAGTCTCTTAAGGCATATTTAGGAACTTATATTTGAGTTTCTGAATAATTCCACTTCAATTGCCAAATATTAATAAATCCACATTTAAACTGCTGAATTGCAAGCTCAACACTCTGAAAAATCACAGAATCATGGAAGAGTTGGAGCTGTAAGGAATATCTGGAGATCTAGTCCAACTCCCTGATAAAGCAGGGGTCACCCAGAGCAGGTTGCACAGAATTGTGTCCAGGTAGGTTTTGAATATCTCCAGAGAAGGAGACTCCACAAACTCTCTGGCCATCCTGTTCCAGTGTTTATTAATATTGAGATGGAACTTCCTGGGTTTTAGTTTGTGCCCATTGCTCGTTATCTCATCAGTGAGCACCACTGAAAAAAGTCTAACCCCATCCTCTTGATGAGCATATTTCTTTGCATTTATATGACCCCCTCTCAGTCTGGGCCAGGCTAAATTGGCCTAATTGGTCCCCTACTTAGCTCTGTAGCCCTTCAGTGGAACCCTTCAAGTAGTTCCTTGTCCCTCCTGAACTCAGGAGCCCATAACTGGACAAAGCATTCCTGGCATTGCCTAACCAGAGCAGAGTAGAGAGAGAAGACAGCCACCTTACTAAGATAATTAATCTCAATCAAGTTAATTAAAATAATCATGTGGACAAAGATAAGCAAGATTTAGTGACCATTCTTGACACTGTCTCTCTTAGTTAAGCAGAATTCCTGAAGATTATTGATGATACTGAACTCCTCAGGGCTGATGCAATCACTGTTGTGTAAGAAAATTGTGTACTCTAAATTTGGACAACAATGATCTTATGTGCTGAATTTCCAAGCCTTTTCTGGGACACAGAGCATTTCATCAGAGAGCACAAGAAATCCTCATAACACCTTGTGGAGTTCCTCTTTACTTTTGCACTGGATAATTTTTCCCCCCAATTTAGATTATGTACAGTTGTTTGAGGTTTCTACACAGACAATTGAGAAAAGTGAGACAAAGGCATAGATTTGAGTACTTGCTTGGATAAAAGTCTGAATATATCTTATGGAGGAATTGCAATATTCATGTCAGTGTAACTAAATATTTGAGTAAATAGATGATGATTAAGGCCTTTAAATTTTATGACATTTACCACTTCCCCCCACACCCCAGCCTTCAGTCTGAAACTGTCTTCAATTCCCCTGTTTGAGATATTGGGTTTCCTTTTTCTCTCTCTCTCTTTGGTGCCTCCCTGGTTCAGGAAAGACAGCAAAGTAGACAGCAGTAGAACAGAAGGCAGTGGTGTTCCATGGGGACTGTGTTTCATGACCAATGAGAGCTCAGAACTCATTCTTTCATTTCCCATGTGCTTTTTTTGCCTCCATGTTTTATTGTATCATTTTTACTTTACCAGCTGACCATAATCTCCATAAGAAATTTCCATTATTGTTGTACTTTTCACTGAGGCGTAATATGCTGAACTGTATATTCTACCATCTTATTTCCAGAACCAGTTCTGTTTAGTTTAGAAACTATTTCTAAAGGATAGAATTTTTAATTAGAGTGTTCATGATAAAAACTAGTACTGGGAAAGATTTTCCTATTCACCAAATTCACGGTACTTTAAATCAGTAGAAGGTCTGCAGGGGATCTTTCTTACCTTGTAGATGTAATTTGTGTAATGTGATGGTGACTAATCTTCTATGACCACTGCATTGTCTGGTATTACATTATGCTTTGTTAGATGGAGTACACATCAGGGAAGAAGTTTGGATTAATTAATATTGGAGAATAACTTGACTGCATCATATTCTTCAATTATTTTAGTTAAAATTTTCCTCTTGTCCCCGCAGCAGAACCAGGATGTTATTAGCTCCTGGATAACCCACACTGTGAGGAAATAAAGTGAATGAGCTGTCAAACTGTAATCACTCTTCAAAGAAAAAAATTAATGTATTTTAGAAATGCATTAATCCAAATTAAAGTAGAAAACAGTTTCCCAAACCTTTTGACTGAATAAATATTTCATATTTTTTTAATTTAAAAACTATGCATTTATAAGCTGTGATACATTTTTCCTACTTTCTGAAATGGACTACATACTGCAAATTTTCAGCTTTTACAACATCTATTAAACAAAAGCTTCCACCCAGGCATTTTACTGTGACTTTATCTCCTTACATTTTTGCCTGTTACTCAATATAATTTCATCAGGTCTGTAATGATAAGGTTGGAAAAAAATAACCTTTATGATACCAGATGGATTCTAATTCTCAAAAATCTCTGGTGATGGCACATTCTTATTGACATTTATACTGACTCCATTTATGACAGACTGAAGGTGATGAACAGGCCCATGCAAGAGGTCACCTTGTGTCAAAGCTGGTATACAGTCTGTCAAACACGGTGAATGTAAGGCTGCTAATGAGGAATTAACTAGATAGACTGTGGCCATTTTACTGTTTCCATACAATCCAAACCTGTTAAACAATGCTAATCAGGTGTTTATTAAGTGAAACCATTATGCCAAGCTTGCTGCAGATTCTACCACATGTCAAAGAGGTTGTAAAGTATTATTCATCAGATTTAAAGCTGATTAATGAGTCATTTAATAGTGAACTTTTCTTTTCTTAGCCTCTAGCTAAGCATCTGTACCAAGGTTAAACTAACACGTACATGGTTTTGAAAGTAAAGTTTCTGTTAAGGGGAAAGGAAATCATCAACTGCTCCATGAAAGTTCTAATAATTGTAAAGATTTCTGTAGGAGGAAGCTTATTTTCTTTTATTTTTGGATAAATATTTAGCAAAAGAGTGGCACAGTAATAAAAATTGAACAAGACAACTAGAAGACTACATACATTTTTCATATAGAGAAATAAAATTTATAAATATTAAATATAATAAAGTTCATCCTTCAAGATCTCATCCCTTTCATCATCTTTCCTAAACTTGCTATTTACACAGTATCACAACAAAATTGATGCTGCAGAGCCACCTTGACTATAGTGAAACCAAAAAATTGGTGAAATATTTGACAGAACTGAAACAGCTATCAAAAATTCTGCTGTGTCCATATCAGGGTACACTAAAGGTATCACTATTGAGGTAGCAGTAAATCTTAATGGTATAATGAACAGTGAAAGCCTGAAGAGAGACTAAAATACATGCTAAGAGAATGACAGTCACGTTCAGATAATCTGGAGATGATAACCAATACTTCTTCAATAAATAATCACTAAAGCAACAGACACTGATAGTATTTTAAACTTCCTCTAACAATAAGAAGGGACAGTACAGAAAACCCAGCCATAAAATCTTGTATTCACAGTTAGACAGGTATTAGTTTTGCTTAAATTAGAAGGCTGAATAAATGTAAATCTGTAATTAATAGTCTCACTTCCAAAAATGAAAAATAGAGAACCTTGTAGGACTATTATCAGCTGGGCATAACAGCAAAACACTTAAATGTGAACATGGCTCCAAACCATGAGAAAAAGATTGTAGTGAAGGCTTTTAGATACAATCAGATAATAAACCATCTATAAAAAGAAATCTAATGGCTTCTTGTGTAGAACAGAAAACAGAACTGATTACTAAGAACAAGACATTTCAGAGAGTAAGACATAAAATGATAAAAAGAGTTTCTGAAAGATGAACTGAATTAAACCTTTGGAGAAAAACCAAACCAATATTGGATAATAAAACACAAGAAATCAGAAAATGTGGTCACTTTGCAGAGAACATGAGTTAGAACTTAAAGTTAGTTATGCTGCAAAGACAAATGCATTACCTCAGCTCAGAGAAGTGGCAGTGATGTGTAGTGTGGAGGTAAAGGATTAACTGATAATGTCGATGGTGGCTATGTAACTATGCCAAATCTACCTGGACACAATCCAGCACACTAAATTTCCCCACGAGGCTTTGTTACACTTTCAAGCCAGAAATACTACAGGAGTCAGCAAGGCATTTGAAATGACAGTGAAACAGAACAACCTTCCTGTGATGAGACAGAGTGAGCTTTTAAAGCACCAGGCTGCAGACAGGCTGACACATACTTTGAATGTACATTTCATTGCAATATAAACTAAGAGCTTCCTAATGAAATGTGCCAACGGTATAAAGCTGGGAAATATTGCCAATATAGGATCAGATTATTATATGGCAGGAAATAGTAATGGATCAGATTGGAGTAACAGAAATGGAATGGAAGAGTTCAAAGTACTTAGAGACTAATAGCAAGAATGACTTCCATAAGCAGTAAGCTCATCAGCTGATAAAGCTCACCTACATCACAAAATACATGGCTTGTGGCCTGGCATAAAATAGTTAGGTTTTCTCAAAAAGAGATGATAGTCTGGACAATGAGGAGCTAAGATATTTTCATGTCACTCCAGAGCCTGTTCTATGGAGCTGTTACAGGATAGGAGTTTAGTTCATCTCATGCTATACATGCTTCTCCTTTCCATCACACCAACACTATCAAGCACTTCATATCAGTTCATGTGCCTTCATACCAGCTCCTAAGGCATGTGGCATGTCTTCAATATTCCCTTTTGAAAGCATTAATTTTGTTGACAATCACATAATCACAATACCCAGGTGTCTTGGAATGAAAAAATGCACACCATCACTTCATCATCAAACAAGGAAATAATAAAGACACATTGTGGGAGATTTCAGTGTGGGCATGCAAAATCCAGTAAAGAATAGATCAGCCCTGAATCCCTACTCTGGGCATAAGGGCTTACTTCTTGAAGGAGATATTTTTAATGCTGGACATACAGCCATTGAGATCTAGGTGTATTATCTAAGCTCAGAATGCAGCAAGGAAAATTTTGGAAGGGATCTGTAAAGATCGAGTGCAGCTCCCTGCTCCTCACGCGGCTATGTGAAATTAAACCATGTGACTAAAAGCATCATCCAGACACTCTGAATTCTGGCAGGCTTGGTGCCATGATCTCTTCCCTCTGGAGGCTGTTCTGGTGGCCAGCCATGCTCTCCGTGAAGAACCTTTTCCTGATGTACAATCTGAACTTCCTCTTGCCCAACTGATCCCAGCAAGATCAAAGCTCCAATGTCTCTGCTATCTCTCTTGTGTTCTCTGTCATAAACAAACCTGAAATAGTATGGACAGTAAAAAAAAAAAATTGTTTAGTCTTCATATTAATTTGCAACTTCAACACCATTGCAGATTTTAAAAACTGGATCACAACACAAACTCTACCCTTCCTGCTCCTTAGATTGCTTTACCCCTTAAAATTTGGTAAAAAATTAAATTTTCACTTCACAGGGGAAATGTCAGCTATTCCAGAGCAGCCTGGACAAAGGGCAATATCCAAGAAGGCATAAGCTAAGAGTCTGAACCCTCCAAATAGGGAAGTGAATTGGTTCTATAACTCCCCAGATCCAAGTGAATATTCCTATACAAAATTACTGATAAAAAGTGGAGTTGCCTCTGTTATTCTATATCATAAAGTGGAAATTGCTGCTCCACTTTGCAGAAGCCAAATTCCTGTGCAGAGTCTATGACATAGCAAGAAGACATGTGGGCTGAGCTCAAGATGTTGAGCTCTCAAACTCAGCAGAGTACAAAACAAAGCAAAAGAGGAAACTCACAAGACTTTTTAAGTGTTTTATTCAAAGTGCTGTGGTTTTTCAGATGAAAAAAAAGAAAAGAAAGATTAGTTAAAGCTTTAGGACTGCAATTCTTGCTCATTCCCTTTTTCCATTTGTAGCTTCCTTCTACAATTTTTGCTGACCCCAATGTAAATGACCAGCTTGGAATCTGCATCATTTTTCTAACATATGAGTCCAGACAATCTAAGCACTTTCATTAAGGGGGTACCTAAGCTGGTATGGGAGGAGTGGTATGACTTGGCAAACAGATTTTGGATATGTATCACTGCTGTGATGTCTCTTCTCTGATGGTGTGAGGAACACTTCTCTTGACATAACACAGGTTTTTAACAGGTACTGAATCAAGAAGAGTATCTGGATTTCACAGGCAGATGAAGAGGGGGTTTTTTTACAGATTTCCATACAACACTTTGTACTGGTTTTGTCTTGTACACAGTTTATATTTTTTGTAGCTGCTACAGTGCTGTGATTATTTGGAATTAGTAAGAGACTAAATCTGGTATCAATTGTGATGTTTTGGCTGTTGCTCAGCAGTGCTTCCTTTAACTCAAGGATTTTTCAGTGTCTCATGCTCTGCAAATGAGGAGGTGCACAAGAGTACCTCACAAAACACAGCCAAGACAGCTGACCTGAACTGGCCAAAGAGATATTCTACACTGAAAGACACGCCCAATACATAAACTGGGCAGAATTGACCAGGAGGTGCTGATTGCTGTTTAGGGATGGACTGGGTTTTGGTGGTATACAATTTTATTGTGTATTCCTTGTTTCTCTTGGGGTTTCCTGCTGTCTCTCCCTCTCCTTATCATTACTATTGCTATTTTTGTTGCTATTGTTATCGCTGTTGCTATGGTTAATATTATTATTAATTTTCTTGTTTATATTACTAAATTAAACCCTCGTTTCAATCCACCAGGTTTACTTTTTCTTTCTGATTATCCTCCTGACCAGGGTGAGAGGGAGCAAGTGTTTGCATGATGCTTACTTGCCAGCTGGGATTGTGACCTACCTAATTTTAATATTTACTGTGATTCCAATCTGAGGAAAGAGTTTGTCAGAAGGCATGGAATATAATTTGCTTCTATAAGCATATACAATCAAAGTTCATGACAACATTAAAAAAAAATTATTTACTATTTGTTTCACTATGAATTTCAAATATTTTTCTTTATTTTAAAAGTCTGATATGTTGCATATTTATTGACTCTGACATTGTGAAAAGGGAGATTCATGAAGAAAGGGTTAAACAGAGTAAAAGCTGAAAATTCCCTACCATTTTTCCCGAAGAGAGTGTCAACACAGCTATTTTAGAAGCATAGGACCAGTCACTTGTGCTGAGTAAGCAAACCCATGACCCACTGAAGTCATGCTGTACTGGGAAGAACAGAGGCAGGCAAACAGCTGCCTACAAGCTGATCTATTTTGTCACTTATTGTGCTTATTATGTTGAAAATACTTCTCATCTAACACAAAAAACAGGAACATGAAACAGTACCGTACAACAACAAATAGAAGTTTATACACAATTTTTCTCGCATAAGCTTTTATATCTGTCTGAACTGTTAATATTAATGGCCATAATTCTCCATGTTGAAAAAACTTAGGGAGTATTTATAAAAAAATATAGAATGATTAAAGACAACTGCACATGTATTTTTATAATTATATCAGCCATGCAAGGGATATTACCTGTAAATCAGATTTTTGTAAACAAAGAACACTTTGGTGCTAAAATCAGTTTGCTAATCTACAAGGAAGAGTAAATGACAAATTATCTGACATTTAGGGATATGAGTGCCTCAGGACTGGAGTATGCCTCAGTTCCAAAGGGCTGTCTGAAGCAAATCCAGAGGTGTCAGACAGTGAGACCATAAACTAATATAATTTAAAATGAACGTACATACTTTTAAAGTTTTGCACTAATATTGACAAAGTAGTCAGAATACAATTTATAGCTAATGTATATTTTGTTTTTTAATAAAAGTTGAATTATTTAAGTGGAATACAATTATGAATACTATCATCCTATATGATTTCACATTCCATCTAGTCTTAAAGTCTGTAAAGGCTAACAGAACCTGGCAATTTGTAATGAAGTAAATATTATAGTTACTAACAAGTGATCTATAATCACTACAAATACATAATGATTTGTATATTTAATACTTCTATCATGCTATCATTGCCAGAAATTACTGAATAATATAACCAATATGCAGTGATGAAGTGCAGATTTCTGTGATTTCCTGCATTAAATAATAAAATAATCTGCAATAAATAATAGTATAATCTGCAGATTTCCATATATTAAAGAAAAAATTTTTTCTTCACAACTCTGTTTTTAATTTATATTTTCTTAAAAGGGATCTCCTAGTGCAGTTATCAATGCAGATAACAAATGTTTAAAAAAACTGTTGGATTGTGGCCAAATCCATCAGGTTCATCTTTCAAAAGATAAATTCCAATAGTCCATCCCTGATGACAGTGCCTTGAATATCTTTAACTTTTCCATCAGAACCATTTAGTGTAACTACTCCTTCTCCACAGCTTGAACATCACTACCATTGTCAGAACCAGGCAAACAAATTTATGATGATGTTCCTGGGAATAAGGAACTAATGCAAAGGGGATTTCTCTGTAGTTCTTCATTAACATTTTATTCATTACAACAAGGGAGTTATAAGAGTTTCCTTTTACGCAAATTAGGTCACAGGATAAAAAATACACAGCATGGAAACACAGTGTATTACTACGTAGAACAAAAGATCTGGTTAATAAATTATGATAATGGAATTAGTCTACTGCTAATGCTGAGAGGCACATTTAAATATTATGAAATTTTCTTGGAGAAGAAAAAGCTGTTGCATCTATGCATAAATTGTTTTCCTCCTTTGTGCCTCAGTTTCTACAGTCCTTTTTTATGTTATTTCCCTCTGAGGGAATGTACATATCCTACTTTAAACATTGGTTTTGGTTTGTTAAAAGGAACAATTCGAGTGAGTAAAAGAAAAATTTTTAGTCTCCTGTTTTTCAAATGAATGCTTTGACTAAGTTCAGAGATGTCCTGGATCAATTCAAGCAGATTCATTCTGGAAATGATAGTGTGTAGAGTACAGAGACTGAAAATAAATTAGGTTAATTAAAAAAACCCCAAACCTTTAAACATTAATGCCAAGAGGATAACCATTAAGGAAACATGTGGTCCTTGCCATAGATATCTAATGTCATCAAAGTTCTTTAGTTAGTTTATTTATTTACTAGAGTTATCTGGTTTGTTTCTTTCCTTGGAATTCAATTTATTTCTAAGATTTATTTAAACAAAATAGGCTAAATTCAGACCTGGTTTAAGTGGTCTAACTGTAGTGAGTTAATTAATTTGCAACTACCTCATTAATTCAGTGATTACTTTCAGTTTATTCATTACATTAACTTAACTCTTATTTTTCCATTTATGCAAGGTCTGATTAGACTCAAAGGATGGCAAAATGAAGGCTCTTACAAACTGGTTTTTTTGGCGGGAAAATAAGGAAAGATTCTCCACTTCCTACAAAGCAAAGCAATCAATTTGAACCATTTTTCTGGGAATGTCAGTACCCCTGCCAGCTGAGAGCATTACTTTTGCCAAAAGAGCAGGAATTTAGCTGAGCAATATTTTGCACAGAGCAATTTCTGCTCTAAAATCAAAATATCTGTTCTGTTTTTAATAATGGTGTGATTAACAAAACGTGAAAAGGAAACCAAGCCACAAATGACTCAGCTAAACTCATTTACTTTTCATTTAAAAAAGTATCACTAAAAATTGTGTATGTATGGATCATTTCAATCTCTTTCATTCCATCTTCTTAAATGACAAAGTTAATTTTTACAGGATAAACTAAACAGGATTGTTATCAATGTACATCCCAGCGTGCCTTTCAATCATTTTTAAAGAGTAAAGAATGACCTTTGCAATGCAACATCCATTCATACCATTTAATTCCTTCTAAATCATCATTTACTTTCTAAAGTCTAGTACATTTCTCTTCAGGTCTGAATGTGGCCTTCATACTAAGAGCTACCCTGATACAGGTAACGTAAATAATTGTTTCTGTGTAAAAAACCTCGTTCAGATGGAGTTAAATGAAACAGAAAATATTGCCATATGTGTTGTGGTTTAGACTTAGGGTAAGTTTTTAAGAGAGCTGTCTGCGTTTAATGCTACTGAACACCCTCATGAGCTGGGGTCCAAAAAAAGACATTATCAAACTTGACCTTGCATAGGCTGTACTTGTTACAGAGGATATTTCCAGAGAAAGAAAACAGTGCTTCTGTAAAGTAATGCTTAAGCACAAACTTAGGAAAAGATCCCCCTTCTTACTCTGTTTCTTCCAACCCTTCTAGTGTTTGAATGTGAACCTAAGTAGCAGGCAAACTCTATTTTACTACGGGAAATCATTCATATAAACTTCTTGGTTCTGAATGTGAAGTATGACAAAAGGTTCTCCGTATTTCTCCTTCCCCAGTTCTTCTTATTTGCTCACAGTTTTCCAGATCCCTATCCAGACAGAACATTTTAATTTTTTTTTTCTACATAATAATCATTTTTATTCAATACCTACAGGAAAATTCAACAAATAGCAATTCTCAATCACTATATGTATCCTGTTAGAAGTACATGCTGAGGACAATGAGCATTGACTCAAGATCAATCATCCTTTTCTGAGCAAGCTCTCAATGTGCATGTGAGAGCAACCCCTGCACAAGTCTATGATGCATTACAGGCCAAGTACAGTAGATAATCTAAACTGGAACTGACCTTGGCAACAGTCCAGGGATGATATTTTCCCTGGGAGGAATTAAACTTGAATATATTTGTCAAAAGATTTAGGCACTAGCATCATATTAATAGATATTTTTCAGTTATTTAAATTATAACACTTTATAAAATTACAAATTTGGTGCATTTCCTAGATTTATGCTTAAATCTGCAAAATTATCACTAAGCTCATTGGTGAAAACCTTGGCCTTTCCAATTTTTCAAAATTTGATGACATCAGGAAAAATAGTATTGTTAAATAGAATTTCTTTTCTAGGAATTCAGTTTAGCTGTGAAAATACTTTTCTTGTCTAAGTGCCAGTTTAATCCTTTAAAGACAGTATATGTATCAACCCTTCATTAGACAGCATTTCTGGAGAGAAAGAAAATTTAGAGATTTTTAAACATTTGAATGGCATTACTTTTGTTTTAAAATCATCAGTATTTGCTCTAAACCCACAATAGCTTAGTAATTTGTTCCAATTAATAACTGTCCAAAAGAGTTAATTTTTTGGCTGTGTTTGAAATGGTTGACATTCTCACTGTGAAATTGTTTTATGTTCTAAACCACACCAGCAAAATGTCTGAAGCAGCTGCTCTGAACAGTGCCAGACCCGTGCTAGCTCTCAGAGAGCAGCATACACTTGTGTCCTGGAAGTCTCAGTGACACGTGAGTGACAACTTCCCAAACTTCTCAGTTACTGTGCTGCCTTGGGAAGGTTGACCTGGAACAGAAACTAGACAGAGCTAAGAAAATAAAGCATATATTTATTTAAGGTTTTTAAGGGTACAGCTTGGGCAGGACAAGAGCCTGACCAGGGTTACACCCAAGGTGGACTTAGAATGGTCACAACATGGATGACTGGTTGCCTTTATTTAAGAAGGTGAAAAATGCTGTCAGATGAAGCACACATTAGTTCTTCTGAAATACAAATCAATGTAAGTAATAGCAGAACAATTCAGTTTCTGAGGGTTTTTTTTTTCTAGATCTGATCAGGACTTCACCCCAGATTCTCATAGGTATTTAAACCACTTATTGTAGCTGACAGTAATGCCTTAAGTGCCTGTGTATCACTAACAATTTTTTCATTATTTCAATAGTAATATTCCATCCTGAGACGGAGGCTCAGTAGGTGAAAATCATCATAATTATACATATTACTTTGTCCACAACATGATTCATTGCAGATTTACTTGCTTTCCTTTCTACCTTACAGGATCCCTAGCTTTACATTCAGGGGATTTGACTTAAAATACTGCATTTTGTGAGTGGAAAAAAGTATAAAATACTTCAATATTTCAACTGATTTTTTAACAAGAATACTCTCTTCAAAACTGTCCAATTTTATAGACTTTTTGTGTGATTTTATTACTTCTTTTTGCAGACTATCTGTATTTTTAGTTTATGGTCATTGATTTTATGATCTTCCTAATTTCGAGATAGATGAAGCTGTTGAGAACTTCTGTGTGCTTGTAAGTGTAATCTACACTGCAGTCATCTTTAGGAAAGCATTAATTGCAATCACTTACTGCACATGAAACAATAAAATATTACATCTATATTTCCAAGGACAGTGATCAAGTGAAGTATCTTTTCTCATATATTCTGTTTTCCTGCCTTTTAAAGAGATCTTCATGTCATTTGTAAAGAAAGAAGAGCAACAATTTCAATATCAGCATGTATTCTTAGGCACTTGTTTTTTTCTAGAAGCCTGTAAATTTGGTAAAGCTACCAAGTTACTACAAACTTGATAGTTCTGAATAACAGTGTTTTGCATACCACAGTATATTTTCTAACAAATATTGAAGTATTGCAGCATCCATCTTTGCCCAGGAAGAAAACTAATCTTTATTTTTATTTTCTGTAGATATCCTCTTAATATTAGTGATGCTTTAGCTTTTATGTAAGTGTACAAGACTTCTGAGTTAAAAAAAATTTAAAACTCCTTTCCTTCTATTCTTATTGTCTTTGAAGCCAATTTGAATCAATTCTGAAGATACTCTCTGGACATAAGGCTTTAATCTCAGTGAGAAGGTTCTTCAGAGGACTTGTGGATTTACAGGCAAGACCTTTCTATGCTTACCTGAAATTAAGTATTTCTTATACTATAAATTTGAAACATGTAATACCTGCAAACATTACAATGAGATTTCAATTATCATTTATGCTATATTTTTCATCTTCAGCTCAGAAAATAGTATTGCTAAAGATTTGTTCTTAATAAATAGATTCATGTAATAGTTCTAGATAGAGTACTGTTCAGAAACAATTTAAAATTCATTTTGCATATGTTATTTTCCTGACTTAAAGTAAGAAGTTTAGTACACTAAGCTATTTCTAAATATTAAATATTATTAAAAGGTTTTTAAGGGTATAGCTTGGGCAGGACAAGAGCCTGACCAGGGTTGCACCCAAGGTGGACTTAGAATGGTCACAACATGGATGACTGGTCGCCTTTATTTAAGAAGGTGAAAAATGCTGTCAGATGAAGCACACATTAGAAGACAGAGAAGTGGATTAAAGGCTTCATTAGCACTACTGAATTAATGATGGCTGAGAAACTGATTTCTCTAAAACTTATGTCACCTAGTGATGTAGAATTGGAACAGTCCTCAAGATTTATAAAGTCATCAAATTCATCTTTCTTAACTGAAGCAAGAATACATGTATACTGGTATTTTTTTTTAACTTATTCCTTTGACCTTCACCCTTTCTAATTATCTTATTCCAGGATTTGACTATCTCTTGCATTTGAGGTAGTTACTCTTTCAGAACATATGGCTATGTTTTAAAATATTTTAAAATGGGCTGCATGGCCCATCCCAGAGAGGGATAGTGAAGGGAGTTACATCCAGCTGGCTCCTGGTCACCAGGGGTGTTCCCCAGGGCTCAGCATTGGCGCCAGTCTTGTCTAAAATCTTTATCCTTCATTTGGTAGAGGGGGTTGAATGCAGCCTCGGTAGGTTTGCAGATGACACCAACCTGGGTGGGAGTGTTGATCTGCTGGAGGGCAGGAAGGTTCTGCAGAGGGATGTGGACAGGCTGGATTGATGGGCCAAGACCCAGAGTATGAAGTTCAACAAGGCCAAGTGCTGGGTTCTGCCTTTGGATGACAATAACCTCATGAAGTGCTATGGACAAGGGTCAGAGTGGCTGGAAACTGCCTGGCAGAAGAAAACTTGGGGATGCTGGTCTACAGCAGCTGAACATGAGCCAGACTGTGCCCAGATGGCCAAGAAGGCCAATGGTATCCTGGCCTGTATCAGCAGGACCAGGCCAGCAGGAGCAGGGCAGGGATTGTCCCCCTGTACTCGGCACTGCTGAGACCACACCTCAAATCCCGTGTCCAGTTCTGGGCCCCTCACTCCATGAAGGACACTGAGGTCCTGGAGTGTCTGGAGAAGGAACAAACTTGGTGAAGGGTCTGGAGAACAATTCATATGAGGAGTGGCTGAGAGAGCTGGTGTTGTTTAGTCTGGAGAAGGTGATGCTCAAAGGTGACCTTCTCGCTCCCTACAACTATCTGAAAGGAGGGTGTAGCCTTGTGGGGGCTGGTCTCTTCTCCCAGGCAAGCAGTGACAGGATGAGAGAACATAACCTTAAAATGCACCAGGAGAGGTTCAGATTGGACATCAGGAATAATCTCTTCACAGAAAGAGTGACTAAGCGTTGGAATGGGCTGCCCAGAGGGGTGGTGAAGTCACCATCTCTGGAAGTGTTCAAGAAATGACTGGACACGGCACTGAGTGCTATGGTTTAGTTGTCGTGGTAGTTTTGGTCAAATGGTGGACTCAGTGTGGACTCAATGCTCTTGGAGGTTTTTCCTGAACTTAATGAATCTACAATTCTATGTTAACTTATGAAGATTATAATATCAATGTTTCCACATATGTGTTTTATAAGAACAAACTTGCACTTTGTGAATCAACACCTAGCACTATATTCTGTGAAACCATCAATATTTATGCTGCTGAGGTTAATGGAGATTTTTAATGTTAATTCTGCTGACTATATTGCATGAATAAAGCTAGTCAGAAACCAACATCTACCTTTTACATTTCATATAATCATCAATAATAATAATGTATTTGAATGAAAAGAAGAATAAAAATCCACTTCAAGAATCAATAATGTTGGTAATTATATTGTAATAGAATATGTCTAGCTATGACTCTCAGAGCTCTGCACAAGTGAGTCATTCCGATTAGTAAGCCAAGCAAAATACAATGTGGAAAATACATAGACAATTGTAACCCTAATGTTAACATGTCCAATAATGTATGGAATTGGATTACATCAGGAGATTCTGCTGATACCCTGCACTACCTTTGGGACAAAATTACTGTCTGAGTACCTAGGAATAATAACTTATTCCAGCAGTGTCCCTTGTTGCTGTTGAATATAACACCTTATGATTCTGAATTTTACTTTCATTATTCTCACTTATAAAAACTACTTTTTACTGGTTTCAAAAAAAGTATTCAACTAAATAGGGATTTATTTTTCTATATTAAATATTGTTTATACCTATATGTTCTGTGTCCTATACCTGCTAGAATTTTATTCAAGGAAAACTGCAGAAGATGTATCTTTGATCAAAAAGGCTGAATAGTTGAAACTGAAATTATTTATTTACATTATTATTATTACAGTTCACATTGTAAAAAGGCCTTGCTAAAGGCTTATTAATAGTTATAGAGTATGTGCCCTCAAAAGAATTTGTGATTAGTAATAAATCCTTGGATATCTAGATTTTGTGTGTATCTTATTCAAAATGTTTTTAATTCTGCTTTTGCAAATTATTGTTCTTTCCATACATGAAAATAGAAACACAAATCCTGACCATTGAGTAGATTTTTGTGCTCTATTCTTGAATCCAGAAATAATTTCTTTGTTTTAATTGTTAGAAATCAATAAATACTCTGAAGACATTGTGTCTTGTTACACAAAATTTCCTTAAATTAATAGGCCCCTACAAATGAGGTATTAAACATTAATACAATTGCTATTCACTCTTCTTGAATGTGTTATTAGTCATGTACTCCTCAGGAAAAAAATATTATTGTATGTTCTTTTAAATATTTCATCTACTCTCATTCACCTACTAACTAATTTGTCATGGACTGAGGTGCTAAGATTCCCCATCAAACGCCAGAATACAGGTCTTAGATGGAATAATTCTTTATTTAATTAAAGAAAAAAGAAGAAGAAGAAGAAGACAAGGAATTAAATTCATTGGAAAAGACCAATGAAAAAACCATAATCTACTGATCTTTTCTCTCTTCTTCCTAAGCTGTGCGTAATTCTGATTAGTAAGACTTAAACAAAAACTGTTATGTACCTGGTATACCTTCTGCAGGGACAACTGGAATGCTGAGCTGTGCCTAGGAGATCATAAGTGTTTGTTTCCTCCTCATCTTTTCTTCTTTTCTTTTTTCTTTTTTTTTTTCTTTTTTTTTTTTTAATATGCTTGTGATTTTAGAATCCCAGTCCCTCCAATTAATTTCCTCTCAGAATAAAGCACCCATCATAAGCATAAAATGCAAGAGACTTGTACAGCTTCTGCAGGTCAATAGGCAAAAATGGACAATTTCTATACCTCAGAACTGTAGCTGACATGATTCTGTAACTTTTCTTTCAAGATGACAAGAAAAAACAAACAGAATAGGGAATGAAATACTGCATGCTAGTTCATGAAGGCAGAATACAATTAGGAGATCTCATATAGCTATGAATGTGCTAGGTAGAGAACTTAAAAGGAATATTTTTCACAAATTAATCTTTATTTTCCTTACTAATTAATAAACACCATGCTGTGAATAACTGGTGATAATGTTCTAATAAGAAAAATCAATAAATTTACACCCAGGTTCACTGTAATTGATGCTGCAGAATAGAAAAATGTATTCTCCATTGATCCTTTAGCAATCTTCTAACTAAAAAGGAGAGGAAAGAAAGCCAATTACTGTAGTATGCCTCTGAAAATGATAAGATTAAAACAAGCTAATTATGTGTTCTTGAATAACTACAATTTTTGATGAAAGTAAGTAGAATAAGGACATCCTGCATCTCCAGTACAGAGATATTACTTTTTACTAATTAAAAGATAATAATTTTACATTTAACTTCTCTTAACCAATAGGTGATCAAATTATTAGAAAAATAAAACTTTAAAATCTCCCAGGACAAAACCTTTTGATGTTGCTGTGAACACAGGAATAAACTGGAGAATGAAACAAGCTCCTGTAGTACGGCAGCTAAAGGATTTGTCATATTTGAGCAAACAACATTTAAGGAGAAAAACAGTGACCACAAACATAACCCCCTATGAATATATGTCCACTGCTTTCTGTTTTGCATAGAAAGTATTGATGATTTTACACAGTGCCACATATGCACAACCATAATGCCTTCCACGGCAGCCTTATCCATACCGGAGCACAGCTGTAACAATTAATAACCGATCAATACAGAATGATGCAGAAAGTCAGCAGCATCTACTGCTCATTTTGATCTCATGGTTCACTAAATTAGGAAAATCAGATTTCTCTTTCAATGATTAATAAGTAAAAAACCTTTCTTTAAATCTGTTAGTAGGATTCATTAAAATATTTGGAAATAACTAGATTTTCCTTCTTCCTTTTGTTTGCTACTGTAGATAAAAAGAAGCCCACCAGTAATATAGGCTAAAAGCATTATTCAATGTGACTTGAGTGCACGTGCAAAAACATGTATCATTATTCTGACTTCAGATACTTGATTTCAGTTTGGGTTAAAACATGCCATTTTGAAGACTAGATTTAATCAGATTCTTCACTATCTGGCGAAGACGTGCATGGCTTAAACCTATTACTTTGCCACATAGGCATCTCCTATGGAGCCTATAAAGAAAATTAGTTCGTTTTCCTTGACCTATTCGATTTCTTCTAACCCTGTTGGATTCATTTGTTTTGACCATACTCAGTAGTCTACTCAGTGTCTCCCTAACACAGCTTGTAAACCACAGGAACAGGTTGTCCAGAAAGGTGGCAGATGCCTCGTCACTGGAAACACCCAAGGTCAGATTGGATGGGGCTCTGAGCAACTTGATTTTGTTGAAGATGTCCCTGTTCATTGCAGGGACTTTTTAAAGTTCCTTCCAACCCAAATTATTTTATGACTCTATGTCTTAAACTCACAATATTCTAGTGAAGGTCAGTTTTCTAAGCATTCCTGAACTTATGAGGATGGGAACTCTGAGATTAAAAGCCCACTGCTTATATTCTGCACTAAAAAGTTACTAGATAAAAAACAAAAATTATGAAGCAGGAACTAACTAGGTTAATCACTGGACCTCAGTTTCACCGACATCTTAATCCACATTCCATTGGATGCTGGAAACCAGCTGCATTTTGGTCCTTTCCTAGGCATTGCTTTAGGTTCAGCTACAAATTCTGGAGAACAATTTTCCCTTTAGTTTATTGGCTATAGAATTCTTTTTTTGCATGTCTCCATTTTTCCCTTGATCATCAGCTATCTATACTAACTCTTAAGACACAGACATAAAATCGGTGTATCTGAAGCTGCAGTTGAGAGTAACTACTTACTCCTCTAATTGCCTGATAATTACCTACGACATATGCTTTTTTTCTGTCTTTCTTCACCAATCTATATTATAAATCTATTGTCACAACTGTTCCCTCACTGGGTCTAGGTGTGTATGTTTTAAAGTGGGAGATTTTCTACATACACAAAGCAACACAGCTCTAGATTCCCAGACAACTTCTGAGTTATCAGTCAGTAATAAATGTCAGGAGAAGGTTTGGAAAAAGAATAACATCAGGGTGGAAAACCAGTTATAAGTATGCATTTTACATACTCTTGTAAATGTGATTTTTTAGGACTTTCTTGGTCTCCTACTTTTCAGAGAAAAAGCAAAGCTGAAAGTTAAAAGAAACGTAAGAACTTTGCCTTAGGCATGCTTTCACTAATTTTAGTTTGTTATTATTCAGTTCAGTGAGCTTGCTCAAGTTTACCATTTCAATTAGTTGTGTAACTACCTAAAAAGGACTATCATCTAAAGTAATTTCTGTTTTAGGGCATCCTGATGCTGGTTCATAACATGAAAACTGCTTCTGCATGTTGCTCAAACAAGTTTGATCAAATTTGTAGGACTATTTCCCGGGTAGCACGTTCTAGAAAGAATGCAAGAAGTTCACTTCTCTGACTTTGCATGGACATAGGCAACAGTTACAGGACAATGAAAGCAGTCACTGAACACAGCTCAGGGTCTGTGAATTATCACCATTTGGACTGATCAGGAAGATTCCTCTTTCAGGGCCCCCTTTTGATCAATTTTTCTACATTGCAATCACTTTGAAGAAATATTCAATTAAAATAATATTCAAAGAATTGTGTTTCTGAAAGAGAAAATAAATATAAATATTTTCTATTATTAGCCACAGGTGTCAAAGAATGTCTCTGAAATAAATAAAATAAAAAACCGCCACCAGTTTACCCTAGTGCCATTCTTACTTTAACACTATGTTGAGATTTTTCATTGAAAGCTTAATAAAACATTAAGCACCCAGCACTATCTCAGATTTCAGCAGCTGAAACATTTTGAGTACAGAAAAGAAAAAAAAATTAAAGGCAAATGTTCAGTGTACACGCTGTCCTTAATTCACATATGTAAAATCAAAGTATATTACAAGAATGTGTTAAACATTTTTGGTTTCACTAGCATTATATTCCATTATTAGTGTCACTAAAATGACTATTTGCATTCACACATGCTTCACTAGGCTTTTTTACAGCTGCAATTGTCATACACCACTGAAGCATCTTAGTATGTAACAGACTAGCAAGAAGATCAGAGGCAAAAAGAAAAGACTGTTTAGAAAGAATAAAGAGAGAAAAAATGTTAATGTTAACCTGAAATCAAATTATAATTCCTTCAGCTTTGTATTGGGCCTGCTTATGTGCTTCCTTGATCATCTGATCCATTTATTTGTACAAAGTGAGTTTAAATTATCTCTGTTGTGTTTGTAGATACAGAATTATAGGTATGATTTGCTTCTAAAAATGAAAGCCCAAGTAGAACTGTCAAACTCCTATAGTCTAAGTTTGAATCTTAAACAACAACAAAAAAGAGCCGAATGTCACCAGAGGGAAAATCCAAGTATTTCAGATTTCAGGACATTTTCAATTTCCAGATCTAGATTCCACTGAGTATCTAGAGATAGAAATTTATGCTTATGTTTTACTTTCAGACAGCTGAAGTTGGGTGATATAAATTGCATTCTAATTTTCAGATGGTTTAAAGTGATACTAGAGGTAAGAAGGAGTGAAAATATGACTCTTAAAATAACTGCTGGCTTCAGAATACATGTGTTCAAGTCACATATCAGCTGAATAAGACAGAGTATAAAACTCACCAACGAAGTCCATTTCTGAGGAATTTGATACTAAAGATTTTGGTCAAAGTGGGTGGTTGATACAAAAATCCAAAGAGGATTTGACTCTGTGAAAAAATCTCAAGCATAGCCTCATGTCCAAAGTCAAGGATTTTTGGTACATCGTTTAGGATAATATAACAGTAGCAGAGTGGGGAGGAGTTAGTTTGAACTAAAAAAATGGTGTCTCTTTTGACTTGTCATTGGCCCTCTGAAAAGGCTGTATCTATCTATCTATCTATCTATCTATCTATCTATCTATCTCCATGTATATATAATATCCATCTGTGTCTTCAGATGGATATTACACACTCATGACTCTTAGTACAGGACCATTCAATGAAGGCCTTAAATAAAAGCCTTAAATCCGTGAGCTTATTTTTGTAGATATTTAGAGAAAAACGTATGTGAAGGGTATTTTGAGACCATCAGTCCAGGTCTTCAATGAGCAATTGAACAAGTCTGAGTTTAAAATGCTGCTTATGTGGAAAAGTCGAAAAATCTCTGGCTTTCAGAGCAGCTGCTGATTCAGAAGGACAGCTGATATGGCAAAAAGTACATCCTTACACAGGTGTTTTTGAGAACCTAATCTGACATAGATCCGATGGATCACACATAGATGTGCCCATTTCAGTACATTGTCTAAAGCTCAGGTAGAGAAATGTTTGCTTCAGAGTATTTGAGCGTTTTGTCCAGATTTTCTTCGCCTTTTGCTAAACTCTTTGTAAAAGCTTTTCCCACTTTCTTCTTCATAATTTGTTCATCTTTCTCCTTACTTGGCCCACCTACCTTCTCCCTGAATTTTACTACCACTTTTCTATGGACCTTCTTTTCCTTCCTCTGTCTTCACTTTTGTCTTCACCTCTAGTTTTTCCTTTACCTTTAGCTTTGCCTTTGTTTTTTCTTTCTCATCATCTTCCTTTCTTTCCTCTTCCCACTCTCTGTTTTTTTTTTTTTTTCATTCAGAGTTGTTACCACTCCCTGTTTGCATCTCAGAGTGGAACTAACAATGTATTTGTATGTCTGCCTTATTTTGCAAGTGGGGCCCCCTCTTGAGAAGTCTTCCATTAGTAATAAATACAAAGGAAAAACAATGATCATTTGGAGTTGGAATACAAGGAAAAAGCTGGCTGCCAGATTTCTAGAGGATCCAGCTAGCTATTCTGTGTGCTAACTGTTGCTGAAAGTGCTGTCATTCAGTGCCTAAGAATATGTTCTTACCACTTCAGCACCAAGAAGAGCAGAATCAAAATATTTTATCCTCACTACAGTTAGGTAGTGAGTTTATAATGATTTATAAATGAAAGCTGCCCTTTTTTGAAAGTGTGCTGCATAATGTCTGAACAGTTTCAGTTCTTTATCATCCACTCTAGACTATACTCCACAATAGTTAATCAGTTATGTTGTTCAAAATATAAAACTGGCATGCGTTTACATCTTGTATCCTTACCATGTCCAGCATTTTCACAAACATGCACATTTAAAAATAATCATACCCATATTCTGAAGGTTTTCTACATAAAAGGTGTACATGCATATGTTTAAAACAGGTCTCTATGTAAACTTATTGTGGTTTGTGTTTGTATATAAACATATATATTTGATTACTGTTTTTCATTCCTTTACACATTCCTGTTCTTTATGATCTATTATTTCTTGCTGGCTATAAAGCAGCAAGTGCTAACACCTCTACAACTAATGAAGTATATATTTCTTCTTTGAATATATTATAGTCATAGCACTAAAGAAAGAGCAGTTGGGGAACTTTTAATAGCAATACAGCATGTGTTGTTGTTCTAATATGTTTTAACTTTGCTGCCTCTGTAATAAAGATCAAGTTCACTACATTTTTTGCTGCAGGTGGAAACGTTTTCCTGGTTTACATAATTCTATAGTATTGTACCTAACTGAACTACAAGGGAGAAAAATCTCTTTTAGATTAATAGATTTCTCTCTGAAATAACATAAACTTTCTGTATCCCAGAGCTTATGGGATCCTCAAATAATGAAAGAATATTCAACATCCCGCCTACCGCCCACACCTCCCATTATGGACTAAATCCTATTTTATTTTCTCTCCAATTAAATGAAAGATTTCACTTTGTCTGATTCCACCTAGTAATATATGGAAGGAGGAGAAGAAGAAAAGAAGGAGAAAAAATATCACTACAGAAGGAGAAAAATTATCAAAGCTAAAATGAATTGTTCATATTTTTTTCTGCAGTAGCAAACGAATGCAAAGAGAAAAATCAAACGCATCTAATCAAGTACTTGTAATAGCTGACTCCTTGCTTGAAGTGCATAAAAATATTCTGGGGGAAACAGAGAACTCACATGAACTTGGAATGCCAGGAAAATACACACACACTCTCTCATAAATCCAAGCAGGAAGGAGTAGGAAAAATAAAATGATAATTTACGCTACAAAACAAGGTATGCCTTATAGTACCATAATTAGGTAGAATGGAGTAGAGAAAAATCTCCTTTGGTGTGAGATGAGCCCTGTATCTGCGTCACATAATTGCCTACGTGAAGTTCGATGATATAGAAGGAAAACTGCATTGTGTTGCCAATTTTCTCCCAAAAATTTTTGGAAGAATTTTTTGGGAAATCTTACTTTATTTTATTTGCATTGTCCCTCCTACTTTCTCAACATGAAAATCACCTCAACCATATTTCCCTTCATGAACCTCAATGAATTTTATTCACCACCATTATTTTGAATGAAATTTTGTTTATAACCCAAAACAACTTAACCAGAAAATACCTTCTTCTGAAATTTTCTTAAAACAGGTTAACAAGCATCCAAGATAATCCTAATTTTTACACTGTGTCAAACCCAGTAATATTTCCAGCACTGCCCTCCAGTATTTTCTGCCATTCATCAGTTCCAGGAGTATTCATCTCACAAAACATATCCGTGTAACTGGCATTAATTGGCACACTGATTGGCAGAGCATAACCTACCATGTCATGCCTAGAAGTGCTCCATCTATGTCAATACCAAAGGAGAAGAGGTGGAATGCATGCAGAAGAACTCAATGTCACTAGCCAGCATGGATGACAAGACTTTGGTCTGCAGGGCATACTTTCCACCATGATGCTAAACCACTGAAATTTGAAATCGGAAAAATATAGTTTTCATCTATAGGCCAGTTGTGAGTTAACACAGATGTCAGGAAAATGACCACTTTATCTTTCCTCTTAAGCCTTCTGTACCACTACCACCACCCCCACTCTTCTTCTGTCACTTTTGATTACATCCTGAGTCCAGTTTTTTTATTGTGTTGCCTGAAGCAATTTCACCAGCCATGTTAGACTCAATCTCTCTTTTGCCCATTTCTCCCACAATTATTTCTGCACCTTTTTACAACAGTGTTCTGAACAGTGTTCTGGTTATCAGCCACTCTCCTACAGGTTTGCCATAAGGCCATTGCTGTGTCTAAAAAATGTCCTCAGTTCTTGCTTCTATCACTATATCTAAAGGAATCTAACAAAAAAAAAATCTAAAAAACCAAAAACTACAATCAAAACCAAAGCAACCAAAAGGAAAAAAAAAAAAAAAAAAAAAAAAAAAAAAAAAAAAAAAAAAAAAAAAAAAAAAAAAAAAGAGAGAGAGAGAGAACCCAAACAAACAAACAAACAAAAGCAAAGCAAACATCAGGTTTGAGAGACATAATAAAGGAGCTATATAGATATATTATAATGGAAGATAAATGCTCCATTATCTTTTTTTAATTTCTTCTTTTCTGATATTTTAAACACTTTGGGGACGTTTAGAACAAGAGAATCATGCAGAACAGGAACATATTTCATGCATGCCCTTTATTCTGACTGTGAGAAGAATCTGCTTGAAGATGAATTTATTTATGCAAAGGAGAAGGCTGATGTTGTCTCACCAGTACAGTGGAAATTCAGACTACAGAGAGCAGATGTAGGAGGGGCATTTCATATGGAACAGTCTGAGTGTTGTGTCTGCTGGTTGAGAAATTGTTCTCTTAATGCAGCTCACCAAATTTCACTACCCTTCTACATGATAGGATCATTAGTGTATGCAACTTTGAAATAAATCTTCAGAAATTAAATATAACATTAAGATGGGAAACTGATACAACATTTTACACTGTGGGGTTTTTTTCCCATTACATTAAACATGAAAAATCTAAGCATTTTTTTAAGAGAACTGATAAGTGCTATATGACATGAATTATACTTCTTTATCTTAATTTCTGACATTTCTGTCATGAATCATCATGTCATGTTCAGCTCAGTCACTTTAGTTTATAACTTGAGACAACAAACACGACAAAATATGTCACAATAACGCAGATAATATGTCAGAATTTTTTAGGGGAAAAGAGCTTTTTCCTAGAGCTTGGATGTCATCCTTCCTCCCCACCCATCTCCCCCCCAAAAAAACCCCTGAAATTATGTTTGTCACAACTGCAACAAAAATAATACATTTCAAAATTTAAAATTTGTATTCATCTCTTTTTTTTGGTCTGGAATTTTATCTATATCACCAGCCATCTAAAGAAATATTTATAAGCTAACAGCAAAAATAACTGTAAAGAATGAAACGTAACTTAGGGAAGAGAAATTTTGTTAGTCAACTTTTCATAATCTATTCAAGATGAGAAGCTGACATGTAGGCATAACATTTATTCTTCAATGAGCTCTTGATTATATCCAGTTTTAAAGAGACTGCTTAAAGTTCAAGTATGTTAAGTGATCTGGTCAAGGTTATAGTCTAAAATTATGTATTGAATTTATCTTGGAGAATGGCACACTCCAATTTTTCTGTATCCCATACTGCTTCTCTATTTCTGTTTTAAATCAGGAATAAACCCAGCATGGTATAAAGTATACCAGAACACTGTGTACTGAAAAATGAAAGCACCAGATGCTTGATGCAAAATGCAAAACCTGTCAAAAAGAGTCATAGAAAAGTTATTCTTTAAGAATACTTTACCATGTAATCTGCTTATTCTAGGGCTTTTTCAGACCTTTATAAAGATTATAAAAGGGGATACTGTACACTAATGCTGTTTGCAATTTGTAGGGACCATTTTGTTGTCAACTGGTATCTTTTCCAATGTTCTTCATTATTAGGGGAATCAATTAAAACATACTTTGTCTGTGCCACATATGCTAAGTACATGATTTGTAGGCGATTCTTACCTGCTCAACACCCTTATTCTATCTCATTCTCCCTTCTCCCACCCACATTTCCCCATCTTGGGTTAGTGGGTTCACTTTTTCACTTTTAATAAGAGTTTTGTGTTAAAACTGGCAGGCTGAAATGCCTGACGTGAGAATTCTCAAACTGTCTTAACTAGATTTTGGCATTTAATAAGCTGTAAACTGCTGAAGCTATTTGCAGATGAAGCCTCATTTTTGTCCATCAGCAGGGGGCTGGGAGCATAATTAATCGAGTGAAAGTTAAAAGACGGACAGCATGGTTACATTTATGCAAATATTACAGAAGAACATCTAAGAGAAAAGAAAAATACCTTGTAACTGATTGGTTTGGTTTTGGACCAAAATCCACAGGGTCCACTTAAACATTGCTGATTGTGCATATGACAATTAAGGTCTATAGTGGTGGGGTTTTTTAATATACTTTCTGCAATGTAAAAAATAATAGAAAAGAGAACCTTCACTAAAAGCCAAAGCTCCAAATCCAGTGAGACAATTCTATTTCTGTTTTAAGGTTTTTACTGCTCTTGAATGTTAAATACATTAAAAAAATGGTATTACAAAAATTATAAGATGTGTGTGCCATCAACCATATGCCAATCTCTGGGTTTTATTTCTTTTATTCATATCCCAACCATATGCATTCTGGAATACCAAAGAGTCCATTTACTTAAAGTTAGTTAAAAGCTTAAACCACAGAGATCAGGACAACTACTGCAGGTATTAACCTGGGTGCTGCTTGGGGTGATCAGAAGCTTTTTCATTTATTCTATGCTATATTGTATTATCTTCCAAGAAATTTTGTTGGGTTTTTTTTTTCCCCATGGGTGCTACTGTGTATTGGAATGATTCCTGAATTAAAACTAAAACTAGAAAACATGAGCATTTGGATTGAAACGCTTTCCCTTTTATAACTCTGGGGTTTGTATTCTATATTTAAAGAAAATAATTACAATCCTGTTCATTGATTTTTGACTATGTGTGAAGAGCACAATGTACAACAGATAAAAATTTTAAGGAGATTTTTCTAGGGAATTTAGACTCTAATTCCTTTTTTTCCAGCATGTGGTTTGACCTGAGCATCTATTTCCACCAGGGTAACAACTGGCAAATAGTTTAGTTTTATTAGGCAAAAAAACCACTGTATTATTCACTTATGTTTAATATAATGTGCACAGATTTCTGCTGATCCCAGCATGCCAGCATTTGATAGATTCTCCCTATATCCTACAGTGTTGCAAATATTCTAGAATCAGCTCAAACCGAAGCTTGAAAAGCACGGAAGGATGTAGCTTTAAGAAATAAAATACTGCCTGTTCTTTGTATGTGTACCAACAGGAACGTAAGCCCTTGATTATCAGGCGTGCTCAGGTTTCTTCACAACGCTTGGTGCAGCAAAGTGCCAGGCATCCCCAGACAGCAGCAGGTGCTCTGTGTGGGGAGCTGCTTCAAGCCCCTGTGCAACCTAGGCAGTGAGACCTGGGGAGATGCCCACTGACCCTATTCACACATATTACCAGTTATGTCCTAGGTAAGCTTGCCTCAAAGAACATTCCAATGGAAGGAATTATTTATCTTGTGAGGTCTAAGCACTTCTCTCTGAATTCTGCAGTTCTTTTTCATTCCAAGAAAAAATTTTAAAGGAATTATTAGACTTCTAAATGCAAAGAGACATACAAATCAGTATCTTGCTGTTTGTTCAAAGAAGGCAAGGTTAGCACCCAGAGCTCTACAGATATACATGCAATTGTGAAAAATGGATAGAAACCTATGTAAAGAACAAAATGAGAGCCAATAGATGACATTAATTTTAATCTGGTTTAGCAGTCCAGTTAAATTCAGACTTCCCAATATGCAGAACTTTACTGTTGAATATTAAACACTTTAAAATTACTAACTGTTTAACAAGTAAACAGTTAAGTAATACCTATCACCTATCTAATAGCTGTTGCAGTCCCATTGGTGGCTAGAAAAATAATCATCATTCTATTTGCTGTAAAAAAGTGGAAACTTTTGTGTGTGCTAATTGTGCAATATTCTAATATAAAATAATGCAGTGGAGATACTCCTGCCTTCTTAAAATATTCAGATATTTTATGAAAAATCGGTGTTATGTCTTTCTACATGATGTTTTCATTTAATTTGGCATCATAGTCTGTAAATATATTAAGCTGATAAATATTTTCACTGATATATGCTCTGCCTGGAAGTAATTAGCAATCCTAAATATATACCTACCAAAAAAAACCCACTCAAAACTAAATTAATTAATTTTTAGCTATGTGAACAGTACATAACTAAAAAAAACCCAAAAAACCAAAAAAACCAAAACCCTTTAAAAATGTAAAATTGATATTTATGGTCTAAAAATACATAACCTCCCCATAGATTTGTGAGGTTGTTTTGTTTTTGTGGGGTTTTTATGCTTTGCTGGGAGTGGAAAAATGGGAAGTCTTTTCCTATGAATTATATATTCTTTGTAAAACTGAGAATTCTTTCAGGACTTAGAAGGATGGTACCAAAATATACTTACTGCTATCCTCCTTATTAATTAGCAGTTAATTTTGGAGTCTAATAACCCATCTATACAACTCAAAAGACATAATTCAGTGAGAGAATGAAGAGAGAAAAGAGGAATCAGAATTTCAAAATGGCATTTGTCGTATTATTTTTTATGAATTGCTTTTCTACCACAATTTTCAAAAGGTGCCTACCTGGGGAAACTAAGAAAGCAGAATGAACAAGAATCTGCCTTCTACTATCCATCCCTGTGGGATAAGTATTAGTTAAAACTACAGAAAAGAATGGAAATAAATTTCCAGTGGTTGTGATTCAGACAAGCTTATAATTCTTTCTTGGAAGCCTCATGGAACAACAATGTAGTAAACACATGATGACTTCTAACAAAGTTGCCTGCCAAAATAACTCTATAAAGATGGATTATGTAAAGCTATATGCAGAATGCTGTAAGCAGCATCAAATACTATATTTATGAGTATTACTAGGCCTTTTGCAAAGAAGACAGAGTGTACTGGAAAAAAATGAAGTTGACTAGAAGTTCCGATATTTACCCAAAATAATTAAAAAGCAGCTAACACAGATGAGCCAGTAGATATGCTACCCTTAGAATGTAATCTTTCTGGTGATATAAGCAAATTATTTAAATGTATTCCCTCTTCACATTATTATCAGTGAACAATCTGTAGCAGGGGACTTTACCTGTAGCTTCTTCCTCATTAAAAATTTGATAAAAATAAATTAATGATTTTTTTTCCTACAGAAACTATTTTTGTTTTTTAGATTCTGATTAGTCAGCAGAAAAAAATATGCATGACAATTAAATAAAGATCACAGATGTGAAAACTGCAATTTCCAGGTAAGGGTTTTCACTAATCTGCCATCGAAGCAAAGTTCAGCAGGTCCAGAGCTGGCCCTACACTCCATGTATTGTGAGAATTAAAAGAACTCTGTATGAAAAAGAAATCAAACAAAATTTCTCTGCCAGTAAAAGCAGTGAAATTTTTGATTATGTTGAATGACTAAAATCTCATGTACACTCTTCTGAAAAATCCTTTGTGAAAAAATGCAAGGATATCGGAGAGACATCTGCCTATTTTTGACATCTTTCTTGAATTTTGGAATTCATACTGTTTCATGTGAAGTTGAACAATAAAATTAAAAAGCTTGAATTGACACCTTGTGAGGCCAGAGTAAAAATTATTCCTTCTTTCAAAGAATAAAAAAAAGCCAACAAAAGCCCCCATGTATTCACTCTATTTGTGAACTTACTCATTCCAACTTCCAGTATTTGTTTTTAGCTACACTTTGTTTTTCCTTTTTTCTTTCTTTTTCTTATTTTCTTTCTTTTTTTTCCTTTTCTT
>VZSR01003803.1:33306347-33316717 GCA_013398615.1 Brachypodius melanocephalos
GGGGGTGGTGTTAGCCTGTCTTGGCCTTTGAATTTGGCTGAAGATCTTACATTGGAAAACATTACTGTTAATAACCCACAGTTTTTGAGAAAATTGTAACAGATTAAAGGAGAAGCATATCCATGAAAAAGTTCAAGGTACTGATAAATCTCCAAAAGACTTACAAGAGAGTGTTATACATTTTTTCGTATTTAGACTATATCACATTACTACTTTAAATAGCCATAAGTAGTAGTTCTGGTTGGAAAATTTGTTAGGAGTTTGCACTGTCATAACAGCGTTCCTGGTGCATTAATGCTGCTATATCATTAGTGCAGTCTTTGAGCTCTTTCTGTGAACATTAAAGTAAAGCAGTATGCAGAAAGGAAATCACAAGGACTGCTATACACTTTCAGTATTTATTCAGACAGCAAAGTTATCAGCACAGAAAACTAAGATTATCTCCTGAAGAGCTTTCTGACAGCAGCTATTTTTACTGGGCACAATTCCATGTGTTTTACTAAACAGAAGTTTTGTAATTTTGCTCAGTAATACTAGATGCAAATAGGTCCAGAGATTCAGATTCCATTTCAGGCCTCCTTTTTATTCTGATCAATAAGAATTTTGTTCCTCTGTTTTAAAAGTATGATGTCTTATAAGTAAGAAATTGGCTCAGAGCGATGTGTTTGGATACAGTTCGTAGTTTGAAAATCTTAGTGCAACACTGTTAGTGTTTGTTACACAGAAAAGTAGAATATTTATGCACTGGCTGAACCCTCATTTTCATAGGTCAGAGTCAGCTCTGGCATCAAGTTAGGAATAAAACTGTGGCATAATGCTAGCATGAAATGCCCATTTATTATGGTACTTCACCTGAACTGATAACTTTAAAGCAAAATCTTGATTCGCATTTGATGCTTTTGTGACCTCAGATATGATTACACAAGCCCAAAATGCACTGGACACTTTAAACCCTGATGAACTAAGATACTAAAACATATGAAAACCTCTTTTCAGGTATAATTTTATTACAAAGCAATTCCAGTCTGAAATGGAAAGAAGAAAAAGGACTGGAGAAAAATATGTTGAAATGCATTATATAAAACATGTTGGAATAAATCTGTCCTAATAATTTATGTTTTCAAAGCATATTGTGCATGAATTTACATGTAATTTCTAATATAGTTTCGCTCACTGGTTTCAGATATTTTACAGGTACATTTGGATTCTCTAGAAAAAAACAAAAATATTTTTCATCTATTTAGTGAAACAAAACAAACAAGTTATAGGTCAATTATATTGAATCTGAATCTGTACAGATATCTTAAGATGTCTGGAAACTTTAGGCTAGGTTTAATCTTTGTTGATGTTAAGAACTTGACTAAAGTCACTTGAAAACATAATCACTATAGGTATCTTCTATGTTGAGTAATTAGAGATATTTCCTTCCAAAGGCACTTGAGGAGTGCCCACTACTTTTCACCACTTTTCTTAAAGTCTCTGATGATGATACTCCTACATTAATGACTAATGCTGGAGGGCATATTTCTCTTGAACAGCCAGGAGGAAAGGAGACTGAGGGGACACCTTACTGCTCTATACAAACACCTAAAAAGAGGTTGAAGAAAGGCAGGGTAACAAGTGCCAGGACTAGAGGAGACGGCCCCAAATTGTGACAGGGCAGGTTTAGACTGGATAATATGGACTTTTTCTTCATGGAAAAAGATTGTCAAGGACTGGAACAGACTGCTCAGGGAAGTGGTGGGTTTGCTGTTCAAAAAATGTATGGATATGGCATCTGAGGATATGGTTTAGTGGTGAGCATGGTGCTGGTGCTAGGTTGAAAGTTGGATTTGGTGATCTTAGAGGTCTTTTCCAAACTTTATGATTCTATGGCTCCAACATGAAGAACAGTCACTATTCCAGAATTCGGGAGACAAAACACAGCTTTTTCAGAGAACATAGATTAAACTTCACAAGAAAATTATCTGAAAATGAAAACAGAAAGTCATGCTGCCTAAGATGGTAGTCGATCAAACAGAACAGGAGTTATTGAAGAATATTTGGTCTCCAACACATGATGCTTAAGTCAATAGAGCTTTGAACTATGTGCAGAGGAGAGGAGCTCTTTGTGAATAAAGGCTGTTCAGTATAAGCTACTCTATGTTTATGCAGCAAAAAATTTGAACTGACATACAGGCAAAAGTAATACAGGAGACATCACCATGTTTTAAAGGCGCTCTTGAGATGAAGTTTAAAAACAACTCTGGAGTTTGGAATTTCAAATATCTCATAAATGCCTCTATATTTTTTTTTCTCTTCATTATGTCTAAAGACTGAATACAGAAAACATTTGGGAAACAACTAAAAGAAACACCCACACAAGGGAGAAAGAACCCACAGCTTGTATTGATCTTGGCATTTCCCCATGTTGCAACCAAATGAACAAGCCACAGGTGCAACCAGAAAGAGCAGGTGATCCAAACAAACTGTTATTGTGATGGGAATAAATATGATTTTTTTTTGTCCATAATGTATTCATCTCATGGCACATTGGTGCATCTGTTACATATTTACCAGCAGTGTTGATTTCTGCCAGAAATTTTTAAAGTATGCAAATCTCTGAATTTATACGCCTTAAAGATATATCCAGCATCTTTCTTCTTTCTGTTTTCCACATCTGGATTCTTTAACCAATTAATCTAATAGTACAACTAACATTCAATAACATAAGAAATTTGTGTTTATAGACTCATTATTCTGCATCAGAAACATAGGAGAGGAGAGTTTAGAGGACATGCCCAGACTTCAATATAAAAAGTATCACATTATAGTCAGACATCTCTTCACAGTTCCTTTATTTTCTGTGTGGTTGCTCTCAGCATTGTCCCTTTTTATCAGCTTTCTCGCCTGCTACTGAACCAACAGAGAGGCTTATCCAACCAGTGAAAAGTGACCATTTCATGAAGAACTATGTTATGAAAAGAGAAGTATTTAAAAGTGGGAAAAAGCTGAAACACTATATTGATCCAAGCAGGGAGGTATGTTCTTAAGATAAAAAAATGTGGATGCCCTGGAGGCAGAATTCACAGGTGAAACAGCTGAGACTAGTGTGTTGTTCCTACAGAGCATCTTTGGCTACAAACACCTTAGTGTGCTACAGATGGACTAGTCTGGACAAGCTACAGAGCTGGATTAGGCTAGCTAGATCTGAACCAGATCTGGACAAGGGCAGACCCTGTAAGACATTTCTTATATTCTCAACTTTAGTCTTAGCACTGTAATTCCTACATCTACAAAATTAAACTAGGATTTCCTAAAGAAAATGTAAACTAGGATTTCCTGTCTGTTTTTGACTCTAGGAGTCACGCCACATCTAAAATTACCCACGTGTGTTCTGCCTTCACTGTTCCTACTCTCACGTTATCCTCTTGATATTTCCAGAGGCAGCAAAACTGGGTTTTGTTGCCCGTTTTCACCTTCTGACTGTGGCTTTTGCATTTCTGGTTGTTCATTTACTTCAGCAGGACGATTTGGGAAAGCCAGTAGTTCACCCAATATCCCAGAGATTGGTGCACAGTTTGAGGAAGTAAGAACGGTTTAAACCATATACTATAGTCCTCAAATCATTTGCAATCATTCTCACCAGGAAATCATTGAGTAGGAGGTCATAACTGCTATGGCTTTGGTAATATCTTTCTGTGGTGGTACGCTCAGCTATACCAAATGTACAACTGCAGTGTAGAAAATGTTCAAGCTCATATAATTCCATGTGTATATAAATAATTTTTTTAAATTACATGCAGCTACTATTATCATGAATATATTTCAGGAATAAGCCTGGAATAGAAGCTATTCCTATCAGGTGGTTGTGGCTACCCAGCTTAGGGACAACAGCACATTATAGGTGTAAGTTTTTTGGTGCTAATTGATCTCATTTCCAGGAAATAGTTTTAGTCTTCTTCTCTAAACTACTGCAGATATAGCCATATAGACGAAACATCATATTTGTGAACCAAATACACTGACCACTTTCTATATGTTGTACTATTTAAACAATTTTATTTCTTCGCCCCTGAAAATATTTTAAAATCATTCAGAACATATAATGGGTAATTTGCATGACAAGTTTAGATCTTATCTGCTTAAAATCACTGTTAAATTATAGTAGGATTATGAAAAAGGATAAGTAGCTGATCTTTGGCACTGTGATTCAATAACTGAATAGATATTTTTACTAAGAAACTGCTTAAAGTGGTTGCTTTTGGGCTGAGATTTTCTGCCTAGCTTTTGCTGTGCATTATTTTTAAAAGAACAGTCTTGGAAAACTTTCTATGAGTTTGTTAGTCCTCTCTTAAGTGACTTAAATGATATTCCCTAATCCAAACTCTAAGTGTATCTATATTCTTCCTTATGATATGTAGAATAGGAATTAGTGCTCACCAAAATGGCACTCAGAACTGCACCCACATTACTAAACGAAAGTCTATAAGGCATTCATTGTCTATAAGGCATTCATTGGTGCAGACCTAAAAAGATGCCAGGGATCATAATCAAAATTAACCCCTAGAAAATCCTGATACTCTAGTTAAACCTTTGCACAGGACACTTTATTTACTAGTAAACATGCAGAGACTGAGGCGCATGATTTTCTCAGAAACAAATCTAAAACGAGCCACTGACACCCAGTTTTTGTGTCAGATTTTCTAACACAGATAGAGAACGTGCTATAGAGTAACACTGATTAAGCTTGCTTTTATTTCCTTTTAGTATACATTTAAGTGATCAGCTTCTCAACACAGCCAAACTGGTCACTGAAATCGGGAAAATAGAGAGAAATGTAAAACATTGTCAGGCACATATCTGTATAAGGCCAGACAGGTACACCAGAAACAATTTCTACTTAAATTCCTTGCAAGGCTGTTGAACTACTTCAGATTTTCAGTGCCATAGTTCAGAATATAGATTGCAAACTAAATTATATAAAAGCTTAAATAGAGAGATGATTTAATCTTTGTTTCTCAAGAGTGACCTTTGAGCTTAATCTTTTACAGGAAGCATGACCTGGTTTTATGTTATTTGAGTATTTTGTGGGAGTTGTACACTTTTTCCACTACTCATTGTGATTATAATTGTCTGTTTCAGAACTCTATCTCAACAATATTTTCTCCAGTGGCTCAGACAGATAGACCTGGAATTGTACCAAAACCAGACTACTTAAATCATTTTAGTGTGGGGCATTCCATCAAAATGCAGATATCAAAAACACATCAGAAGAATCATGTTTATTTTTCCCCACTGATTGCGGGTATTGTAAATTGATTAGTTTGGGTCTATATATCTCCATCACCAGTCTTAGATGAGATGAATTGCAGAGTTGGTAGTCAAGGAACAGCTGGATTTCACACAATCGTGAAACAAATGTGTGGTGCCTGATCTCTGTAAAAGACTGCCATTGACCTAAGAAAAGGGCTAAGAAGCAAAAATCTGAGAACCAGGAAACACTGAGAGATTAGATAAAGCTAACAAATATTTATTCAACATGAGTGCTGTCTAGGGTGCTTGTTTGTTTTGCCTTTCCTCCCCCATCCCTCAAAGAAATGACATCAGAGTTTTAAGGGAGAGAAGTGAAGACTGCAGGCAGGCTTACACGTTTCTACATGTGCATACAGTGCACGCTTTACGATGATTTATGGTTCCAAAAAAATGACAAATGGACAGTGATGGCACATGTCACATGCTGCTCAAAGGTTAGTGTTTAAGACTGTGCTTAATGTGATGTGAATATAGGTCAGGGGTAGCTTGAGAATGGTCTTGATATGGAAAGTTAAGAGATGGTATTTAATGTGATAGAAAGGGCAAGACTCACAAAGATCTAAAAAATTCTGGTGACACAAAGTTATAAGAGTCTGAAAAGTGTTCTAGCTTTGTGGAGACATACTAAAGACCATCAGAGCTGATGTGCAAGGAGAGCCTTAAAATTTAGATACATCCTGGAAGTAAATCAGTGATGTTACCTGATGCACAAGCAGGATAGTGAAGTTACCATCAGAGGTAAAAAAAGACTGTGATAGGGAAAAATAAGGCTTTAAAGAGCTAGGTTAATCTGTACAGGGAAAAAACCCCCATAGTCAATGTTACAAAATACTCTCTGTAGTTGTAATGTTCTTCTTGTATAAAAATGAAGACTTAGCAGCAGTTCTCCATTATGGCAGCCAGTGGGGAGGGAAAAAATTATCCAATCTACTGCATAAATCATTAAAAATAGATGAATCACACCTTATAGGTGCCAAGGAAAGTAGCCTAGACAATAATTTGAGGTGAAAATATTCATGCTGTATAGGTATCAGATATAACTTCATCAAGTAATAAAAGTAAAAGAAAGAACAGATCTGAAAGATAGCTCTGTAAAAATCCCACAAAAAGTTATACTTTTGATATTATTATTTTTGATATAAAAGTTATACTGATGATATTTTGACTTGCCCAAAGAAAGTTTAAAGTAATATCTGGGTAGGCAGGAGGCAACCTGGCGGAGGACAGAATATGCAAACTGAGAGAAACAAAGATTTCTTCCTGGAGTTTGCTTCTTGGATTCCTTGAACTCCTGGATGAAGAGCACTGAATGGAGGATCTTGCTGATTAATCCAATCCAACTGGCCTGCAGCACCAATTCTGGAATTGGCAGAGTAAGCCAAGAGATAAGGATGAGAGATGGATTTGTTCATCCTTAACAAAAGAGGGCTTGTATTTTACAGTAATCAGCAACTACCTAATGACAAACTATGAAGAAGACAGCCCAGTACAAGAATGCCTTGAACATAATAATGAATGTGATTTGAATATTGGAAATTCTGTCTCAAAAAGAAAAATAAATACTGAGTGTGGGCACACTGTGAAACAGGCTTCCCAGAGATACTGTTGTATGTCTATCCTTGCAGAGATTCAGAACTCAGCTGGACACAGCCTAGAGCAATCTATTACTCCCAGATATGCTTTAAGTGAGGCATTGGACCAAAAACTTATGGAAGTCTTTAAAAAAATCCATAAACTGTGTGTTTCCAAGATTTTTTTTTCTTTTAAACCTAAAAATTTGAAGACAGCTTATATTACAAGGCAGAGGCAGGACAGGTAGAAAGAGTGTGAAAATAACTGATGGGGGGAAAAAAATCGTGGCCATGAAGAATATGAGATTTTCTTCAGATTTCAACAGGATGAAAAGTGATTAAGCTTGTTAAACTAGGCTTGTGAAGAGTAAACAGAAGCATTCCAGCACTAAAGAAAAAGCTTTGGATCTAAATTTTGTCAGTTTTATCTCAAGTTATTGTACATATTAGCCTGGTTTGGTTTTGATTTCTTTCTGAATTAGATAATTTTTAATTCATTTCTAGCTAAAATACATTACTTATAAGTAACCATTAGGTTTGTGACAACACTGAACCTCTGCCTTTATGTCTATTACTTTAGGAAAGTGTATAACCTCAATTTTCCTAACTGTAGAAGGGAAACAATGAAAAAAGCTTGCTTTGTAGTCACTGAGCTCTTCAGATGGTGAGAACTGTTGCTGTTCATACTGCAGATTCTGAAAAGGAATAAAGACAATTTTTTTTGCATCCCAACTGCCTGAAAGTCCTTTGTCTATCTCCCACAGGAATCTGTGTATGTTGATTCCAAAGGAGCTATTTCATGTCCTTTGGGTTACTAATTTCTGCAGATTTATTTGTTACACACAATGTTTTACAAGCTCTCAAGAAAAGCATTTCCTAGGAACAGCAACAGCAAGGCTGAAATGGAGATTGTCGAGGCAGCAGGCAGTACAAACAGGAAAGCACATGGGAAAAGGTACCTAGGGCTCAGCCATGTCCCTGTTAGAACTTCCAAGACCTAATGATAAAAAGCAACTACAGACAGCTTTTTTTACCAAATTATTATAAACTTATGATTACTCAATTTAAATAGGATCTTCTATACAAAGAGAATTGTTATTAAAAAAATCATACCATTAAAAAAAATACTTACAGTGGCCCTTTAAGTTGCCAGCCAAATATCAACGTATTTAAAAAAGTGAAAGATATTATAGTCATTGGAATGCTTATGATTGTTATGCCCTATTCCATTTTATATATGGGTCCTATGATTTATTGACATCCCAATATAAATGGTTCTTTATTTTCTATTCATCCTAACCTTGGTCAAATAATACCACCCTACTTCTCTTCACAATATTTTCCTAATATCTCAGCTCATTTAATTCTATTGATCCACTGAAGAGTATAATGGCAATGAAACTGGAATTAATAGCACCTCCCTTCTCCAATGCTAAGAGCTTTCCTATTTAGTCTGTGGACCATCACACAAAATCATAAAAGTAGACAAAAAAGCAGACTGACCTTTATCAGCTACTATTGTGTTGCAAAATTCAGCAAAGCCCAGAACATCATTTTCAGTTTTATAGCTCTGTTTTCTTAAATAATAAGGGGAATGGAGGGGAGGAACTGACCCCTGTTCAGCATTTACTTAAGCAGAATTGGCATTAATAGAGTATTCTGTCAAAAATTCAAGCCCAGGAAAATGTATGGCTTTGTCCACAACAGCAGCTATCTTAGTAGATTGCACTGTCACTGCTTCACACAAAGAGCATTGCAACACCATTAGTGGACATAAATAATGCACAAGCTCTTATGCAGTACTCAGCTAAGTGCATGGAAACCTTGGGCTCCTGTTGTCAGAAATTCAATGGATTAGTACCTAGATTTATTTTAAGTCTGTAAAGCACTTTGTTCTTGACAGCGTTCAAAGTAGAAAGAGTGCTATCCTGAACGTGCATCTTAATACTGTCATTCTTGTCTTGTAAGAATAGATGAAATATGGGTTGCAAGACTTCTTTTTAATATTTAAAAGTTTTCCCTGAGTAAGTAGTAGACACATGCCTACATACATGCGTCTATATATATATGTATGTGTATACGTGTGTTAATAGATAGAGGAGCTCAGTAACCCATGGTTATCTTATCGATCTGGAAATGCAAAAGACATATATGCAATGGAATGTTAACAATGAAGAGTATTGCCATTATTGCAGATTATCAAAATAAGTGCTGATAAACAAATACACTGCCTATTATTAATATTATTATTGCCTGGTTTACTTTGCAAATGGCACGTGCCCTCTGCCAGATTCCTAGATAAATCTCACATTTACATTTCCATTACAACACAAATGTTTAGCTTCTAGAATGAGCATTGCTGAGAGGAGATCATATGGTTAAGTGAGATGACCACGAATATTTTAATCCAGTTACTAATATCAAGAACTCAGCAAATCCTGACTTGTTACATGTCAAATAGCATTCTTGTACAAGTTTACAGCAAAAAGCCAACTTCCTAGTTTAGAACAAAGCAAAACAAACCACACACAAACAAACCACGGAAGTTTTCAAACCCATCATTGAAAGCGTATGAATTATGTTCAAGAAACTGCTTCACAGCAATAGAGACTGTGGGGTCTATTTGCCTCTCGATGTTCTGGAGAGTTAAGCATGATAATCCCCCATGCATTGAGAGGATAACAGGACCCTTTGTGTAGATTAAAAGCAGTTTTCTATTGATATCAGGGTGGTAATGCAAGAACAGCAATATCTCATGTGAAGGTCAATCTTTCACAATGCCACTAAGACATAAAATCTGCGTTTGAAATAATAACAGTTACCTTTCTCTTTGCTTGCATGGTCCATGAATTTCCACACAATTCATTGAACCAGCAGTCAATGAACTATTCATTATTGAACCCAGTGATTTAAAAGACACAATATGTACATCATTAATGCCCATTTGGAAAAGAAAAAAAAAAAAAAAAAAAAAAAAAAAAAAAAAAAAAAAAAAAAAAAAAAAAAAAAAAAAAAAAAAAAGTCACATTCCAGAAATCTTGGTAGGATTTGAAATATGCTAAAATCAGATTGCAGTAAGTATAGAACAATCTTTGAAACAAAAAAATCAGAATTGTTTCATTGCCAATCTTATGATATCTGTAGCAATCCCCATTCTCATTGAAGGGAAAAATTAACTGTTTCTTCCTTTAAGTACTGGAAGATATATGAGATTGTCTATTCAGCAAGCAAAGTTCTCCACCAGATGCAAAGCTGTTGCAGTGTGTACAGTCTCATATTCTACAGATTGCAACAAAATTTCTGCTAGAGCTGTTCCCCAAATCCTCTCTACCTCACAAAGGAAAGCTGATTTTGAAGAGAGAAAAGAGAAACTGGAGAGAACAAGTCATAGGAGAAGCGAGAGAGGGGAGAGAGAAGGAGAAGAGGGGACAGAAATGGAGTGAAGGGAGAGAGGGAAGGAAGGAAAAGAGAAAGAGAAAGAGAAAGAGAAAGAGAAAGAGAAAG
>VZSR01003803.1:33316817-33381791 GCA_013398615.1 Brachypodius melanocephalos
AAGGAAGGAAGGAAGGAAGGAAGGAAGGAAGGAAGGAAATTGTTTCCGATACAGCATTACTACTTTGTAAAACATTCATTTGCTTTAGTCATGTTTTAACGTACATTCTCTGAAGAGTTCAGCCTGCAGCCCGGCAGTGCTGTGTCTGGCAGCAGCCGTGCGCTGCGCGGTGCGGGCGGTGCTCGCTGGCCCAGCAGGCACGGCGCAGCACCGAGCCGGCTCGCCAGGCACCGTCAATAGGTGGCGCTTTGCCCCTTCCTCATTCCCTGCAGCGCCTACGCAGGTTCTAGGGAACAAAAACGTTTTGGGAACCGATTTTGAAAAACTTGTATTACTTTTTAAAAAGTACCATTTTTCTGGGAAAAACGGGATTTTTTTTTCTCAATGCATAGGGTGTTTCTTGCAGTTCTACACAAGAGATGACCAGCACGAATCATGAAATTAAGGACTTTGGTACAGAAATGTATATTTTCCAAAGCTATAAGATACTTGATCTTATGGCTAGTATCGTTCTTAATTGATTTTTTTTCCCCTAAAATAGGGAGAGGTCTCACTCTCAAAGAAAGTTACTTTTTATGACTTGGCCACGTTACTGCTGATCTGATAAGAATTTTTAAACATTTAAATGAAAAAAAAAATCTATTGTTGGAACTATTTGTCTACATAATTACACTTTTTGATATTAAAAAATGCAAAGTATAGGGTTCCCTTTTTTCTTCATCTTACTATAGCGAAAAAATACTTTCCAAATATTATATTTATACTAAAATGACATTTAAATATGTGAACAGTGTGCCTATTGTTTAATTAAACTTCAATTTAAATGTAGCATGAAAAAAGTATTGAAATAAATATTCTAACTTCGAGGCTGGTTCATCTGTTAATTTTTGCATCAGAGTTCATCTTAGTCTTCATTAGAAAGGAAAGGGATGTTTTATTGTAAGAGAACAGAGACGTGCTTAAAACAGCCTTAGATTCACAAAAAAGGGCAGAATACAAACTCATTTACACAGATACACACGTGCATTGTATATTCATATACAGAATCCTATTATTCCCAGAGTAGAGTTATTTTAAAAGCAAAGAGATAATTGATTAGCAGTGCAAGATATTTTCTAACGCTGGAAGGCAAAGTAAAGTTTCTTATCTAGTTTCTGTTATCAATATCTTAAAATGAAAACTACATTTCAAGAGCAAAATTATGATATCACGATAAGAAGTTTCAGCCGTAACTAAGACTTTTGCATTGATTAATAACAGGACTTAGAAGGTAAAAGCAGTTTTCTATTTAAGAGGGTGATTCTCTCCCAGGAGGATGTCCCACATAAAGGAAAGCATAAATGTGAAGATTTAGTGGTTTCTGAGGTTATCAAATTAGAGTAGTGGATGCCAATAGCTTCATTTTATTTTTTTGCTCCACACACTGTATACTTAGATTACCAGATTTTAAAATGTATTCATGTTAATGACTTACAAATTCTTGCAAGTAAAGATTTTTAACAGAATGATAAGATGACCAGAGAATAATTTAAATTTATAAATTGTAAAAATGTATCAGAGAATTGCTAAATGGGATCTCTAGAGGCCAGCTGGTTCAATCTCCTTGTCAAGCAGGGCCATCTACAGACAGTTGTCCAGAATTATGTCCAGATGTCTTTTGAATATCTTCAAGGATAGAGGCTCCACAACCTTCCTGGGCAACTGGCAAATATCTATAAAGTAAGGCTTCTAGATGTGCTAGCAAAACACATGAAAATATGATCTTAGATTTGAAATTGGCTTCCTAAAATCACTACTGCAAATGTATCTTGCCAACTCTATAAGCCAATCATAGCCTTCCTAACTTTTAATTAACTCTTCAGTTAGATACTAATTCGACCAAAAAATATGCTTTTCCTGTTTCATTCTGTAGCATCTCTGTGTGCTCTTTGGCATTTGTGAAGTTAGAGGGAACGTCTTCCATAATTTGTGTCTCTAATTAGTATTTCTCAGCACCCAAATATTACAGGATTGTAACAGGAGAAAGAGTGTCTTCAGTACGGTTGATTAGTAGTGACTTGAGAGCAGAGACACTGCCATGGGACAGAAGGGGAGGAGAAAGGGAATCTGGAGACAGGCATTGAGGCAGGAGGATTCCTTTCCAAAGACTTCATTAGGCTTCCTGTATGTTTGGTTTTTATACTCCTCGTCTAATGGCAGGCCCAAGTTATACTTCTCATATTATCTGATTCAATAAATCCTATACATCTGAGTTCAAGTCATACTAATGCAGACAGGGAAGAGTTTTTCCAAAATGGACCACATATGATATCCTCAGCTATCAACTTATTGACTCTGCAGGCCCAAAAACATTCTTCTCATATGCTGCTTTGCTAAATTTGGAACTAGTCCAAACATACTGTAACCAAAAGCTTACTAACTTTTGAAAAGAACGGAGCTAGCAAAAAAATCTAACACTGACGTGGCTTGTTTAAATGCAGGTTTGTTTAATATTGCCTTGTGTTTAAATCTTGCATTGCTTTAGCCTTGGATAGTAAGGGAGGCTGGTCAGATTCACTTTTCTTAATTGCCAGTTTCTAAACAGATCTTATTTTCAGGCAGTAAGGCATTACAAGCATGAGAACAAATATAAACACATAGATACACAGATCTTGTTGGTTTTAAATATGTTCACCCCACAGCATACAGATAATTTTAGAACATTAGGAAATATTTTATATTTTATTCACTAAGGTGAAATACTCTAGAACGAAAAACTAAATGAACACAACAAAAACACAGAGACAACCTGTTAATTGGGGATTTGATTTTTTTTTTTCATTTTTACATTCCCATTGATCAAGGCTTGCACTAAGAATTATTTCTGAACACCTACATATTTGGCCAAATACATGAAACTCAAATACATCACAACTCTAAAATCTGTAGAAACCGGTTTAAAAGTCATACATGTGTTTGCTAAATATGTCTTTGTATTATATCTATGTGAAAGGAATTGCAATTTTCAAGTAAATGTTTGGATTTATCTCTTGAAATATGTAATTATTTCTTATGAATATGTGTGTTTACAGTGCACTCCATAATATACTGTAATTTACCAGGCAAATTATGACTGCTTCACTATATTTAACATAATAGCAATGATTAACTGTGTGTTTGGGGGTACATTTTCCAGGAGTTTTGGAACTATATCAATGCCATTCACTTGGACATTATAGAAGCTGGATAGATGAAACTTCATGAAGTATTTTAAAGTTACTATCTCCATTTTCTATGTTAGTTGTTGCTCCTAGGGATAAATTTATATCTTAGAATTAAAATTTCTTCAACATTTTTATTTAAAATACTCCTTTTTAGTTAGTTCTCGAAAGATCAATTTTTTAAAATCACATATATTTAAAATACAGTACCAAGTGATCCCAGCTCAAGGATGATGCCTCAAAAAAAGAGAAAAGTAGATCGAGTTTATTCCAGAATTCACCAAGCTGATAACTGGACCCTGGGAACAGAAAATACCTTCCTATAGAATTCTATTTCAATTAAAAGGTATCCCTTAAAAAAATCCTACAGTTTACTTGACACTTGTCAAAAACCTTAGATGACAGACTTCATTTCTCAAACTACTCCACATACTAGAATCTAGTCAATCTGTCCAGATTATCATTCATAATTTGCAAAGTATATTGAATGCTCCTATCCATATTTCATCCTGTATTTTCTCATCATCAACTTTCAGCAATCATCACAAATTGAAATGAGAATTTTATCATTCTCCTGATGACATTGGTACATGAAAAAAGTAATTGAGGAAAACGGGGTTTCTAACTTTATATGGCAGTCTTAACCATTTTTTAACAAAAAGGCAGAGAAAATCAACATTATCTGACTCAGTTTTAAAGTACAGGATAACAAAATTGTCTAAGGAACCACAGAACTAAAAAGGAGAGTGATCTCATCAAAATATTCATCTTGTTTTCTCATGTGGGATTTCTGTCAATTTTTTTATGTAGGTGGCTAGCTCTAGAGGATGGAAAATCTTGAAAATTTATGGATACACCTCTATATCATTTATTACCAAATTAGCTGTAATTTAAAACCCTACTCGAATTATGAGATCTATTCTAAGTTCTGAGATCTGGAAATGGATTTCCTTATGCCATGCATTTGTTTGGATTTTTTTTCCTACTTGTAACCTCCATCTATCCCAGCTGTTCTGACCTCAACCTCTCCATTAGCCTGTGTGTGCACTGTATAGACATTTCACAGTTTGGGTGTTTGCTGGGATAAGGCATGTATCTGCATGTTGTGGGCCACTGTAAACTGATACATATGTGCTTTTGAGTTCGAGAAAAGCAGTACAGAAGTTTAAACCCATGAAAATGCTAGAATTCAATGCTGCAGATTCCTGGTCTAAGTAATTTCTCTCTAGTTTAATTTTGTGTATTTGTACTTCAAAGTAGATTCCTAAGAGAAGTCTATTTTGACTTTAAGTATCTATGTCTTAATAGCTATCTCTCTATAATTCTTTTGCTTAAAAACAAAAAAGACAAAACCACAAAACACCCCAAACACAACAACAAATAAATAACAAAACCAAACTAAACCAAAAAAAATTAATCTGCCGAAATTTTCTACACTTTATTACAAAATCTAATGCTTCAACTTTGTCTTAAAAGTCATTTTAGCTCATCTGCAAGATTAACACTGTCTATGGAGACATTCAACCATTTGAGAACTAAAATTTGCACTGATCCCCAAACTACTCCACATTTCCATGCAACTGAAACCCAGTCTGACAGTGACCTACAGTGAAACAAATTCCATAAGAAACTGCTAGTTTATCCGTATCATTAAAATATCTTTTTTTTTTTCAAGATCAATGGAGTACATTTTGTTACAAAAAGGCAGCTATATGTATTCTTTCCAAGGACAAATGCCCATTTGAAAGTGCTCTACAGTCAACAGAAAACAAAGCATTTCAGGAAGCTTCAGTAGTCACATGGGGGACATTGGCTACCAAATACACAGAGAAATCATGGGAAATTCTGTGATAAAGGTGTTATTGTGAACAGGAAAGAGTTTCCCTTCTCTGCTGTCTTCTGTTCATTAGAACCATAGCTCAGCAACTTCTTCCATATTTTTAGATTAATTCAACTCTCATTTAGATGTTACTGGAAAATCTGCAGGCCTTGTGTGTCATTGCTAACCTGCTTCAGCTTCCTACCTCTTAATTTTCCCTTTTTCTTCTGCTGCAAAATCTAGATATATAAGCAAGGATGGTCCCAAAAGTTAAACAGAACCTTGAAACTATATTTCTACAACTTATATAGGCAAATATTTCTGGGACACTCTTTGCATTTTGCCTTTAGAGCAAAAAAACATCATGTATTTAGTCACAGAGGCTAATAAAGCTAATATAAAAAACTAATTGAAAAATATAACTAAACTGATTTAAGACACGTGATTAGAAGTTTGATGTCACAAACTTCAGTCATCAGTGTAACATTTATGATTCAATAGCCCCTTTGGGTCTGTAGAAGTGGCTTCTCACTCTGTGGTAGAATCTAGGATCAATTTGTGTATTAAAAGCCTCTGTTATTCACATTGCATAAATATGCAAGAGCATTTTTAATAAAAATCACCTTTCATTGCATTCTATTGCTCTCACATATAATATATCGAAACAGAGATCACCTGTGGAGATTGAACCTGAAACCTTTAATATGAGGTTTCTTCCATTTAAAAGAAAGGAACTCAATCTGCCACTAACACTTGCAGATCATATTCTCCTGGTCTACTCATTCAATACAATGAATACAATACAGATACCCAATGCAAAAACAAGATAAGGCAGCTATCTGGACCATTAATTCTTAATTGCTTTGGATGTCATTCTTTCAGCACTGACTGAATGAATGAGCACTGCAGCTTTAGGCGTAGCCAAAGGAGGTTGGTTTGGTTGGTCATAAGTTTAACTTCTGCCCTGTTGCAGAGCCTCTTTTTTTTTCCCATCTCCCTGAAATGGGGAAATCAGGAAAAGTCTTCATATCTTGTGGTATATGTATATTTATGTACTGTATAATGGGTGTTTATGTATTGTATTGGGTGCAGGTGTCCAAGTTCTGGCAGAGGGGGGCTGCAGGGGCAATGTGAGCTGGTTCCAGATGATTCCAGGTGGTTCCAATGGACCCACCTCAGGACACGGCTGAGCCCTACAGGCAAGATGGTGATGCCTCAGTGAAAACATAATTCAAGGGACAAAATGTTGAATAGCAGAGAGGAGAAAAAGGAGGAAAAGGAGGAGAAACAGCTCTGCAAACACCAAGGTCAAAGAAGAAGGAGCAGAGGTATTGTCCCACAGGATAGAGGAGAAATTCCTCTGGAGCCCGTGGAAGAGACTATAATGGAGCCCATTTGTCCTGCAAGGCTGCAGTTTAGCCCAAGCTGGAGCAGAGGAAAAACAGAATCAGAGAATTTTTTAGTATGGAAGAGACATTAAAGGTCATCTAGTTCCAGGACACCTTCCTGTAGACTGAGTTGCTCAACATCCTGTCAAAGCCAACCTTGAAGAAGAAGAAGGTCTCCATGAGGAGGAAGGAGAAGCAGAGAACTGTTTTGAACTGACCACAGCTCCCATACCCCATCACCCTGTGACATGCTGGATGGAGGGTTAGAAGGCTGAGAAAGTGGAAATTAAGGACTGCAGTTGAATCTAAGGAAAGGAGCAGAGGCAAAGGTGCTTCTAATTTTTGTTTTTCATCATCCAACAACATTATTTAAATATGGGCAGTAATTTAAATTCATTTTCCCCAAGTTGAGTCTGTTTTGGCTGTGACGGCCATTGGTAAGTGATCCTGTCTTTGTCTTGACCCATCCTTTCCCCCTGCCCTGTCCTCTTGAAGCGAAGTATGAGAGAAGCTGGATCAGCACATGGCAGCCAGCCAAGGTCAAATCACAAAACCCCACAGTGTGTGCCTATGTACACACACACTATTTAAGGTACACGCATATTTAGAGCAAACAAAAACCCAAAATAATTGCCTTCTGTAATGTGGTTACCTAGATAGTATCATTCTAATTTATGTCAAAAGCTACTGTAACGGTGTTGGGGATTTTTTTCTTTGTTTCAAAACAAAATTTAATTATGACTTAGATAAAATCGTGCAGAAATATCCTGATAATCCTACAATGTTTCTTAAGAGTTTTCTGATGAATAGTGTCTTCCAATTAGAAAAGAGAAAGTTAAGGATTGTTTTCCCTACATCAATTTAAAACATAATTAAATATATCTGTTAAATTAGAGTTAAAAAGAGATGTTTGGGGCAGGTTCACAAGTAAAGCAGTACAACTCTGTAGACTTGAATAGATGAGAATTAATTTGTTCTAGATGAGGTCTGACACAAAATATCTATTTCTAGTTCAAATTTATGAACTTCATGTTGCTAGAAATTAAAGTACTGAACAGATGAACATCTGAAAAGTAACTATTACCCTACTAATGTGGGAAAACAAAAAAAACCCATTTGTATTAAGTCAGGTTAGGTATGCTGGAATAATATATTTTAAGTCAAAGATGCATTGTAAATCAAAATATCTCACAACATGGACTGTAGTTCAGTTAATAATTAACTAATTATAATGTTGGGAAGCAAGCACTGAAAACAATGACACAGTGTTTTTAAAAGTACTAACCCTATGGGTGTCCGTGTAAAAATGAATGTCAGTTACTGGCTATGACATCATTAAATTATGTTTGGAAATCCAGACTACTGCATTACTTTCTTAGGACTATAGTATGAATCACTTGTCCACAGCAGGTAAAATTGCTCTTGCATCTCTTTGCAGTTACCAAAGTTTCATATTTTGTATTGTTTTGTTCAGGAATCTATCACATCAATTTACTCTTTTATTCTTTCTGAAATAAACAAATGAACCAATATTTCTTTTAGGATAACAGTTAATATGTAGTAATGTCTTTATTGATTTCATCCAGCTGATCTTTAATTAGTACTGCTCTCTAATTTAACTTTGGGACTGTAGGCTTTTCTAGAATGGGAAACAGAACAGAGGCAGAAAACAGTAGTAAAAGCAGAGATATCAGTTGCAAGACTAATAACACTGTGTCTGTCAGGTACAAAGGTACAAGCACATTTTTTGATTTTGACTGATAAGAAAAAGGTAAAGCTAAAAGGCGTTAGGACAATTTTTGGCCCTGATCCAGGTAATATAAATTTTTGAAGCATTATTTCTGCTTGTGAAAATAAAAAGCACTGAAATTATGGAGGGAATTAGTTACTTGTAAGTTTAATTCTCAAACAGTTTATGAATACAACCCAGGAGTTGGAACTGTGAGGCTAAGTGCTAAATTGACTTCAGAAAGATGGTTCCTAAGATGGCTTTGTCCCTAAGACTGCTTTCCATCTTATGGCTTTGGTTTGGGTTTTTTCCCATCTCAGAATCAAACAAAAATTGCCACTGAAAAAAAGTAATGAAAAAAGAAATTCAAGGTACGTGTCTTCATTCCTACGTTCAGATTTATTCTATTTGCTCTATTGAAAGGCTTGCTTATGCAGAAAAATACAGAATATAGATACAGAAGAAAGATACAGAAAAAGGTAAATGAAGCTATGCTTCTAAAATTCGGGAGCAGTGTCCTAATTCTACGTGTGCCTTTCTGACCAAACAGGCTAAAAGATAATTCCTTAAAAGAACAAGAGAATCCCTTTCTTTCTCTTTTCATTTCCCTTGTCCCTCTGTTATTTCTGCCATAAGCTCAAAGAGGAACTTGGATAAAATCTTCCTTTACACAGAGATACTGAAACTCGGGCAAATATTCTGATCACTGAGCTTTTATATAAAAATGTGGATCAATTCTTTTATTTTGAGCTCTTAACGAAAGTAACTGTGCTTGCACTGCTTAATAAGTTCCATTTTGCTTAACTGCACATGGAGTTTCTCTAGGAAGCCTTAATAGCTGAAATGCTTTTGATTAGATGTGAAAAGGACTAGTTTCTGAAATCTGGTGGGATTTCAGCAACATGTGTGTACCTCTCAAAAGAAATAGCAATTCCGCATGATAAAGTTTTCAGATTGTCAGCTTTCAAGCTGGGTTTTCAATTGAAGGACCTAATTGCAGGCATCCAAATCCTTTTATAGGATCCTTTTTTTTTTTTTTTTTTTTTTTTTTTTTTGGCATGCCAGCTATATCACTCAGGAATCAACCCAAAGTACTGGCTGACACCAAAATCATGATCAATCAAAGTGCCAGGCCAGACAGCTAAAATATCAGTACAGACCTAGAGAAGCTGAGGCATTATTGCATGGAGAGTTAGCAGGGGTAAATATAAGTGTCTAAGTGTTTACACTGCAGACCCTTCCACTGAAGTTAGTAGAGGGACCAAGAGTGACTAGGGGAGCCAGTTGCCCTGACTTCACCTCAGAGCCAAGGAAAAGCATCCATGTTTAGTCTAAGAAACCTCTTGTACCTACACATATATATCAAATGAGTCAGAAAAATGACTGTGAAAGAGTCTGCTTGTCTGTGGTTTAGACCATCACCTATGCCTGGCCAGAATAAATGCCAAAAATGGCTTTGTCAAAACAACTGATAGTCAAACTCCCCACATTTTGACACAGAAGACCTGTTAACTGCCAAGTCATCTATCTCCTTTTTTCAAGAAAGCAATAGATAGAATGGCTGTGAAGTTCTAAACAGACCTAAATTAATAAGAATTTTCTGATCTGTCCCAGCTTCTTTTTTTAATAACACAGAGACTCCAAAGGTCTTTCTGTGACATAATTCCTGTTTCTTCACCATGTTTCAGTGCAAATATCTCTGAATATAACGATTTCTTCAACTAATAACAGACTTCACAAGAAGCATGACTTATTGAGGAATAACTATGACACTAAAATAAGAAAGTCATATCTGAAGAGGTGAATTCACGGTTTCTGTGAATAACTTTTGCTGCTCCTCTAGAAGCATATCTATGAGATGGAAATTTTTGGGCTCATTAAAATATGCAACATTACCCATGACTAGAGCTGATCGGGAAAATATAAAACATATTTTCAGATTCTTAAAATTCTTATATACATGAAAAATACTATTATTCTTTTATTATTATTGCAAACAAAGAGTTAAATATTTTTGCCATTTCTTCTTAGTTTAAAAAAGCTTGTTAAATAAAATGGTAAATAAATTCTTTCTGGCACAAACGGATATTTGCATGTATGTTCCATAAAGAAATTCTGTTCTCTGAAGATTCTACTAGTCTTAACCTAGTTGTGGTTAAAATGAATATGAAAATACAAATATAATAAAATATTTTTCTATGATATATGTATTGTAAATAAATTGCTCAAAATGACTGCAAAGCATATCTTCTTAAATTAAATAATTTACAAGTCTTTCCAGTGTTCTAAATAAAAACATGTAATTCGTATTCCATATTTACATAAATAATCTGCATAATTGTTCTTTTTAGCATGGTTATTGCATTGGTTGATTTGACTAATATTAAATATGTATGAATTTCCTGCTATTCCCTAGGGCTCACAGAAACAAGATGAATCTCAAGAGAGTGGTTTAAAGTTTAGATTTAAAGAAGAAAAGCTTTACAGATCCAAGCATCTTTGAATCTTTCTTTCATTGATGAAGTCTAATTTTCACCTCAAGTAAATATTTAATAAATAATTATTACTTGAAGATTTACAAGCAGTGCCAAGATTAAGTAAATTATTTGTGTGTCTTTTTCAAGCTTTTAGACAGTTCTACATACAATCAAACAAAAGTAGGACATGATTGATCTCAAGCATATTGACTTTTTGCAACAATTTTCACACCGATGAATTAAAATTCTTCAATCCAGCTGACCAAGTAAGTTTCTATATTAGTCATGGAAAAATGCAATTCTTGTAACACTGTCCTCCAAAAATTTCTTCTACCTTACTAGCTGCAGATAACAATTTATAATGACTATCAATAATAATGTTATAAATATAATGAATTTTAAATAACATTAGTAACATTTTGCTCATGCTGATAAGGGGTTAATAATTTTTTATGCATGAAAAGATGTTGTGAACTACAATATAGGCATTGTCATCAATGGATTTGACATTACCACTATTGCAAACAGTGAGTTTACACAGGAGACAATGGGTTTGCAATGTATAGTGTCTTGTTAAAAGAGAAATGCATTCCTTAAAGTCTAATTCCTTCAGCATATAATATATATGTCTGATTATACTGATCATGCATACTTAACGATACTTTAATGTACTCTTAAATGCTGTACATAGAATCATGGTGTCATAGAATGATTTGGAAGGGACCTTAAAAATCATCTAGGTTGTTCTAAAATGCTTCTGAAACCAGTTCCTACGCAGATAGCAGTGGACTATTCAGAAGCACCTATGCTGTATAGGGAAAAAACCCACTAAAATAAACAAGGAATTATCTAAAGGCTTGATCAAACTAGAGAAACAGGATGTTTTGAAACCATCCCTTTTGGGTTGGTCAGATATACGCGCGTGTGTGTGTATATATATGTATATATATATATACACACATATATAACTCTGTGTGTGTAAGTGCATGTGTGCACACCCATACACGTATGTATATAATCACCTGGTTCTGTATTCATGCCTGTCAGCTAACTTTGCTCCAAACTTTGCACATTTGCAAATGAAATGGATTTCATTCTACATAAAATCCACAATACAGTTCTAGCAATGGCAACTCTACTGACCCCACTAAAGTTTAGAGTGTGACACACAGGTGTAGAGAAATGCCTTAATATCAGTAATAACCATTATGTTTTCCTGAATCTGTAGATTATCAGCAGGTACTGGATCTTTTCCAGTCTCAACAGAAGCCAAAGTTTATTCATATGATGGTTAGAAAAAAAATAAAAATAAAATTTGAGGTGACTTCAATGTGAGCCAAGTAGTGTAATGAACCTATAAAATGCTTAGTGAGATGCAGTCAGGCTTGCAGATGTGTTTACAAAAAGGAATGCTCTAGTTTCATATTTATTATGAGCTTTCTCTGATTTAAGACTACTGTATATTGAAACTGAGTAAACAGATCTTTATTTACATAAACGTGACCATATCAAAGCAAAACTAAACTGAAAAAAAAAAATCTTTCAAAAAAGTATTATCTTCAGTAAGCTTTCTGTAATTAAGGAATAAAGAAACCTCATTGAACTCAAGAAACTCTTCAGAAAGGCTATTAGAAAAAAATCAATACCCTTAAAAATACTAATGCAAAGATGGGATTCTAAAATGATGTTCGTTGGATCCTGACTGCATGAAACCATCAAAGTGCAGCACTCCAGTAACATTTTAATAACACATTCAGGTGGTATTATAATAGCTAGGCAGCTTTTTGCATTATAGTCCAAATGTCTTGATGCATAATTCTAGTGTATGAGAAAAGAATTCTTATAAGTAGCCTTCCATAAGCAGATCTGTGCTCCTCCAATAGCCAAAATACAGAACGTTGATGAGACTCCCTTTTTATCAAAACAAAGGAAGCACAATTGCATCGTAAACACCGAAGCAGTGGTAGAGCAGGATTCTATATTCATTTTTAAAAGTGCAAATGAATAAACCAAATACAAAGTATGAAGTATTTGGATCCTTTAAAAAGTAATTCTGTTCTCAAGATGGTAGTAGATGAGTAATGACTTCAGCAGTGAGTAAGCCCAAACCAAATAGATTTTGTCAACAAGATACTAAGCATTTTCTTCCATATATTGAGTGAAATCAAATACAACCAATTCCAAAAAGGCCTCAGCATATCTGGAGAAAATGAGACTTTGATTGTTGCCAATGAAGTCAACAGCAAAACTCCCTTCAGTTTGTGCAAATGCACGTCCTAGACACATGACTCTTTGAGTGTTTTCGTGGCTAGTTATACAAAAGAATGACTCACTCTTTGCTTCTTTGAATGGCCAGAACATGAAATTATTAATTTAAGAAAAGTATTCCTACTGTTAACCCAGTTACTTTTCATGGTAACAAATAATCATCATCAAGGAAAATTATTTTAGAACGTGCTTCATACTGTTTATGCTATACAAATACAAATGGTAGGAAAATGTTGTATATCTGCTGTGCTGCTCCTTTGGGAATATGGTAATTGTAGGAGAAACTGGCCAGTTCTAGCTAAGATAAAATCTGTTCAGTTTCCCTGTGTTTAGTTCCCATATGTTCTGGTCCTCAGGAGATGAGTTTTTCCATTATTTAATGGGACTTCTACCCCCTCCCTTGGGAGACCATAATGTAGTCCAATAAATCACACCGTTAAGGCAGATTTTCAGTCTAAATTTCCTTTTTATATAATGTATACATCATCCCTTTCACATAGTTAGATCTCCAGAAATTATGACCAAAAGAGTGAACAGATAAGATATTGCTGCACTTTTATGAGCAAAGCAGCAAGGTAAGACATAGAATGTTGTTTTTTTCCCAACATAAACTACTATAGAGTAACTGAGACATACTATTTTCAGCATTTTAGTCTTCCAGGGTGCAAAATGGTAACTTGCAAGAACCATGTGAAATATGAGCATAAACTCCATGTACAGTAGAAGCCCCTCTTTATGCTCTGATTTCAGAAACAGATCAAAAAAGATGCCAAGTTAAGAGTTTTAAATTTATGTCAAACCTCTAAGCAGTTAATATGTATTATGCTTTAGCCCAAAGGGCAGCCCAGTGTTCCCAGTTATCCTACTCCAGCCAAAAACACTTACTCTAGCTGAGAGCTGCTGTGCACTGATGTGTGCAAACCAGGAGGCAGGAGCCACAGGCAAACAAATGACACACACTGCCCAAGAGCAGCTCTCCCCTTCCCTGCTGAGCAAAGGTCTGGGGCTTAGGACCTGCAATTATTTACTGCTAGTGCAGTTGCAAAGAAAGAGGACCAGAGGCCTGACTGGCTGTTGGGATTACTTTTTCTCTTCCTCTGTGTAAAACTGCATGGTCTAATGTTAGTATAGTCAAGCGTTATTATTTTCTTATTTGTTAGTTTTGCTTACATTATAATGTAATGTGTGAACCCAGCACTTTCCAATGGAGAAGAGACAGGAATTAGAAACTGTCACCATTTTAAAACTTTTTGAATAGCCAAGAGCACAAATCACAGTACAAATCAGAAGGCAGGTGCCCCAAGCACATTTGAAAAAAAAGTATATGAAAATCAAGCCTTCTGCCACTAAAGAAAAAATCAGTCACACTCAAATACATTCACTAAAGACATAGATGAACTTTTCATCTCATATTAATGCATCAAGATTTCAAGGAGATGGTGGCCATACACTGGCTGTGTTTTTCATGCTTTATTGTGATATTTTTTAACACTTGTACATAATCAGATTTGCAGCTCCTGTATGTACATTGACATTTTTCTCCTGACTTCCCTAGAGTTGTGACAATTTATGTTAATTGAGGATCTGACCCATCTCCCCCTTCTGAATGGGAATTTTTCTATAGAAACCTCTGTTCTCCACTGCAAGATCTTTGAGAATGTTTACTTTATTTCAAGGTGATTCCTGAATTATAAATACACAAAGAAAAGCATAATCAAATGAATGCTACATGCAGCTTTATTGAATATACAGTAGCTCCACTTGATTTCCTTTTCATATTTGTATCAAGCTGGATATCTATTCTAGACAGACTATCATTTAAAACAAGAGAAATGCCAAATGAGTAAATGAGGTTATATTACTAATTAGCATACTGTCTCCTACTACCTCCAGTAAGCTACTAAAATGTGACTTCCATTTTATCACATAGATGAAACAGTTATCTTTCAGGGTTTGAAATTTCTGTGATCTTTATGCTTAATAAGCTCAGTAAAAGGCATTCAAATTACATCACTTTTGTCTTGGAAGTTAAATTGGGAAATATTGCATTCTCTGAGATGATAAACTCTGTAGAAGATAAATTATCATGAGAAATAGTTTTAATTGATTTACCATAATAAAAGTTATGTGACTTTGAAGTGCAAATGACACATTAAAATGAAGCTACAGTATGTTGATAATACAGTGGCTTCTTTGTTAATGGAATTACTGACACTGCAGATGCTTGCTGAAGAGTTGTCCTCTACTGTTAAGTGAGAAACACTGATGGAAATTAAAGATATACTATATTTAAATGCAAGCCCAACTCTCCTTCAGTGAGCTTGACACTGATCTCAACAAGTGTAATTTCAACAGCTGCACAAGCCACATAAGGAAATCTTGAGCCTGAAATTTCAGTTTGGTTTGGAATATGGTTATCCTGGCTTTATCACTGTAACTGCACTGAAGCCCCAGGAAAAATATTACTCCTTTCCTCAATTTCCCTTTTTGCAAAATTGAGCGAAATAGAAACACTTTCCTGTTCAGAGGTGTTGGCCAACAGTTAAACAAAACTGTGTCAACTGCAGAGATAGCTAGTGTCCTAAACAAAGGAAAATGCACATAGGTCCTGCAAACGTTTTCATTTTACCTTTTCAAGGGTAAAGATGAAAACGTAGAAATATCTGAAGCCAGCAGCACAAATCAAAACAACTTTGTTTTATATCATTGTTTTCTCACACCACTTTGTGATCTTTGACTAGATCATAGACTCATAGAAAGGCTTGGGTTGGAAGGGACCCATGATTATCCAATGACTCTTCTTCCTTTATCCAGATCTTTATCTTATCTTTCTTTTGATTTTATAGTCTTTTTCCCACTCAAAGCATTTCATTTTTCCTGCAGTTCCCTTTTACCTGTGAACCTTTCAATTTCTGTTTTCTTCCCTTGACAAATGTCTTTCCTGCTCTTCTTTCACACAACAGTATAATTTTTCCATATTTCCTTTGGCCTTTTCCCAGATGCTGCTGTATGTCTTATCCAGACTTATCCTTTACCCATACCTACATTCACATTCTTTTTTCTGAACACCTAGTTCTCTTCCCTAGGGTATTTCTTTTTGTTTATCTCTTCTCTTTTCCTCCTTACCCTTTTTGAATTCTACATTCAGAAATACAGTAAAAGAAATCTTCATACCTCATCATCTTGTTAATTTTAAGCAAAAAGGATCCAATAAGTATCCAAACTATTTTGAACTCAGGGGTTCTAGAATCTGTAAGCACTCTGTGTGTGTGTAGTGGGTCAACCATCAGGTGCCTATTAGGATTAATTAAATTTAACTTAAATTTAATTTTTTAATTTAATTTAAATTAAATTTAACTTCACTCTTTCCCAGATTCAACTTCACCCATAATTCACCTCCCTCCTCCCCCAGAGCCACACAGGGAGAGGGAGAATAAGGGTCAGTCAGTTCCTAACACTTCCTCTCCGCCTCCTCATATTCTTCTCCTGCTCCAGCATGGGGTCACACAGGAGAAAGTTACTCTCAAACTGCTGAAATGTGGATCCCTCCCATGGCCTGCAGTCCTTCAGGAATGGATGACTCCAGTATGGGTCCCCACCGGCCACGATTCATGCCAGAGTACCTGCTCTGCTTGGCTTCCTTTCTGCAGACCACAGCTCCTGATCCAGCATGGACTTCCTTCTGGGCATATCCACCTGCTTCAGCATGGATATTTGATCCACTGTGGTCCTCCATGGGCTGCAGGGGCACAGCTGTCTTACCATGGCCTTTACCATGGGCTGCAGGTGAACCTCAGCTCAGGTGCCTGAAGCAACTCCTGCCCCTCCTTCACTGACCTGGGTGTCTGAAGGGCTGTTCCTCTCATATTATCACTCCTCTCTCATAACTTTAAATGCTATCACAGAGGCACCACCAGCATCACTCTTTGGCTGTTGTGGACAATGGCAGCTCCATTCTGGAGCTCTGCCCAAGCTGTAGGCAGCTCCTGGTCTAGTTTTACAGAATGCAAACCTCTGTACCCCTTTCCCCAAGACCAAAACTTTCCACATAAATTGAACTCAAAAATACTTTCCTGCTTAAAAGAGGTTGTTTGGATTTTTAAAATTTGGTTATCAAGTCTTTTGGAAAATAATAAAATGCAGTGTTTAGTGTATGTTTTCACATACGTAAACAAATAATGTTACATTACTTAAACTTTTCATACTAAGTAATGGACAAATACAGTGAAAACTGTAGAGGTAATAATTAGTATCCAGATCTTATGCATTTATTTGCCAGTTTGCAACATTCATGTATTCCACAGCCTTTCAACTTGGAAAGCTTCTATCCAATTTTTTAGTAGCTGTTTAAACAAAAATAGATGTTTATCTCTTTAAAATTTTGCCAGGAAGCTGTCACTTTCCCATTTACTTGTGCTGTGTTGTGACAGAATGTGTCAGCTTCTTCCACAAATGAAAAGAGATATAGATCTGTATTTACTTTAGCTGAAAAATAAGTAGTCATCAATTCTGAGAAAATGGTTTTCCCATCTGAAAAGATGGATAAATAAGAGAGGTTTTGTGAGGTAACTATTTACCAATGCTTAAAAGGTAGTTGAGAGCCAAATATTCCAGTTCAGTTCATCAGTAACCATCCCTACAAAAGCTGATAGACTCATAACATGGAAGATTAGATACCTGTAGCAGTTATCAAGGGAGTTCCTGCTCTTATTCAAGACTTTGATGTTCAAAAGTATCAACCATAATAAAAACAGGTAGATGAACCAATTTAAAACTCGGTTTTTGGTCTCATGCTTGACAGAGAAGGGTAATGTCTGTTGGAAAATCCTCACCCTAGATTGGACTCAAATGCTCCAAAGTGTGGCACTAAGGAGTGACAATTGTGTAGAACTGGTATACTACTTGAGATATTTTTATAGGAAGGAAAAAAATAAGAAATGAGAGTAATGCATGTTATCTGTACTTTCTCGCCTTGAAAATTCTTTAGTCTTTATCAGCCTCACAGAACCCAAATTTCTACTATGCAAAATTTAAATGCAAGTTGAAATTAAAAAATACTTTTCAAGATATTAATTGAAAACAGCCACTACAAAAAAAAAATCAGAGTATGGAATAGCAGAATCCTTAAATCTATTAAATTCCAACACAAAAGTTCTTTGCATCATGAATTCATGAAAACAAAAGAAGAACTGGCCGTGAAACATAAAGGCCATGTCCTAAATAGATATCAAAATGAAATTGCATATCACTGAAGCCCTGGGAAAATATCCACAAGTTTTAAAGAACTGAGGTTTCAGGCTGGAGGTTAAACTGGTAAGATAATTTCTGATGCAGCACAAAGATGTCTACTTCTGTATAAGAAGGAATTAAATACTTGGTGTCTTTCTTATATTGCAATGCACAAAAACTCCACTCAAGTTGAGGGTGGACCATCACAGAGTAGAACAGAACCTTGCCCTTCCTTGCCTGGCTGGTGATGCTGTGCCTGATGCTCCCCAGGACAGGCGCAGCCCTTCTGGCTGCCAGAGCACTGCTGACTCATGTTCAGCTTGCCATGGACCAAGACCCTCAGATGTCTTTCTACAGGGCTTTTCTTCATCCTCTTGTCCCCCAGATTGAGGATATTACCAGGATTACTCTGCCTCAGGAGAATATGGACTTAGTCTTGTTAAACTTCATATGGTTGGGGATTGTCTAGGTGTACGATTTACTATATGTTAGAATGGGGATTATTTTTCACTGGAGAACAGCATTCTGTTCTCAGAAATATAGTGAAAAACCCTCTTTATGAGCATAAAGATAAGCAAGATCACAATCTGCAGATCTCTAACATTTGGAGACTATGTCCCTGTATCTTCTATGATCAAATATAAATTTTATAGCAACTCTGCTAGGGTAAATTCTATAACAATCTCTTTGAATAGTTTCACCCTGAAGAGTAAGCAGGAAAGTAACCTCGCTGTGCTTACATGAAAAATTACCAACTGGTTTGATAGTGAACTGGATCTTCCTTATTTTTATACATTTTTATGTATCATATGGTTACAAATTGGAGATCAGGGAAATAAATCCTATATATATATAGGAATATATGTGTGGGGATGACTGTGTAGGTGCATGTGCTTTAATAATTCAAAGTCCTTTCTCTTTTTCATCAAAACATAAGAAAGAATAAAAGCACAAATGGGAAAGAAAAAGCATTGTATCAAGCTTTGATTAATTCATTTTAATAGTGTAGGAATAATATTTCCGAAGTAAATCACAGCAAACTGTGATTTGGATAGAGGTCATATGTGTACCTAACAAACAATGTAAAGTCAAGGTCATTATATATGAAATTTCTCAAAAATAAACACTGGGGCTTTAGGATATTTATTCACTGACCCTGAAATGTCAGCTTGACACTGATACTAATGTAGCACACTTGTCTCTGGAGTTTATCCCACTATGTAAAGGTGTTGCTTACTGTGAGAATCTTTCTGAGGTGCTCCAAGTGCATTCTAGAAACCATCTGCATATGTTATTTTATTGCTAGGTGCCATAAATCAATATTATGTAGAAACATCTATAATTTTATAATGTATTAGAAATAGGATAGCCACAGAGCTGCACATTTGAGGTCCTAATGACACTAGTGGTACAGTACTTACATTTTAAACATTTTATTGAACAGTTTGAGGTTATTTGGTTTATGAAACCCCCAGATTGTTTCCTCACAAAGCCCTCAGGCTCTGATCTAGTAAAGTTCAGGCTGATGAAGGCAAGGGAGGAGTTCTACTTTCACTTGCTAATGGATAAATAGTAGAAAACATCAGTGGAAAATAAAGATCTGAATGCAGCTGGCGGTATATAATCAATACAGCTAATAATAAGTAATGACATTTTTAAATATGTGAACACGATGCTGCGAAATAACTTCCATTAAATGTACAAGGGCCCAACAAGGAGAAACAGGGTACACTAATCATAAACATGATCACAGAAAACATCAGCTGACTAACAAGCAATTCCTGGTTCTGGGCCATGGTACTGTGCATTGTGCCCATTGCCCACTGTCCAGTTTGCTGCTCATTTTACTGAGCATCTCAGCTCTACCATCATCCAACCCCAAGTCCAAAAATATATACAAGAACAATTCCTCTAGAAATTTCTCCCTATCTTATCTCTTTTAGAAAGTTTTGCCAAATCAGAGATATTGTAAGAGATGTCTTATTGTCCGTTTTCTTTCTGTTCACTACAACACTATATTGAAGTTTTTGGCTTTGCATAGGTACCTGGCAGGACCACAATTCCAGATAGACAGACCATTTCAAATTTCTCTCTACTTTTATGTAGTTAAATCAACTTGGCCAAAGGCCAAATAAATTTTTCCATTACTCAAGCACTGTTGGGCAATGCCATCTGAGAAGTCCTGGACATCTTTCCTCATCCTCAACCACTGTTTTCAAGTAGATCATCTGTTATCCTCAAATGAAGTGGGTTTTGCTGAGGTAACTTGCTCAGGCATCTTTCTCTCAATGCCTGAGCATGGTATCTCAGCAAAACTAACTTCTTTTCATAAGCAAATCTAACTCTCTATTTTCATAAGCAATCTTCAACATTCTGTCAGTATTGTTGTACAAGGCTCACACAACTTCCTGCAAAGACCAGACAAAAGTGATAAAACACAATGGAGGATACAGGATACTATTCCAGACTATTCAATTGCAGAATAATTCCTGTTTCTATGGATACTTCTAGAGTTCCCCTGTTTTCTTTCTCTCAATATTTTTGCGTTATTTCATCTCTTTCTATCTCACACATATATAAGACCTGTACAACAAGCATTCAGCCCTTTGATTTCTCTCCGGAATTCATGTGATCCCAATGCTGTCTGGCATATGGCCCGCATCTTTGGCAACAACTCTTGTTTGAGCCAAATATTTCACAAATATCTGAATGCTCTTTTATGATTCATCTTACTTCAGAAGCTTAAACACTAGCTTCACAAAAATTTATGCAGGAGAAAACCAGCATGCTGAAATACTTTTATAAACCACACAGATATTATTTTTGGTGTGATTATACAGCCTAAAGTTTCTCAGATATGACAAAGAGATCTACCAGTTGGAACTGTGTGCACACCATTTGTATTTATTCTGCACATGTCATGGTTAGGCTACTAAGAGCCAAAAAATTATAATTCTTTTGTTTTCCCAGTTTGGCCATGAGTAGATGCTTCAAAATTTTGTCAGTGGTGTGAGAAACTGATGATGGAAACAGCTATTCTAACACAGTTCAGCTGTGAATTCAGAAACTCCAGATCTATTACCTTGGACAATGTAGGGAGCCTTGTATAAGTTCTATTGTGTATTACCTTGGACAATGTAGGGAACTCAGTGAAGGGCTTCTGAATAAGGGAAGGAAAAATTTATTTCTTATAATTGACCACAAGCCTCCATGAAACATTTAATGATATAGTGTTGGAATTCTGGAAATTGAGAATTTGGGGTTTTAATAAATAGTAATAATGTGAATTAAGATAGAGGATTTGGGGTGTTGCCTATGTCCTTTTCCTTACTTACATGGGGAAAAGAGCTTATATTACACCCTAGAAGCTTAGAAATTTGTCCTTTCCTGTGCACATTGCTGTCCTATGTCTACCCATCACAATTTCTGCTTTCGAATATATGGACTGTTAAAAGTCTCACCTGTGCTCTCAAGATACTCCTCTTCTCAATATAGTATCATGCAATTCCTTCTGAAGCCTCTCAGACCAGACAGAAGTAACACACCATAACAGTTTTTCTTTTACTACTTTCTCTGTTCGCTGCAATACATGTTCTCATGTTCTCTAGCAGAAAGATTACCCTAGTACAGCCAAAAACAAGGTTGCCAATGTAGACATTCCCAGCACAAGCAAGTCACAAAATGGAAGCAGCCTCACACTGCTAGGGGTTACACACTCCTTGTATTTAAGCAGCAGGTTAAAGCATCAGCTTCTTGTTAATGGGACAAGTCAGTTCCTAGCATACATGCTATGAATTTTCCTTTACAGGTTTCACAGCTCATGTAGGCAGTTCAGTTCTCTAATACAGTTTCTGAAATTAAATATCCAGTGCTAAATGTTTTGAATAACTTTGTGTATGTACACAGTAATTACTGCAAAACCTACAACTTCAATTAGTTTTGTGCAAAAGAAAATATTCAATTATGTTCTGATAATTTGTTTTATGTCATAGTTTCCAGATACTATTTTCCTTGCCTAATAAACATTGGTAAATCAGTGTTTGTTTTTCCCATTTTTCTGTGAGTAAACATACTTTTCAGAAGCTGTGCATTACTCGGTAGTAATGTGGATCTCAATATAAGAATGAAAAAAGAGAATGACAGTAAAAACTCAAGTCTTGTGTAAATACTTTTATCTTTGTAAGAGAAATCTTTAGTTTCCATTTTGTAACTGTAAAAATAACATTATAAAACCAATTTTGTCCTGTAGTGTGAATAGAAAATAGGAATTTGTTATAGGGGGCAGCTCCAAGACTGAAAAATAATCACAAAATACACACAATATATTTTTTGAATATGCTGTGGTTTAGCTTTTTCTTTAGTTTTATCTTAGAGATACTTACTTATGGTTTTGATATTGGTGTACATTTCTGCCTTTGAATTCTTATTATCTAAGAACTGTTAGGAGTATCATTCCTGAATTTTTAAAACTAAAATTTAATTTAAAAAAAAAGTAGTTTTCAAGTAAGTTGTATCTGGTATTTATATAATGTCTCCACTTGCCTAAATTACCTCTGCTTTAACAGTATCTTTGATTTTGATGTCTTAGTACATCTAAAACCTTTTAAATACCTACTTCAGTATGTAAAGGAAGGAATACTTATGTCTTTAAAAGATCCAAAATAATCCTTCTTTTTAAACAGATCTAGAGGGATTCTTATCTGTATGGAAAAGTAAAGACCATTTTATCTTCTGAGGAACCTCCCTCAGTTTGAACATACCTAAATGCTGTCACAGCATCTTTCCAAGATAAAATATCGCCATAGATATTTTTATGGAATTACATGATACAAATATGTTTCCATGGCTTACTAACTAATTTTCTAGACCAGCTTTTTAGAGAAGAGTCTCATCTGGGGACGGTAAGTGGGGCTCTATAATGTCTCCACAGCTGTCAATATGAAGCATTTCACGAAAGCTTTTAAAGGGTCTCTGGACAACAGTATCCGAAGCATTTTTTTTTTTTTTGCACTTCAGACTGGTTTGAACTGGATAAAGAGATCTGAGATTCCACATCTCATTCTACTTGCTATCAGAGTCCTCTGATGTCAGAAAACTCTGTGATTTGTACCATATAGGCTTGCAAACTGCAAGTTGCTGCAGTGTCTTAATGGAAGACTCCATTCCCAGTATTACATTTTGTGAGAAGATATGACATTAGACAAATTTTGTGTTGTTTCTTAGCAAAGTTATGTTAACATTGGTGACATTCAGTACATTCAGTTACATTCATTTGAACCCTTTCAGCTATTTGCAGAATTTTTATAGTATATAGAATAATCAATATATATATGAAAAAAAATTAACTTTCATCTAAAAAGACCAGTAAAGGCCCTTTCAAAATAGTAATAAAACTATCTTAACCTCATATACTCCTCATACATCCCAGCACAGCCAGTATAGAAAACACATATTGCATTGACATACCAGTACCATTGCCATAAGAAATTAATAGAATGAGCTCAGGAAGTGTTTACTGAGTTATATTCTATATTTGATTTTACTGTGTTTTCTTAAAGTAGAAAAAAAAAAAAAAAAAAAGAAAGATATTACTTCCATAAATATAAGGATGGGAAAGGATTTGGGGAAATGATGTTATCTTCATCTATTCACTGGTTAATCCATATTAAGTAGAGCTTTGTTAATCCTGTCCACAGAAATTAGCCTGTACATGTTTCAGCAGAAATTCTTAGTGGTAGTACAAGCAATGGGGAAGCATCAGTTAAAGGAACAATGATAAGGTGAACATGAATCCATAAATGGACTTCTTGCCTGAAACAGTCGAAGCATCAAAAGGACTCAGCCTTTCATAGTCTTTTGAATCCTTGTAATTTATCCCCCCCATGGCAATTGAACAGACTTTAAAATAGGCATTGTCCATTTAAAATAGTCCTTCTTGCCTGGCAAGTTCATTGTTGACAGCAGAATTCCTGAAGTCTTCAATACATTATATATTTACTCTGTAACTGTAGGTAGCATTTTGCCAAATCCACAGCTACCTATCTTTCAAATTACATATATCACTGCAGTATTTCAGAGGGATCTTGAACTTAAAAGATTTTCCAACTTTTAAGAAGACTGTAAAAAATTAAAGAGGACCAAATGGCTGATTATGTGCCAAAATAATGCAGAAAACCCAGTCTTTCCCACTACCACTTGCAGCCTAAGGTGTAACCATGATACTATAACCATATAAACATATACTCCTATAGACATAATCCTACAGCTCTATCCCATAACGTCCTTTATATCAGTTACATTTTAAATGGTTCTCTGCAGGAAGAAATACTCCAGAATCACAGAAATGTCAAAGAAGAAATGTCTGAATGGTGTGTACTTTATACAACATTTAATGGCATTACCCTTTCAATGATCAATATGTTCACAGTAATTGCTAAAGCTCTGAATTCAAGGAAGGCCAGATTCAATGAAGATCTTCGTAATAAAGGGTTAGATACAGTAGTTTGTAAATTGTAGGTGGTAAAATCTTGAGTGGCTGCTAAAACCCAAAATGTGTTTTATACTAATATTTCATGAATGAAAATAGACATAAAATAGATTGTAGGTCTCTGGTCTCACAGTTTGGCAATTTACCCACTACTTGACAAAGTCACATTTCTTATACACTTGCCTTGAAGAAGAATTCCAGGATCCTAGAGAACTCATTGAAATGATACCTAGAAAATTTTGATAAAAAATATTTTAAGTAAAATCTCAGATGGGATTTTCTAGATCACAGCTGCCAGACAAAACCCTAAGTTCACTCAAATCCTTTTTCTTGGATCTAGCCCTACAGTTACATGTATCAGAATATAATAAATAGAAATGAATGGAGACATTGGCTTCACAGCAAAGGTAGTACAGCATATAATACTGGTGTTAACTTAAAGACTTTTACAGAGGGCTGCTTATGACAAAGCGTGGTAGATTCAGACCTATAAAAATTCTTAGCAGAGTAATGCTTCTTATACATAAAGAGTGCTGTAACAGTGTTAAAAGCTGTAGTGCTTTTGATCATTATTGTAAAACAGCACAGTATCTATTCATAAAGGCTACTGCTTGGTTCACCACTCTGAAACACCAGATTTTATGCCTCCATAACAACTCTAAGGGTTTTCCTTTTCATTAATACAGTACTGATGGCAGGTGCCAGGTTGCAGAATCCAAGGCTCATTATTCAGTCACAGAAGTAATTTCTCAAAGTCTATAGGTTTTCCCACTGCTCAGCAGCTGACCTTGCCCTGTTTGGTCTTTATGTGTTGTTGATATAATACAGGCTGCCTAAGAAACAAACATGAAGCACTGAGGAGTCAAACTGGAAAGCCCATATCTCTAATCAATGAATGCTCATCACACTGGCATATCAGTTTTCTAAATGGCAATAAGAATGGCAACTACAGTAACAATTTAAAAATATTTTAGCAGCAGAAACCAGAACCAATGGATATATAGTTTTAAGTTAACAAAAAGTGAGCAGCCACTCACCTTGTATCTGGCTGCATCATGGACCAGTTTTAATGGCCAGGGGGTAGAAAGTTCTCCACAAAAACATTCTGTGGTCTAGTTTTGTATGCATGATATGGGACAATCTGGAATTCACACTTACCGCTTCCACCGGGATAGAAACACACTGGAAGTACAGCAAGCCACACACCCTAACACAAACACATCAGGTTTTTGCATTGCATCCTTCCCATTGACTTTGGTCTATGGAGGGAGACAATGTGTATATCTTCATCTTCTGGCATGGATTTCTATTACAGAAAAGAAATGGAAGTGCTAGTTACGGCTTAGGTCTTTATTATAGAAAAGAAAACAAAAATACCCAAATCTACTTCTAGAGGAAAATAGAGACTATTTAATGAGACCTTGTTCCTGTTAAAGATATCAGACTTTCAAGAGCCTACTTTGCAAAGACTTCTCTCTTACTCATTTCCAGATCAGAAGCTCAAGTGAACTCTTAAATGTCATGAAAGAAATGAAAAAAATAAACCACAACTCTAGACTGCTCCTTTTTCCCCTCTGTTTTCCCATACTTTGGAGTACTGTCCAGGTGACAGTACTAAAAGGACTATCAGTCCTTATGGAATTACTGATGAAAGTGTAGGAAAGTATTTTACACTATTATCAAGTAGCAATTTTTGTAATATCTATGAGCATGATCCAAAATGAAAATCCATACCAGATCTTACCCTTTGACTTATCCTGTAAGATGTCACCCAAATGCTGCCTATGAATGTTGTATTAATTGGAAAAAGAAATTAATTTCTCAGCTGAGAAAATTTTTCTGTGAAGACCATTATGGAGCTGTCTATAGAACATAAAAAGCTGGATAGCTTCATCTGCATAGTATGTCAAATGCACAAGTGGAACAAGACTTAAAAGAATACATTTCTGAACAATATGACTACATTCAACATCTTCAGGAGAGGGACTTTACCTGTATTTAGACAGTACACTTTAGGAAAAGATTACAAACCATGAAGGAACATCATGAATTCCCAAGGACACCAAAAGAGAAGAAATTAAAATTTGTGAAATCTCTTTAAAAATTGTACCATGCAGACACAGGCATATTGATTCTTTTATAAAAAGTAGACATGGGAGGGTTGATACAAACATAGTCAAGATCTGTAAGAATTCTAGAAGTCCATTGAAGCATAAGGCAGTAATTGGAATGGAAAAGGAAACAATACATTAGGTGAACCATTTTTCTGTGTATGTTTTTTTCTGCAAAGTTGTTTGCATATATCCACCTTGAACAAATCTATTTCAGGTGTTAAAGGGTCAATAAAAGAAGATACCAGTGTGTCAAAATAAATTATATTTGAACAAAACTATACCTTGACAAGAAAGCATTCACTGAGATCAAAAGCTGAAATATCAGAAGACTTAAGAATAAAATCAAACTGATCACAAAAGTATATAATTTATTTAATATGTAGTTTCAGAAATGCAATCTAAACTGGTGAAAGGAAATCCTAAATTAATAGAGGGCTATTCCATGACAGGGTTGAGTCAATTTAAAGAAATTAAATTAATACTTATTTAGTTTAAGTGACTCAGCTTCTGTGTGACCAAAGCAATTTCCATGGATTAGGAAAATATTAATGTTGTTCTAGCTTTAAAATACTCTAGGATACTAAAAGGAATTAACATCAGCCTCCTTTTCTTTGGTGTCTGAAAAACTGTCAGGAGCTTGTAGCAAAAGAGGAAATGTAGGAGTTAAATAAAAATGATCAAACAAAAGCCCCCAAACAAACAAACCAAAAAATCTCAACCCCAAACCAGCCCTGGATGACTTTAATTCTCTTAATTCAAGCAAATTGAACTCATGTAATCTCAGGGAAAAGAGAATCAGGAAAAGGAGGAAAAGAAAAAATATAACATATCCTAATTGGTAAATAAAATTTTAAAAATAATTTAAGATTATTTCAGACTGAATACTATCGGAGAGATTTAAAGACAGATTATTGGCAACTGGAGGTCCCTAGAGTTCTTAAGGAATTCCTATTACAACGTTCACCAATGGAAACATTTTACCACAAAGCATTTCAAGAATTGTCTTGAAAGTTCTTTTACTGAAGACAATACCACAGCAAACTAATGGTGTAAAAGATGTGAGACCCAAAGGTTGCAAACTCTAAGATAAAGGTGAAGGTTCCATGATCACTGCATTTCTGAGTCCTAGACTGTAACAAAAACTTGAAGAAATCCATAGAGCAAAGAGCACTGTGTTCATCACTTTACACTATTGATTGCAAGTAATTTAAAACATGTTGGTTTAAAGAACTATGAGGTTTTTTGGCAGAAGAAGTTCAAACATCTCCCAGATTAAAAGACTCACACAGAAAATAAAAACTATCCAAATGCAAACTGTATGTCTGAATAAGGGGAGAACAACCTGGGGAGCACAGGATAAGGGAGCTTCCAGAAATTAAAATATTTGTGCAACTGTAGTTAGCATTTCTTGAATCTCAATTCTATCTTCCCTGTGAATTTGCAAGAGTTCCATTCAGCTGGCCTTTGCCATAGGGACTCAAATAATCTTTTTTTTAAACATTTACTTTCAGGAGCTGTGGAAATGTAGTATGTAGGTGTGTAATTTTGGAAGTGAGAGGAGTTTAATTGTATGAATTCCTTGTAATTGAACATAAATTCCAGAAATCAAGTACAATATTAATACACAGGAAACGAAAGGATGAATCAAAAATATTTACATATGGAAATAAAAGCTGTAGAAAAGAAAATTAACTATTTTATGTCGCTTTTAAAGTCACTCGCTATCCATTCATTAAGGCAGGCACTTTCTCAAAGAGTAACCTCTTCTCACATATTTAATAAATGTCAGATGTGAGAAAGGGTTCTACTCCAAAGGTTCCATAGATACAAATAAAATGACAAAGTAGGGATTAAATAAGAAAGCATAAAACCAGAAAAGATTGAGAGAAATAATACATGTAGGAGGAATATATCTGAAAGGAACTCTGTCCAAACAATATCACTGAGAAATTCACACCCTTTATTGAAAGTACAACAAAGTATTTTGTCCTGATCAACATTGCTCTTTTGATGTCATTCCCAGACTTTAGATGATTACATAGAACAATAGCAAAATCAGAAATAAAATAAAAATATCTGTTACACTACCACAATTATCTATGTATTTATCTTAGCCTATATATATATGTAGAGGTTTGAAAGCAAAACAAATGAAAGGCTCCGAGTCAGAAAATACAATTTAATAAGAAGAAAGGGGAAAAAAAAAATAAGTAAAGTAAAATAAAATAAAAGCAATAATACAAAAGACCACTGAGAGAGTCAGAATACAACCTGAGCAGGGTGATGGAAGCAGTCCAGATGAGGTGGTCTTCTTGGAGCAATGATCCTGTAGAAAGGTGTGGTAGCTCTGATCCTCTGGAAATCCAAAAGGCAAGAGCTGCCTGTATTGTCCCAAATTCCAGATTATATCCAGGTGAGAATGCTTGGCTCCTCCCCCTGGGCAGAGCATCTCACAAAGGAGTGATGACTCACACAGAAGGGTCCTGGATGGCACAATAATTTCTGGGGGGAGTTATCTATGAGTCGTTAACAGAAGATGGCCCAGAGGGAGGGGGCCTGGGAAAACACTGCTCCAACAATTGGATTCAATAGTTCATGAAGATGGTGATAGAATACTTTGTGCAAATCCTATACTACAACCCAGGACAATATAAAAAACATATATCTCGATCATTCATACACCCATTAAGTTTATATCTCTGACCTCAAACGAAATCTAAGGTCAGTTTATTTACAAAATGCCACCTTCTTGTTTGCAAAAATGAGAAAAATAATGCTTTGTTGTTTTGGGGGGGGGTTTTTTGACATACACATAAAATACTTCATGAAGTTTAAACACAAAAACATATTTGCTTTCCAAAACCCAGTATATTTTCTTTTTTATGCATTCTCTTCTAATCCTCTCACCAGATTTCTCTTATTAAAATATGATGATGCTACAAAGCTACAAGGCTTCTGAGTTCTTTCTCTGACTGATAGTAAAATAACATAGTTCTGCATCTGTTCCACTTACTCATGTGTAATAGTAATTTTTCAGGCAGCAATTTCAATTATAACAATGGAGTCAGTGAATAAGTTTTATTCCTTTGTAGAAGTCTAGCATAAATTCAGGTACTGATGAAACTCTTTCTCTCTTTCAGAACAAAAGACATATAATTCTTCTCTGAACATTTCCCTGATCTCTGAAAAATGGGTATTTCTCACACAAAGTATGAATCTGATAAAGTAAGACCCTTGAATTGCAAACAATTATTTAATTCTCTGTACTCTAATACTCTGCATTTTGAGAAAATTGAGACTGAAATGAGAGTAGCTGCCCTATGCGCTTGCCCCCGTTCATATACTTTATTCCCACCTGTACCTTTGTTTTTTAATTTTGTAATTCATGGAACTCCAAAACATTATCCTTATTTTGAGAAGATGAAATATTTGAGTTTATTTTAATTTTTTTTGGTCATATATCATTCCCCTTTTTCCTATGCAGGATACAAGCCTCTAATGTGTGGTCTATGAAGACATTTATTTTCTCCAAGAATAAACTACAAATTTTATTCTTAAGGAAAGATAAAAACTATAATTTATTTCAAAATGTGTTACAGAAGAAAAAGCTTCAGATATATATTTTAAACATGTCACTTTCCAAAGAAACTTCTTTATTGAAAAAGTAGCATTGGGCAAATGTAATACTGGGAATTGACCTAATCAAATACTGCATGTCTGTAATGTTAAGATACCCTTTTACTCTTGTTTATTGATGTGTTTGGTGAAATGCAGGCTTTGGTTCAGTTTTTTTTCTGACTCAGCTGAGACATTTCAGATCAAAACTACGAGCTATGCTATTTCAAATCAGTTAGTGATAGTTTCCAGCAAATAACAGCTGAAGTGTTGTTCTCACCCGTTTTCCCAAACCATGTGATTTTCCCACTAAGCAGCAGGTTCTTCCCATCATCCAAGTGGGGAGATACAGAAGGGAAAGAAGGAAGAGGTGGAAAATCCCTCTTCCTTATTCATTTACCGTCTGGGAAACCGTGCATTTTTAAGGAACATTTCAACAATGTTTCTGTGTACCAAGGAAATTGAGAAGACCAAAAGCAATTAAGACTCCTCTTCCTAGGTCTTACTACATGTAGTAAATGATGGAAGGTAAACCAGTAGCAACAACAAAGTCAAAACCAGCACTTCTGTGGGTAACCAAACAAAAAAAAACAAAAAAAAAAAAAAAAAAAAAAAAAAAAAAAAAAAAAAAAAAAACACAACAACAACAAAAAAACACCACCTGGAGAAAAATGGTGATTCAAGTTTCCACTTGTTCCCAAATTCCAGAAAACACATCCCCTGAAACAGAAATTAGTGAAACTCCCCTGTTCACTCAGTAATCAACTAAGAGATACTGGACTAATTTTGCCATCCTTGTTTTGGTAAGACTTACACATTTCAGGTAAGTTCTTAGACTAAATGTAAAATAAATTCATAGTAGAATACTTATTGTTCTCCAAGTTAAATTGTAGGATTATGCAGTCTGACAATGCAAGAAGATGCAAAATGAGACACATCTTCCCTTTTAATAGTAAAACTTTCTAAACCATCTTTAAATCTTTCTTTTTTTCTTGGTTTTGGCTTTTAGTCCTTTTTTCATATTGCAGTTTAGGGTATTATTGTTTAACAACTTACAATTTACACAGCAAAAGAAATGTTAGCAGCCATGTCAGTATCCTATATCTGATATTGAAAAGTTTTTTACGTCAAGTGAGATTATGCAGCTGTGTGATTTCAATAATTAAGTATATATATTTAAAGAGATCCCCAGAAAATCTGGGGGGATGAAAAGGACAGTTGTAATGTCAACATATCAAAATAAAATGAGATCATTACCACCATATACTGTAGAAATAGAGAAGGCTGAAAACTAAGAGTTCAGCCATAATGATTTCATTAGGATATGTATGTGGAGAGATGAAAGGAAAAGATCACTAACAGATTGCTAGTGAAACAGAAAGAATGTGAAAACATCTGAATGTGGCATACTTATAAAAATGAAAGTAGAAATGCTTCAGAAAATAAATAAAATCTCAATCTTTTACTCTGTTTAAGGCAAGGCACAAGCAAATGACAAAATACACATTTTGTCAATTCACCTTGGAGTCATTGATCTCCTTTGCACATTGAACCTAATGAGGCAAGTAGGAGAAAATTGTAATGGGTCTTTCATGTACTTATTGCTGGACTTGGATTATTGTGTAGAACTAAATAGTATTTTCTATCAAAATGTCTTTCAAATAATGGCAGGATTCTATTACAAATAAGATTATAAATATTATTTTATAATAATGAATTCCTGGGCTTCTTTAACTATGAATAAATATGTATTATGTCAACTATGCAAAAAATCCCTCTTTTAAAGTCACTACATATTATTTATGGATATCATATCAAATGAGTAATTTTTGAGGGGCTATGTTTTATATAGGCAGGAAAATGAAACTGGAGATTTTCCCATCCTCTAAGTAAATGCTTTTTGTTTAATTTAGTGTTCTGCAGATCTATATGAGATGTAGTTCAGCAATGGTTAAAATATCTTCATGAGGATTTATAATTTTATATCATACATCTTTGTAATGCATTTGGAAATGATCAGTAATACAAGTCACATACATGCAGTGAAAGAGTCTATATGTATAACAATTACAAATGCCAAAACCTGTCATTTTTGCATACAGTCATGAACAAATGTCTTTGGTTATATAAACTAAGTAGTGATGCTCTTCATATATTCAGCAGTGTGCTTAATGTGTCTCCTATAAAACAGTCCAGGATGCACATCACTGAGGTCACCTAGAGAATAGCCATCAGGAAGTGCTAGGAGGAGAGAGGATTCTGAGCTGCCTTCTAGAAATTGTGCTCCTTGTCCCCTTTTTCCACTACAGACCATTTCTGACCCAGCAGTGTCTTCTATTGTAAATGTGCTTCTCAATAAAAGAGGGCAGGAATCAATCAGCGATCTACAGGCTGACATTGCTTATGGATAGCTTCTGTATCAGTTCATCTTTGAAGAGAGTCACCCAAAACAAGCAAACAAACAAAACCTCAAGCCAAAGCAACAACGAAGCAAAACAAATAAACAAGCAAACAGAGAACTAATTAAAAAAAAAAAAAAACAAACCAAACAAAAAGTTAAAACCAGTTACAGCTATGCACACCCATGCATATCTTTATTAGAACTGTGAGTGTAACTGTTCTGTGTTTGAAGATTGAGTAGGGCCAGAGCTCAGACCAAAATCCTTTCACAAAATCATTGTTTTGGGAAAGAAGAAAATTGAACACCATATGAACATAACTTATGTAGTCCTACTCTAGGAAACAACCAAATACTTTTCCTGTCATCATGCCAGAGTTCAAAACCATGTGAACAAATAAACAAGTTTCTTTTCTAAACCAAGTATTGTCAGTAAAAATGTCCTTTTGTATAGTCCCAGACCTTACTCTTTTCCAGACATATTAACTGGGGTTAATAGTTACAGCATAATAATATCTCAGGGAAATTTTTAAGGCTTTTGAGGATGTGTAACAGTAGCAGCATGAATATTCACGTCCAGGATGCCATGGTGTACACTGCTGTATGAACACTGCTAACACTCTCAGTTCCCTTGATATTTCACTGGCCTATTGTTTCATTTTCTTCAGTTATGCTTCCCAAACTATTGCTCAGTGCCAATCAAAATTCTTCAGGAACCTTCAGCATTAACCTTGACAGACCTTTCTTCAGAAGTAGAAAATTAGAAGGTTTCTGTTTATCAGACTTATTTTATACCCACAAGACCTAGAATATTTGATTTTTTTTTTTAAGCAATACAATGGGAATGCATCTAGTCATGCCATTGAGCATATGCAGACTCTCTAGACCGTTTCTTTTGCACATCCTGTTTGTGTTCCAATCCTTTTTTTTTTTTTTTTTTTTGCCACTTACATTTTCCCTGGCCACTTTGTTATTATGTCAATTAATTACTGACAGAATGATGTGTGTGACAGAAATTTAGAAATATGTTCACTTCATTGGCTCTATTATTTTAATGTCAGAATGCAGGTATGAAAAAAACCAGCAGCATGAAAACCAGATTTTCATTCCTCAAAACTGAAAACTTCAGAAGCACCTGAGAAAATTACTTATCTTTTCACATTATTTTTTCTCCTACAATAACAAAGAAATGTCTGTGAGATATTTTTCATATGACTTTATAGTGCCTGTAATTCTTTTATAATGTTACAGCTGATTATAATTTTATAATGTTATAGCTGATATAAGTGGGAAACTGACACACAGACTTCCTGTTAAAGCTTTTTTTTTACATCAATTGTGCTGATTTGTATGATTGCTCAAAAACTTCTGCCATACTTTCTCTTAAAAGTAACTGGCTTCAGATTGCTTGTACTGCTGAGATAAAATCTACATGGATTAGGTGACAAATGTACAGCTACATTTATAGGGGTGTGTATGTGAAAAAGCCGTAGTTCTGTGATTAGCGGCTACTGAATTCTACCAGCTTCAGTGGTCACTGTATCAGACTCTACAAGAGATGTGATCTAAAGTTATTTCAATATGTTAATAAAACTGTTATTTTAATTTCATTTTTTTATCAAATACATTGTCTTTTCAATCTGGCAGGACTTTGAGGAATCAGGGTGCATAAAATAAACAAGTCTAGTTTTCTCCACATAGATAAAGGGTCAAAGGAGCAAAGTTAAAATGGTCTGGTATTATCTTCTTAACAACGGCAACGAAATAAATGAAAATGAAGACATTTGCTTCAGTACATAGCAGCAACTTGGATAACATCATACATAGAACAGGGAGCCTGTACTTTGGCCAATAGTAGATGTCAAGGCTTGGGCACCATGCCTGAAATTCTATTATTAGATTGGAAAAACAGATTTACTCAACATGTTACAATCTTGTCTTCATTTTGCTACATGAACATATATATTACACCGTGATGTGAAAAGGCTCTGATACAGTTCAAAGTACTCTTGATTATCAGAGAGAAACATAATTCCTTATCCAAATTGGAAGGTCTGAGCAGAAGTGGCAGTACCCTAAGCAAACCAGTAAGGGCTTACAAAGCATTTGAGCTCAGAATCCAAATAATCAAGTAACATTTATGTACCTCACAAACTAAGAAATACATATATGCATTGATGTTAGAGTTTCAGTTTTATCATGTTAATAAAGAGTGGGCAAAATCTTCTTCATCAGGGAATGAAGAAATCAAGAAAGGATTTGGAACTGGAAAGACTGGATTAAAATGGAGTTAAATATTAAGATTAAAGTCAGTAAAGGAATATTATTGTGTCAGCTAATGTTTGTATACAGATTAGGATGCATCCGTGTGTTTCTGTTGTAAGTTAGGATGCTAAGAATAAAACCTGCATGTGGCTACCACTTTGTCTTTTCTGAGTAAGAAAGTCTCCTTCAACACCTCCTGGCTCATTGTCATTTGGTAGATCTTACTGATTTGGTGTCCAGACATACTGCTACCTGTTTTACATAAACAAACTGAAGCAGTAACTGAGTCTGTTGTTCTTTCTTAGAATCAGGGTATGATAGCCCATGTTCAGATTTTCTCCACTGGATTACTGTAATGTGCTTCACTACCAGCTCAGCATCTATTTAGAAGACATTGATCTGAGGGAGAAAAATAAAAGTGAGTTCCATTACATTTTAGATAACATTTTTAATGACATTTAAAGAATTAGTTTTACAAATTCGATGTTTGTCTCTTCTTTCCAGGAGGATTCTAGAGTACTGCTGATTTTGAGGGTCAAAATGGCTTTGGGCAATGCACTCAGGAGAAGGTTTTTTCCCGATCCTACCAGTCCTTCCAATTAGTGAGAGGGCAATTCAAAATCCTGTGATGCGAGCAAAAAGAATGCTGGTGCCCAATTTTCCATAATGTTCCTGTAGCTCTCCCTTCTTGTTCAAGAATAATGTAAAAGTGTTACCCTTATAGATTTTTACAAAGCCAGTCATATTGAACAGATGCATGCAGAGAATTGAGGTTTGTTGAGGAAGAGTCTTCATTTGGTGAGCTTAAAGGACCGACAGTTTTCATGGCCAATAAATAGACTTTTGCTGACTGATTATTTTGGCAAAAAATCTGCTGCTGTTTTTTTTTTCTCTATGCTTAGGGATTATTTTTTTAATTATTATTAATTGGTGGCCTGATATCTTATATGGATTTTGAAGGACCATTTCTACACTCTGAATATAGAAATACTATCTGCTCATTCACACTATACAATGCTCTGAGAGAACGCTCATATCAGACTGAAGGGTAGAGGATTCATACATGTGAACTGCAACTAAAAGAGATCATTAAATTAAAGAGTCCCTTGGCCATGATATAACATTCCAAGTCACTTCCATGCTGTTCCCATAATTCTTAGATATATTAATTGTGAGGGAGGTGCTCCCTGTAGGCTATTGAAACTTCAAATTTAGGACCTTAGGCAAATGTCTTACAGATATTTAAGGGATTTTTCCCAGTTTTCTAACAAAGGTTCTGCCTCATATATGCAACAAATGGAGAAATATTTCTAAATTATCATGTGTTCATGGTGAGATATCTGATCTCTCAGTCTATCAGTGAAATTCTTCTGACATTACATATGGCAATATCCAATTTAATTTTATAAGTCAATAGATGTTTTTCATTGACATTGGAGATTAGGGCTTCTTTCAAAAGTAGAAATTATTCTTATGACCTTAGACTTTGAATCTAGTCAGTCACCAAGGACGAGCTAATCCTTTACTGAGCTGTGTTGATTATGAATATATTTGATATTTTCATTAATTTATTGGCACTTCCAGCAATTAAAACAGGAGGTAAACATTGTACTATAACCATCAGTGGTCAAAATTTCATACATACAAATAGAATAAACCCTGAAAGGTTTCATGGATTCTTGACTCAAAAAACATACTAAAAACAATAAAGGAAAAATAGGAGGAAAAAAGATGAAAGTAAGAGGAAATAATATTGCAAGTATGTGAGAGTCACTATCTTAATTGTATTAGGCCAATTTTGCTTTCCTGATTCTCACTAGCTACTCCCACTTCAGAGAAGTTCTTGCCTTGCCCTTCAATATGTAGAGACCAATTCAAGAGTTTTTCTTTCTTCTTTAGCCTTTTTTTTTTTTTTGGGGTTATTGTTTCTAGCACTTAGCTCTGACACTAACTCTGGACATTTCTACTACCCACAACAACTCTGAACTTGCTAAAATCTTAATTCTAAATTCTGTGGGACACAGGACAATTTATACAATATATAATTTTTATAAATCATAATTATAATTAAATAATAACAAATTGAACTATAGAAATATAAATTATAGCAATTTACAGACATGTCAAAATGGTGCTCTAATTTAAAATCCCAGAAGAATGAGTATGGAAAGGTGGAAATGGCTCATAAGCTCTGTATCCTGTTTATTCCTTCTTTTCTTGATGAGTACCTTCTACAACTGCAGGTACAGAGAAATGTCCACAGAAGGAAAAAAATGTAAATTAAAATAAAATTAATATCTAGGCTCTCATATCTATCACATTTTGATAGGCTTAAGATCAGACTTTGTTTTCCCTTCCATTCCCCTATCTTACCCACCCCCAAGAAAATAGTTTAGCGAGTAAATAATATATTGGATTGTTTTTATTTCACGTAGACTGACAGTGCTGTGATGTAATTACAAGAACATATATTTCAAAATTACCTGGCTAACAGAGTATATATACCCTTATAAAGGGAAGCTCAAATGTATACATAAATGTATTCTTCATTAAATAACTTCCTGCAAATGATACATTCATTGTCATTCATTGCTTGGACAATTATGTGAAGGTCCTATAAAGTTTGGGTTGTTTTTTGTTTTTTAAATTTGAAACACTCATGGAAATGTGTGATTTTTGTAAAATTAGCAAAGTAAAAGGTCAGAATGGTACACACACAGACATTCATAAATCCATATGCACACATACCTATATGTGATATCAATCATAATTTTTCTGAATCTGTATTTCAGACACTTTGTCTTCTACAGACTGCAAGGTTTTTGAGTGGTAATTTTTTGCAATGTGTCTTAAAAATACATCTAAAGGAGTTTTTGCCAGGGGTTTTAACATTTAAATTCTGAACAAAATATTTGTATAAGTTTTGTGATCTTTTTATCACACTCTTTTTTCACTTCTCTGTATATGATTTGGCAATGTAAAAATATAATGACCTTACAGTCTAAGTGACTTTTCCAAGCAGTGAAACTGGTGATTTCATGGGATGACTAAGTTCAAGATTCCATCTCCTTGAAATTTGTTTCCAGGATGTTAACTGCAAAGCAAGTTATATATAGCAGTAAATGCATGCTTAATTTGTGCAGAAATCATGGTGTGATGAATACAATTAAGAGCCTCGGAGGGAATAATTATATTACTGCATAAAGCTGGTGGATCTCAAATTGCTTGGTGCCTGGACTTTAAATTGGCCTGCGTTCCTGTTGTGAAAGTCATTCATAGTAGTAACAAAACTGCAGTCAGAAATAGGGTAGTTTCAAAGTCATGTAAGTATATTTACTCATCCGCTGCAAATGACAGAGCCTACAAAATGGAAGCAGCATTTAAAAGTAAGTGAATAAAAATTTAATTCTATTAAAAATACAAATAATATACATTGAAATATTATTTTATGCAACAACAAATCTTACAAAAATTATAAAATATTAATGGTTGCATTTTCTTTCATATTTACAAGTAGCATGTTGTGGTTCTTACCTGGTCTTTCCAGCCTCCTATAGGTACTTCCAAGAAGCTTTAATGAAGATCTATAATTGAATTAAGAGCCACAAAAATTGCATAAGTCTAAAATTTGACTAGTTGGCAATTGCTTCATATGGACTAGCAAGATCCTTCACCTAGGGTGTGTGGTAACCAAGGTTGGGAATTATGAGACTGGATTCTATTGTCTTAACAGCCAAACAGAATTCAAAGGGCTGACACAGGGTTGCACAGCCTAAAGAATTATTAATAATAAAGGAAATTTTGTAGCATAGCTTGTTGTTTAACTTGGGGTTTTTTTCCATATTGAACATCTAGCAATGGTTTTACAAGAGCTCTATGACATAAACCAGCAATTTTTGAGCACAGGATACACAAGCTGCTGCAGCTCACTTAAGTTTTGAGGTTTTTAAAATTACTCAGCTTCTTTCAGCATTTGGGAATCATTTTCTTATTCTTCTACTTGGTTTTGTGCTTCTCAAACACACTACCAGAAACATGAAATTGTGTATGTTGCATTAGAAAAAAGAAGCAGCAAATGAATAGTGACTGGTTCTAAGGTCAATGGCTGTAAAATATAACCCAAGGGAGAAAAAAAAATTACTGAGACCTGAAATTCTGACCATGATGTGAAAATAAAGGCTATGAGCATTATTCCTGAACTGTGCTAAATTTTCTTTTCCCTGGTCAGTATTTCACAAAACTCTTACTTGGAAACTAGATAACATTTATTCATACATTTCTTCTCATTTGAAAAAAGTAACGTTGTAGTGTTTGCTTTATCAGACACCCTCTTTATTTGAAAAGATTAATGCCTAAATTTAAGAACTAATCTTTTTTAGATAATGAAATAGAATGCAGGTGTTAGTAGTGTAGACATAAAACTAGAACATAAGATATAACTCCAGGTTTGTGTACCCTAAGACATCATGATAATGCTGGTGATACCATAATGACAATAAAGTGCGGCTCAGCTGCACCAGAATTTCATGATGGTGCCCATGCTATTCTGCTTCCCATATAAAATCTATAGTGAATGAAAACTTAGTTAAGGACTTCATGTAACAACTTTTTCTCTATCAGGTCAAAATTGTGGCTTGTTAGGATTTCATGTTTCTGTAAACGTTTTATTCGAAGTGCGTGCTGTGGTAATGGAAAGCCTGTGCCGATTTGCTTTTGAAGCGGTCTTTTAACAGACTGGAAAGTGTCAAATGTACAGGAACCCCATCTGCTTGTTCTTTCTGTTGAAGATGGCCAATGCAATGTAACATCCATCTTTATGCCCAAACTTTCATTCTCTCTCTTCCTATACAAGTGGAAAGAAAATCTTCAAGCTACAGTCCTTAAAGAAACACGTACCAAAATTGCCTGGTGCAGCATTCATTTAATCTCTGTTTTAATCAACACCTTTGATAAAGTTTGTATCCAATATGGAACTGCTAGGCAAAAAAACATCTCCAGATGACCTGTAGAAGATGCATTAACATCTCAAGTAAAGCCATGTTTACAAGTCAAATAAAATAGAATATGTGATATCGGCACATCAGTAGCCATATTGATTTCAAGATTCCTATCGACCCACCCTTGCTAAGTGAAACTGAGCACAAGGGCTGCTTTAAAGTGCAGAGGATGTTCTTCTACATTCCTTTTATTTTAAAAAAATTCGGCTGCAAAAAAAATACCTTCTGATGATAGTTTTCTAATAAGAGTATCTGTGGGTGAAATGTTTTAATAAACATTCTCTGTATCTCAGTGTAGAATAGTTCTTTCTTTCATTTCTGAAAGGTATTCACAGTGCCCAGATGTTGAGCCGCAGATATTTCTTTTTCAACAGTAGCATCTGGCTTATTGGCAAGCTCTACTTGTTCTTCTGTTGGCTTCACTGCAGTTGTCTTTAGGCTGTGAAATGATTAGGATACTGATGTGATGTCTTATTCACTAGAATCTCATTGCTTTTAGCTAGCTCATGGTTTCTGTTCTGTAATATTTCCAAAAAAATCTAAATAACAACAAAGTTTCTTCCAAAGATATCTCTACAAGCTGAAAGCAAGGAGGAAAAAAATTAAATTATTTCTCCAAGGATAAGGCAGAATTAATGCTTTGCAGAACAATGTGGGAAAGGGACAACAACAAGAAAGAAAAGCTAACAGATATATTTTATTTCTCTAATGTGATTCAGATTTCCAGTTTAATACATATCTTCTTGAAGAAATTGTTGATAAAATGTTTTAGTTTCTCCTTTAAAAAGATTTACTTTAATACAAGATGAAAGTTGGGATCCTCCTTCTATCCTACATATGAGGTACCATATAAACATAATAAGGCATATCAAATTTTAGAACTCTGTGCTGTCTTGAGGAGAGAAGCGAGCATGAACAGATATTTATTAGCTACATTTTAAAGTAAATTGCCAGTCGTGTGGGCTCTCAGATATGTACTGGGGCTTTGACTCAGCCTTCTGTTTTATCTGCAGCCTTTCTCTTATGGTCATATGCCTCTTTGAGACTGAACTTTAATACAGAGTCTTTCAAATGACTGATTGATTATCTAATGGTTGTCAGAAAACCATTTTGTTATTCAATTTCTGAGTAGATATCATGCAATTTAATTTCAAAAATATTATTGGAATAGTTACAGAGCAATGATGTAGAGGGTTTTTCATGGGGTAAGAGTAGTTTTGATCCTAGAAGTGATATATATAATTTATTTGAGACTGTCTTTAAGAAATTTTTGCCTAGGTTCTGGTTAACCTATGAACATTTCATTCAGTTATTTTGGTATTAGATATAAAATTCTGCTATACAGAAACCAGTCTTTGTTTTCTTACTTATAAATATGCATATAAACTACACGTTTAGCTATCAGTACTGCTCTGTTTTAAAGTCTCATAAACTTAATCTAAGTTTTTAATCTGAGCTTGAAAATTCTGTGATTTCCAGACTGCATTTTGTATCCAAATAGCCATCTGGCCATACCTCTGTTGTATAATGAAAGAAAAGCTTGAGCCAATATAAGTAAAGCAGATGGTAAAAGATGCCTGCTGACCGAACAGGAGCAGTGGGACTCAACCTGGATAGGTCAGCCTATCTTCTATAGATAATCTCAATTATCATTGCTCATATCTACTGCTTTTGATGTTACTCTATGTCATTTATATGATACACACACACACACACATATATATATATATATATATAGTCATTGATATAATATATTACAGCTTTCTTTGAAGCCCTTACATAATACAGTTGAGATGTTGAAATGTTTAGTTTATATATTTGTGTAGAGTTTATATACATCACCTTCCTACTTGAGAAATTAATGTCATTGGAATTATTTTACTTTAAATTAAACATGCATCCTTTTGAAAATATACAAGTTATTAGTTGATATATATACAATTTGTCTTCTAATTTATGAAAGCATAATGATATTGTATTATTGTTATAAAGTTAATCAAGACTTTAATGGGACAGCTATGTTACTACTGAGTGGTTGTTTTTTTCTTTTACTATAATGCATGCCTTCAACAAGCTGATTATGCAGTGTAGCAATGAATTCTCTAATTAGAAAGTTATTGCTACATCTATAATGGGCTAGAATTCTAGCTTGGTAACTTGTATTTTTAAGATGCTTTCATATAGAAAATAGAAATTTAAAAATTTAAGAATACATATCAATAGTTATAGCAGGATGTTTAATCTATAGGCACTTGGTCTGGTTTATTTTCTATTCTTTTTTTGTCTGATGATGCATACATCCATGTACACAAAATAAACACAAGATGACTTCACTTAATAACTCTGTGACTTGATGAATCCTCAAACACGTTTTGCATAGACTTGAGAAGATTGTGCCAAGGCAAGGACTGAGAAAAATTGTCAGGTTTGGTTCCTACAAGAAGACAGTTTCTTACAGATTTTTAACCTTGTTTCAAGTTGGGATTTTACTTCAGGATTGAAATTATATTTTCTCTTAGAACAAAAGCAGAAAAGGCAATATGATTATTAATAAACAGAAATATATTTAAATATTAGGAAGTCCAATTGTTAACCATATTAGAAATTGTGCTGCCTTTTTCTTTTCTGCTTTACCTTTAATTGGAATTTTACTTGAATCCAGGGTATCAGCAAACAAGTTATCTTCAAGTTAAATGAGTACAATGCCTTCAACCAGAAACTGGCTCTATGTAACTTTACTTATAACCTGAAGCTTCTAGTCTCAAAAAACTATTCATATAACTATTTTGTCCAGGCTCTAGCATCACGAAAACCATGATGTGAGGGTCTTCTAGTCAAGAGTTTATGATTTATCATCAACATTACCTAAAAAATTATGTGTTTCACTCAGAGATGCACCTCAAGACTGCCGGTTCTGAAACCAGTGTGAAGATCACTGGTCTGAGATCCAATCTCTGCACTTTTCCTAGTTTTTATTAAATTATCATTTAATGCAAAATGCATAAAAAATATCTCAGGGGAACAAAAAAAATATGATCAAAGTATGCCTCGTTTACAGCTTAGTGACTGAAAATTAAAATGTTGATTCTTTGTCTTTTCACTAACTGCAAAATCATGGAAAGACTTCAGATGTCCAACAAACATATAGGATAAAACTAAAAAAGGCTGCCACAAAGACACTCAGAGTGTAACCCTGATGAAAGATAGGTATCAGCAGGCAGTTTGTAGAACACTGACCTAAAGGATCTTGGAGCCATGAACAGAGCATTTTCTGGTCATGCAGAACAGGTGTGTTATCTGCCAACTGTTTTCTTACAATAAGCTTGAGCTCACTCATGCTTATGTAGAGTCCTTTTTATCAGGCCAGTAAATTGCTCATTTAATTACTGAGTATAATTAAAGCAAGTTAACTAAGAGGTCAGCTTTTAGATCTATGTAGTGATAAATTTAACTAAGAATATGATAAAGTGTCAAGAACTTTTTAAATTAAATGTCCTGAATTGTGAACAGCATCTTCACTGTATGCATTACAAATGAAGAAAATACAAAAAACTTTGTGCACTTCTTTTTTTGTCCTGTGTGACAGTTTTTGAGAGAGTCATTGGGTTTTTTGTGTGTTTGGGGAAGAATCTAGATGCAAGTCACACTGTTCTGAGGACTTGCTGCCTTGTTTTGGCAGACAGCAGCAAGCCTGCACCGGTGTTTGCTGCAAGATGTTGTTATAATGGACATTACTCCAGTGAATTTGGCAAGCCTAGGAAGTTCAGAGAGATGCTGCTGTGTCTTTTGGCACTAGCATACAGCTTAGATTTGCAGCCCCCTGATGTCTCTTTTTCTCCTTTTCCTTTTCATTTTCCTTTTCCTTTTTCCTTTTTCCTTTTTCCTTTTTCCTTTTCCTTTTTTTATATTTCTCTTTCTTCCTCTTCCATTTTTTTTTTCCTATAAGGTTATGTCCTTACACAAGTACTTTATTGGTGTTAAACCTTTCATCACCTTCTGTTGCTCAGCAGCTGGTACAAGCCTCTTCTCCCTGGAGTAGAGGTGTAAAAAAAGGTAGTCACTTGGAATATAGGTGCATTCAACTAAATCACAGATTTTTATCTTTGATGTTAATTATAAAGAAATACTCTGTCCATTAGAAAGTTTTGATATAAAAATATTATTTTATTTTTATTTATTAATTATTTACATTCTATAAAGTGTGGAAGTAAATTAAACAAGGAATCCATCACAAAGAATGGCAAATGCTGTCATATTTCAGAGTTTGTGACCCCATTTTATTCAGTTACATGAAGTGAGAATTTCATACCCAGAACTCCCAAGGTTTCGTTTTCTTCTCAGGTTTTTAGGCAATTTATACAAACTGAAGGCTTTTCAGTGAAATTCTTCTGGATTAAAATGTAAGTCAGAGGCACCAAGGACCAAGAACTACTGCAGAGGTTCATACCATGCACAGATATTCTAAAACTGACACTAGAGAAACATGAGAGTACACCTGGGATAAAAAAGGTGATAGTAAAGAGCATTCAGAGTGTTACATTTTCCTTTCTGGGAAATGGATTCCCTAAAATATTGGATAGCCTCCACTAAAACAGCAGAGGAATCAATCTAGGAAATTACAGAACAGCAAGTTTAAATTCAATAGCTAGTAAATTGCTAGAACATTTATTAAAGCAGTCAGTGTGTAAGCACCTAGAGGAAAGTAAGGTGATAAAACGTAGCCACCATATAGTAGTCGCAGAGAAATCATGCCAACTTAACTATGTCTTACTTTTATAAGCCTTACTAAATTAAGGAAATGTTGGCAACACACAGTAGATCTCAAGTTAAAATCCTGCACAGTATTCTCACACCTTGAGCATTGCCATTCTCACACAGCAATTAAAACACAAGGATGTTGAAATACTGCATTATGAACATACAACCCACATTCAGATTGACCTAAACAGATAATGATTGCACTTCATTCCCAGATGGCAGGATCACTAATGGAATCATTTTGTCAAGAGAATGACCATGATATTTTTTAATCTTATATATAAATTGTTTTCCTCATTATTTACTAGTAAGTGAAGATCATCTGTATTTGTATTCAAAGGGAAATTCTTTATACATGCAAGCATTTTCTCTTTTTTTCAGCTGAAAAAAACCCCAAAATTTAATCTTTATCTTTAGTTTCCACTCCCTAGGAAGGGAAGTAAGTATAAATCATATTTTACAGAGAACAGAGGCAAAATCAGCTCATGAACCACTTTGCAATATTGCTAACACAGGGATGAAACAGTGGCCCAGCTCACTGTCACTGTCTACATCAAATACAATGGACTGTATTCACATGGAATTAAGTCAGAGTTTATAAATAAAAGTCTCTCATCCCCACAAATGATTGTCTGTGAATCTAAAAGGTCTTTCAGTTTTAATAAATGGATGTGAAGAGCGTATATTCCTTGGACACTGTGGGACTGATAAAATATACAGTTGTGTGTTGCAGTCCATCTCCTTTTTGCTGCTGCTTTTCAGCAAAAAGTTCCTAGACACAAGAACTTAGGGAAGAGATAGTCCAGACTTCTACAAAGATTTGAGAAGATTTCTTCAGTTCTGCATATTCCAGGCCTGAGTTCAGCCTTTTTTTTTATGTGTGTTCTTTTACACTTAAATTCTGGGCATTTTATTCAGTTGAGAAGGCTTATAATTCAATCCTAGCATTATTCCAGTCTGAAAAATGATGCTATCAAAACACTCAAAAACACAGAAATACACATTGTACTGGCTAAAATCTAGCAGAAAATGGAGATCTGTCCCAAGTGGGAGGTAATAGGATTAGCTAGAATGCAGCCCTCTCTTCACCTGGTGCTTTGTGCTACATTTACCAGAAAGCACATTAGTTTTCATATAGTTTCGGGTCTCACCTGTCTCTGTGTTAAATTCAAAGTTCCGTTTGAATTTGAAGTTCGGTTTCAGACACTAAATCACTGCAGGGTGAAGGAGTCAAGGAAAACTCAACAAAAGGTACTGGATTTTTGTGTATTTATCTCTATCAACCCTCTCAAATAAAACACCTACGAGTACACATTCACCAGTAGCACCTGACACTAATCTAAGAAAGAAATGACACTAAGATTCTTAAACAACAGAATCCCTTCTCCTACAAGGAAGTAGAATATAATGAGTGCCTGGTATCAAAGCCCTCAGATAGATATTCACATTCAGTGATTGAGATATGGATGCATACAGTCTCATTTTCTCACACTTACTCTGTGCTGCTGAGTTTGCTTTTACAACAGAGGCTAGTAATACCAGCTGAGATATTCTAGTTCCATCTGGCCCCCTGGCTACCACAGCAGAAGGAAATCAGCCCTTCTAAGACTGTGTGTCACATCTCTGAACTGTTGTGGCACCCAAATGAATCAAGCCATATTTGTGTGTATATATGTATATATATATAAATATATATGTGTATATATATTTCACCTATACGCCAAGGAAATAAACAGGCACTCCAGGGTACAATCCACCTCTTCTCAGTTAGACATCTAAATATGTCAGACAAGTCATACTTCAGTATTTCCTGTTTCCTCTGTCTCTCCACTTGGAACTTGTTTTGATCACATTCCTCAGAGCTTCAGAGCAGCACTTTTAATGCAGTACTTCTGACTCACCTTTGCCTCAGAAAATGCAAAGTTTGCTCCAGGCTATCATGCATTTGTTTTCTGAACTGACAGTTTAGAAATACTAGCTTTCCAGAGCTGGTTTGGGCATCCATCCAACAGTTTGCCACGCAGTATAGAAGTACCTGACCCGCTGAAGATATTTTGTATTCAGATCATTTAATCACATTTTGTTTTAAGTAAATTAGCCCACTGGTCCCTCACATGTTATATCCATTACCTAGATTCATCTTGCGATGTTAGTGCTGTTAAATTGCCAGTAGCTGCTCTTATTCTCTTTGAGGTTATTAGGACTTAGACAGCAATTAAGCAACATGTCGGCTGCACTAGTGTTTCAACGTACAGTATAAGAGCTTATGAGAAGATTGAATAGTAGCTCCTGACTAACAGAGCATGTGGCTACATATTATGCTGTAGATGCCAGCATATGAATTCCTTTTCCCAGGACAATATAGTAAATAAGTTAAAACATGACATGACAAAACTTCAGAGGGTGTACTGCAAACATTCTGTTCTGAATTTTGCAATGAAAATTGCTTCATTAGCAATTAGGACTAGAATTTGTACCATTTGCATGTCTCCTCAGGTAAAGCTCATTCTCTTTCATCTCTTCAGGTGATACAATTATTCCATCAAGGGTAGGATTCTGCATTAGGAGATGTTCTGTCCAATCTCTGGGAAAGAGCACTTCATAGCTGTGTATTTATCATATAAATACACTACATCTGCAAATACTCCCCTGCTGACCTTGCGGAAATATTTTACCAGTGATTTCAAGAGTGGATGTTCTCCCACCATGAATCCTTATTAATTATGTACAAAAAGTGATTGCAGATTCAAGCTGTATTTGACAATCGGTGCTCTGATAATTTTGGCCCATGGAAGGCTCATTGTTGCTTGTCAGATAAACCAAATATTTCTGGGTTTTAACTTTTAATTGCCAATACAAAAATTGTAATTGAATAATCAAAGAAGAAAAGTAAAAAATTAAGTTTGGCTGTGTAAAAACAAAACACATTTAATAAGTTCAGAAAATGCTTTACTGTTTCATCAGCTCTTCCACGATTTTAGTCATGTGGTAGTTCAAAATAACATGGTTCAGTTGCTTAAACACAAGCATTCTGTGAGATCATTAGAGCGTCCTACCTCAATTTTAGCTGCTGTTTTGGAGGGGTACAGTTTCTCTGCAGGTAGTGTCATATCTGGCAGTTCTATGTGGATTTTTAATAGAAAAAAAAAAAAGCAGCTTCATGATTAACCTGTCTACTAGATATCTTAAAGGGATAAAAGGTGAATAAATCCATTCATAAAAATGCTGACATAGATATAGTTTGCTATTAAGCTTCCTAGTTCATTATTAACTATCTTATATCTAGAATTCTCTTGAAAGAGAATAAACTTTATAATATGAAAATTTTACTTTATTCATGTATTAACAAGTTATTCAATAAAAACTATTTGTCCTTACAATGGTATTACGTTTGTGGTATTCAAAGTTCAGGTTGGATTATGACAATACCTTCAAGATAATAAGATGAAAATAACTTGAAGAATATTCATTTGGCCTAATAATATCTCTGGCATAGAAAGATATTAGCTTTTTCTCTATTTAAAAAGAGTCATTAAGAAACCTCTCACTCATGGGAAGAGGTTAACCTCACCTAAATTAAGACATCTGAAATTTAAGTGTGTAGCTGAAGCTGGTTTTCCTGGCTCCCTCTGCAGTCGATGCAGAGGCATACTTCCTACCAGTTTTAAAAGCAAACTTGTGATCTAGAAGATCTCATTTCTCTCTGTGATTAGAGAGATTCTAGATGATCTCAAACAGGGAGTGGGGGTTATGCCTTGAAAGGCTGCCTAGAACAGAGGGTAGACAGTGTTAAAAGAATAAAGTAGGGATTTATCAAAAGGCCTTCAAAGGATACACCTTGGGCAGTACAAGAGCCTGGCCAAGGCTACACCCAAGATGGACAATGGCTCACACGTTTTCACACTTTTATAAGTTTTGGTCCATGTACATATTGGGATTAATTGTCCAATTACAGCTTCAGGTTATGCAGTCCCGTCTTCCCAGATCACTCTCCTGAATTCGCTGTTGTTTACACTTTTTGGACCTGCAATGGTGTCCTTTGTTCTCGGGCTGGAAAAGGATTGTTTTATCTAACTACACTGTAAAGAGAACTTGCTAACACTTTATATGAAGTTCAGAGTTATATACTAATGCAGTACAGAATCTATGAAAATATGAAAATATAAAAGCTAAAATTTAAGGCATCAGGGGCACCTGCTCTCAGTAGCAGAGAATCTGTTCTATACTGGTGGGGCATGGGACATTTCTTTAAATTGCTGGAGATTCTTGAACAGCTTTTCCATGGGCAAGACACAGGCCTGTATCAGGAAAGAGATACTTTCTTCGTATAGCTGAGTTTGATAACCAAATAGTCCACTCTTTGTTCTCCTTCTTTCCAAGATGCCATTGCCAAGGATGAGTGCCAGTAAGTTGCCAAGGAGTGCCATATGGCTATGGGACACTCCGTAGGAAGTTCCATCACAAGGTTTGTATACACTGGACTTCACCCGCATTTGTAAGGGGATTGCTCATTCTTTGAATCCTTGCAGAGTACCTACAGCACAGCAAATTCTCTCAGCTACTGGATACCTTGCTCCATGGTGTTCTATGCATGTCAGTGCAATAATAGACCATCCTTGAGAAAATACCTTTGCTTCTCATTGATAGGAGTCACCTGCAGGGGCTGAGAGTTTCTGTACTTCTCCCAATCTCCTTGTCAATGCCTGGATACCAGGACAGGGATCCCCGTTGCTTGGCTTCACTACCATAAAAAGGTCTCTTCCTATTTAACCTCCATTGTTTAAAGACGGAGACCAAAATACTTTTTGGTGGTAGTACACACAATGATAGCCTAGCTGACTGATGTCCATTTAGATCTCTTGCTTTTGCAGCTAAGTGCTTCTCTTAAAAAAGCTAACTTTGTGAGAGGCAAATAATATTTTTTCTGCTGTTTAAGTACTTAAGGCTTAAATGTCTGAACAATTATCCACAGGCTCCTCTCTCTCAGAAACCTGACATGCTAACACATCCTTTATAATACAACAATTCAACAAAACCAGTCTTCTCCTGAAAATTAACACTGTTAGTGTATACCAAATCATCCCTTCACACTCAGAAGAAGGTTGAGAATTGAGTAAATGTGATGTTTCATATAGAATCTCTCAGTATTAATAAATAAGTGCAAAATATATGACTAGGATATTTATCTCTTCCTTTAAGACATAAGCTTATATGAAACACAGTTTATTATTTTGCTGTTGAGATTCATCCTTATAGCTTATTCTGATAACCTCAAAATGGTTTCTAATTACAAATAAAATACCTTTTGGGCTGTAAATATAAAAAAGGCAAACTGTAGTGCACACCCTCTGTAAGTTATATGCAGGAGAGTGTTGGATATTTGTTAATGTCTACTACCTGGTACACAAGTTCAGCATTCATTTTGGATAACACAAGCTCCTTCTGTGAAATGAACATCTTTTCAAAGAATCAACCTTGTTTCAAGAGCCATGGAGTTATCTGCTTGTCACAAGCTGTAGGGATTGTAGCCCTGAGATAGCCACATACTGTGTGCACTCCTGTACAGGTAATACATACCATTATTTGAGATTCTCTGCAGCAAGCAAGCAAGACACAATAACTACTGACAAACACAAGACCTATTCCACATGTACAGTAAAAGACAAATTATTTAGAGATTAAAAGTAGAGCTAAAACCACATCCTGCAGCACTGGTGCAGTGTAGCTCAAATACAGAAGGAAAAGGAACTGTCTGCCTGGGGAAAACATTCCCACTTGAGGGCTCAGTAGGGGACTGAAGCACCTACACTGAAAGAATGTAGCAGTATATAGTCAATAATTATATTAGTGAAGAGAAAAAGGTAGCACATTTATGGAATGCAGTAGGAGTTGAAGCTAAACATCGTTGCACATCTTCTGCTGCTTCACAAAAAATACAGTCCTAAACCAATGCTGAAATTGCAGAAATTCTACAAATTTACCTTAATTCAGAAGTTGCTAGTGATTGTAGAATGTTTACAGACTCATTAAAGAAAACAGAACCAAAAAACTCAGCCATTGTTAAGTTGCTGATGCTGAACTAAAGAAATGCATTTGCATTTGCATTGCAAGTGATTTCAATGAAAAGTTAAGGGACAATTCTTAGGTCTGAAGGGACATACCATACATAGCATGCAAAATTAAGAAAACACAAATAATCTTCTAATTATGGTTGCTTTCACAAAATATATATTCAACATTATTGTTTTAATTTGGACTGCTACTGAAGATAGCAAAGCGCCACGACAGTATCAGAAAATCTGTTTAGCGACAAATACACCAGGAAAGGAGCAGGAAGTACAGTGTAGGGAACATTACAGGTTGTATATTTTTATTATGAAACACAGTCTCACAGTGACAATTATTGCTCATTCAAGGACAAACACTGTGCAAAGAAACTGGGACATACACAGAAAAGATGTACAGGTCAGTGCAAAAAGCTCCTCATGGGGACAATACCTGAGAATTCCAGAATCATCAGCTTGCAGACGACAGCACAGAGTCCGTGGAGAATACCTTAACATCTCCACAGCTGTTTAATTTAGAAGTTATTATTTGAATTCCTTTGCAAGTGAAAGCAATGCAATATAAAATTGAGCTTTATCCAGAGTCCTCTGCTTCTGGTAATCTCATGGCAGGTTTGTCAGAAGCTACTTAAGAAGGTGAAATTGCAGAAAATTTCAGTGTTTCTAAAACATATACTACAAAACCCCTCACTCCCCTGAGTGTTATACTGGTGAAGGTAACATATAACTGTAAACAACATATGTTAAATCCTTATGTTGTGAAACGAGGAGGTCATGCATTATTTGGTACAGGATGTCTGAGAAAGATTCAGTTGGACTGGCAAAGTGTAATGTGTTTGCAGGTTTTAAAATAACTATGGACTCCAGCCCAAAACAAAAATAACTGTTCTCAGTGTTTATACAATGAAAACTGTCTTTAGAATGGTATCAGAACCACAGACATCATCAAGACATATCAGCATAATGTAACTGACAAAAAGGCAAACAGGATATGTTGGGTGTACTAAGCAAAGTTCCAAGAGCAATAGAAAAATATTAATGTCATCATTCAAGACAATCTTGATGTCTCTTTATGCTACAAAGTCTGTATGGATTTGCTTTTTTTTTTCTGATTAAAAAAGGGACAGTTGTCTGTGTGCCTTAATCCATCTATAATTCAAAAATGACACACTTTTTAGTAACCAGAATGGATTCATATTGTAAGCATAACACAGACTGCTGTTATCAAAACCATTGTTAAACTGGAGCTCAGAAAATTTACTTTTCATCTTTTTGATTTGCATTTCCACATGGTAAAACCAAATGGTATTTTCCAGGTTTCCAACAGTTATCTCCAGGATTTCCAGCGGGCTAACTAAACCATCTCAAATTACCATCACAGATAAATTCATATAATCTAAGAAATTTTCATTCCCCAGAAACGAGTTATTTCCCTTTTCTCTGAAGCATAGTAGTTGATCCAATAGATAATCTTGGCCAATTTCATTGCAAAGCCAAGCACAGTAGCTTAGATCATCACCAGAGTAAAGACCACAGTATGTAGCATCACTGACTCAGTCAATAATGATAGTTTAAGGAATCTTATAACTCTTTTCCTTCTCCAAGCTGCTCTGCCACACAAAGGTATAAAGATTTTGCTGATAATGTCACATCAGGAAGAGAGAGACAGTACTTTCTCACCTTGTAGTGATGTGGTTTCAGAATAGTAACTTTAAGGAAATTTTACAGCATACATGGAGGACTCATTGTTCAACAAACCCATTTACTTCACATTTACACTATTAACATCAATAGTGAATTTCATTTCACTCATCAGTCATTAAGACTTGCTTTTGAAGGGCTAACGTACCTGTTCTTCCTTGTAAGTCATTATTCGTAGAGAAATTACTTTTTCAATGGGACTTTGTGATCTTCCTCAAATGGCAGTTCCTGTGGCAGATGGGAAAAAATGTCCTGCAGAGAGGATGTATAAACTAGCCAAGACTGCTGCATTTTCTGTATCATGATAGAAACTTTACATGGTAATAGTATTTCAGATGTAAGGATTAGGGGATATACTGAAGGCCTCCCAGAGACTTGCCTGTTTTCTACTACTGTAGCCATTTAGGGCCCTACTAGAGCAGTATCAGGTACAAATAATTAAACTTTGCTTACTTCTAACCTGTGAGTACATAATGCTAGTATTGATAATGCTGTCTTCCTGTCTCCATGTTGGGGAAAAAAAATATTTGTTCTTGTTTCACAGCCAGATAAGATAAGCCATAGTTGTTTCAAGGTCTTGGACTAGATCTAGATTAATTCTTTTACCCCAGTATCCCATTCCTCTCACTGTTGAGGTTTCCTAGGTTTTACAGTTGGCTATGGATGCAGTCTAATCAAGGTATCCTCAAAATTTATTCTTTGTGGAAGCTGGTTGAAAACTCCTAACGGTAGCAGCAATACATAGTGAAATACACCCATGTCTCACCTAACATAAATTTAGGGTACAACCAGTGTGAATATATGAGAATGGGATGCAAGTGATGCTTTCAGGTTCCTTAGCCTAGAAGTTGACACAAAAGTATAATAAAGACAGGAAAGAAGTCTGTGTGTACTGGGAAACAAACTGCTTTTCTGAATCACACCACCATCTTTCAAGACTATCTTCTAAACAAGTTTTGCCAAAAGCTATTATATTTTTTTCTGGTATAGACTTTGAATGCATTACAAAGATTAATTTATCCCTTTTGTGGGAAAGATATGGTATGAGTATATAAAGGAATATAAAATTTTCTTAATCATGGCATGAAATGCTGTGAAAGTTTGAAAACTAAGGTGATGGTCTCTGTGAGTCTGTTCTTCCACTAAATAGAAAACTACAGTACATACTTTTAATTATATGATAATTAATTTTTGTAGTGCAATGGCCATGATTCTCATAGCATTAGCTGCAGAATGTCTTACTTTTTTAACTAAGACCCCTGATTTTCTTGTAACTGTACTGCACTTACTATGCAATTACATAATAAATAAATTGTGAATTTAAAAAATGGTAAGTTTCTTTGTAGTCTATTTAATCCAAATCTCAGTCATAAAAGAGTGTCAGAACTCAGAACATCTCAAGGATTATCAGACGTCAGCTGCTTTGTTGCAACTATGGTAAGAGTGGGACGCAGTTTAGCTCTAAATATGAAGTTAATACATATTAGAAATATTGCAATTGTAATTTTAAAAGATGCTGACAACAAAAAATTCCTATCCAAATGTTTTTGATATAAAGATTGTCTAGACATTTTGTGTATTAGTAACTGTAATAAATATTTTTACAGTTAAATCCCATGTGAATTTAGGATATTTGCCCCTCAAGATTTTGAGATGAGGTATTATCTTTCAAAAAATACATGATTAAAAAATTAACCATGTTGTTTCCCTAACCCTCATGCTGTTTCCTTGATCAACCAAAACCACAGCAAATAAATAAACCTCACATGAAAAGTTTGGGTTACCTCCCTCTCACACATTTTTTCTGATTAAGTTCCAGTTGAATAGGTGCCATCCTTGACTTTTAAGATACATTCAGCCTTTCCTCTTTATTTTGTTTTATTTACTTATAATATATACCACTGAAATCAAAGGTATGACTTATTGAATAAGATACTATGAATGAGAGTAACAGAATCTGTCCTACTAAAAAATTTCTAAAAGAAAACTTTGAGGTTTTTCAGTAGCACCTTAAAAACAAAGTATTGAATATAATATATTATAATGTAAATTCCATCAAACACTGTGTCATTAACATTTAGCAATCTTGTTTATTCAAGTCAATCCATCTATATATACAAATCTGATATTTGCCTTTTTAAAAATTTAACATGCCTAAGTGCCCATAAATCAGTTATGACAATCATTGTTAAAGCAATCAATAGTAAGGAATATGCATTAATTCAAATAATATTGATAGCCACATGAACCTGCATCAGTCTTCTGTGAAATAAGAAAAATGATACATCTTTTTAAAATCAATATTTTCCTTTTTATGTCATTCATTTGAACAGTATCAATAATATATTACTTTATACCTTATGTGTCAGTAGCCCTACATTTAAATGTAGAGATATCTCCAAAAAATATTGAAGTGAGGCAAAAGAAAAAAATCATCAAAGCAATGACCTGCTAAAAAGCTTACATTCATCCATTGTATTGTGGGTATTCATCTGAACTAAAATATGTATGGGCAGCATTACTGGTTGGATATATTATTTATGACTCAGACCTCAATAACAGATGCTTGTATACCACATTTGTCCTGGAGTTAAAGAGCAAGAGGAACAGTAAGAGAACTCAGTATTGCCTTTATCTATCTTCAGACATTAGAACCACGAAGTTAGGCAGGTGTGCAGACCAAAGTGGAAATACAAGATGTGGAATTACAACATCCATTCATCACAAAGGAAACATTTTAATTGGTTATATGTGGAAAATATCTACTTGACAGTCAGTTTCTCACTTTTCACATAAGTGCTTTGCTGCTTGGATGCCTAATCTTGTTTAGTATAGGGAAAGTAATTTGACATGAAAGTACCTAGATGGCTGCCGAAAATTAATTGCCAATTAAAAAAGAAAAATGTTTGTGCTACTCTATAAACAAGCCAACATATAAACCTTTCAGTCTTCTTGCTTTATTTATGTCTTTGTAGATCTGGTTTCAAGCTATTTGCATACAATTTACAAATTCATATTATAATTCTCCAGTATATTTATGATTTTATAGTTGTATATATTTTACCTCTATGAAAAATATTTATTTCTTTATGCTTCTGTTGCTTATTATTTAACAAAAACATTTCATTACATTTGATAGTTTATGTCTCTTCCTTAGAATGAGGCATTTTTATTTGTAGGGCTCAGAAAGAGAGGTTTATTTTTCCCCCACATTAAAACAAAAAAGCCAAACCTCAAAACGATGAACTCCTGTCTCTTACTTCCCATAGCTTCCTCAGTTTTCTTTCAAGCAAGGATGAATACCCCAATGATTCAAAGTATAAAGGTTAATCTGAGTGGAAAATGAAGGCTTTAACAGGATTGTAAAGCTTAAGGACTCCTTTCAGCACTAAAGAGACTTTTGAAAGTGGCTGAGCCATAGAAATTTCATGAGTACCATGGAATGGCCCGCTTAGACCCAAAATACAATTCAAATGGCACAGCTGGCTGAATCCATGAGTAGAAATGGATATTGACTTCCATTTTCTTTCTTCTTCTCCTCCCAAAATTAATTTTCTACACATTGGGTAGATTGTGGGAATCAATGTTATGTCCACATAAATGTTAGCAATTATGTGTAGGATAGATTACCAGATAGCATAAATTTAAAGAAATAATAAAAAAGTACAGAATTTCAAATCTTGTATTATTTTTAAACTTCAGCATATCTCTTTTAAATTTAAAAAGTTCTTGGTCTGAGGGGGGTTGTTTTGGGGGGGGGGTTTGTCAGTTTTTAAAATTGAAATGTATTCCCAGTGAGTAAAATTCAGCGACTTTACCTTACGTTAATAATTTGGAAATATCTATGGTTGTTCAAAGCTATTTCTCTTTATATTAACTGTTTTATTCAGTCTTCAATTCCACATGAGTGAGGTGAGTCCTTTGCTAAAGCCAATCCAAAAGCCATAATTTAATGAGGGAGGAAAAAACAATCTCAAACCAACCAGACCAAACCAGAACAAAACAACAGAGAACAGAACAAAACCCACACCCACAAAGTTTTCAAGAATGAGTTTTGATAATTATAAATCTCTTGGCAAAATATGAGTCCAAGACACCTGATCTACAGATTTAAGCAGCATGAAAGACTGACTGCAAATACTTGGGAAGATTTTTTCAAGACAAAATTATACAACAAGAAAGTCCTGTGCAGACTTTTACATTGTTCAGTTTTCTCACAAAACCTATGGTCCCATGTGAAAATCAATAGTGTGGGGATAATGTCAGGGTCACTTATTAGGACTGTGCCAAACAGCTCTGTAATCCTCAAAAAACAGACACCTACAATAGCCACCATTCAAGGCATGAATTAGCAAACAGTGACCTGTCTTACTTTTCTTTTCTCTTTCAATTAGAATTATAAGAATAAAAATAAGAAGTCATATGTAGATTTTATTGAATGCAACTTTTTCCTGGACAAGAAAGCTAATAAAGAATATTAATGTAACAGTTTTTAATCTTAATTTTAAAAATCTGTACTATTTCATTATATTTGATATTTTCCAGTATTTCTTGATATTATGCTCATTTTGTCATTCTTATTTGTAGCCCTTTAAAAGGTAGATATCTTAAAGATTACCAAAAATCCCGTCAATGTGAAAAGTTATCAAAAACCTCAAAGAAATGTGTTCAAATCAGTTCTCACAAGTTAAGAAACATTCAGATTGGAAATCGTTTACCATTAGTAAGGCTTCCAAAATATTTTCATTTAAAATTAAATGTTTTATGAATATGTAGTTAATTTCCTATTTTATTTTTTTTTAAACTCATCGTAAAAGTAATTCTTAATACAGGCTTTGAATCATTCATGTTCTATAATATGGATCCCTTGGAAAGTATTGGGCAATAGTGTATCTGTCTTCCTCTTCTAATATATGATAACAGAGAAACAAGTAAAAACAACAATCACGTTAACAAAATCTTGAATCATTAGATATGCAGACATAACCAAAGAAATAAAGATCTACACAATCTTCAATAGGTGACTGCTTTGGCCTGTGAGCAGCGGATAAGTGCAGTCATATTTCTCTGCAATATTCCAATTATATTAGGTATTTGCACCCCAGATTTTTATTTGACTCCTCCAGTTGACTCTAAAATATATTAGAAATTTTGCATTTGTCTCTCTTTAAATTACATACAATAAAGTGTGGGCTGCTGTTTTTTACTGTCCCACAAGAATCACAAGACCCTCACGTTACTTATCACAAGACACATAGAAAAAGATGTGGAATATCCAGAGGTGAAACAAACCATGTTCCTTCATTTCAGATATCTACTGCAGCTTTTTTGGTGATTCCTAGCGCTAAAATCAACAGGATAACTAGGTAGCCATAGATGCAAGTAGGAGTAGCATTTGAAAGAGATTTATCTTCTCCATAACAACCCTCACAGCTAAGAGCATTTTTAAGCTGGCTTGCTATCTTGGGGTCTTTTCGGATTCCTTATTTCTGTGAGGACTTGTATCAAACATTGTAATAAAAACAGTCAAACACAAAGTATCTACCCCTTACATTCTTAAGAGATTACTGTAGTCTCTACTTTTGGACACAGATCTAGACACAAGATTTAGACTTAATTATTTTAGCTTCCCTCTAGCAAGGGAGACATATATCCTGAAAAGCTCCAATTACTTCAAACAAACACCAGAATTCTCTCAGCTATGTAGGTCACCATTCACTTGCTCTTAACTAACTACAGAAAACAATTCAAAGTCCTCTGTGACTGACCTGTTTAAGATATCCTGCCTTCCTGTGGCCCATAATACTCTGTGAGGTTGCTTCCCACAGGAACCATAAAATAGCATATTGCAAACGAAATCTTGTGAGAGCAGTGAATCTCTCCATAAAGGGGAATTCAGCAACCAACCTCACCTGTGGATTCACTTGCCCACTACCAAATTTGCAGTTTTCATCTCAAAGCTTTATTCTTATGTTTTACTTTGGAAATAACAACCTAGCCATCCTTAGCTGCACCTTTGTGGAAAAGTAAAAAAATCCTGTCAACATGATAAACACAGTCCTTTGCTAGGATAGAAAGAACAAGAAAAAAGTTTTATTTTCATGAAAATACTTAATAGAAATATTGACAGAAATTAACATATGCCATTGTACTGAAAATATAAAATAAATATTAGTTATATAAACAATTTACAAAATCATAGGCTAAACTTATTTGCAAATCACAAAGAAGTAGTTGTTCTTGTGAAATCTTTATTAAATTATCTTTTCTCAAACATAATAATGGTGTGAGAAAATACCTGCCAGCAGCATCTAGCACATCCATTTCTATTTCTGCCTGAAAGCAGAAATTTTAAAAGAAGGTTCAATTTTTTTATCAACTATTGGTATTTGATTTTTTCAAAAATTTACTTGCTTATTAAATGTTTGGGGCTGAGCCACAGTCTAACAGAAGTTCTGTTGTCTCCTTTTTTTCCTACACTCCAGGTGCTTTTATAATTCTCCATGAACTGGGTTGGCTAGTTCAATACATATCTGTATAGGTTATATAGGTCTATATTCTCAAAAACATCCATCAGCTGAGAATAGCTTTCAGTTCTTAAGTGCTTAGTGATTAAATTCCTGAGACATTGTAGATAATATATATAATCATATATATATAATATATATATAAACAAGATATATAATCAGACCAACATAAGCTTCACATTTACAGCAATGTCTGTGAAAGAATGTTCCAATGAAGAAATTATTTTTTCAATAGTGTCAAATCAAAATTGAGCCAACAGTACCACTTCATGTTTCAAGCTTCTGTGGTTCTTGTCATGTCACATACTGAAAACCAAGATAGGCAACTCAACAGTCATCTCTGTATTCAACCTTTCAAAGAAAGCAGAGTATCTAATTCAGATAAAGAAACATATACAAATTTTCACACAGATATTTAGACTTGAAAATACAACCAATTATCAATCAATAATTTTACAGCTGTTTTGACACGACATTGTGGGATTGATTCTTTCTTTCCTTGATGAGTATGCTTAGTTTATATATAAAGATTTTTCTTTTTCACTTACCCTTCTGGGGGAATATTACCTGGTTTTGAATTAAGTAAATAAGCTGCAAATATATTTCAGTGCTCTGTTCCACACTGGTTACAAGGATTAGCAGTAGCAAAAGTGGAACAGCTAAAATCTGAATGATTTTGAACTTTTTAATTCATTATTGGGGTTTTTATAAAGGAGGAAAAAAAGCCTCAAAGTTTTACTCTAAAGGAAGTGATGTCTTATCCTTAGGAAAACTGACTTCTGATCACAGCAAAATAATCTTCAGGCCTGGGAAGTTTCCATCAAGGTATATACCTCTTGTTCTTTCCATTTACCATGTTCCCTAATTTGTGACACTCACAAGAAATAATGTCTTGAATGTCTTGACATAATTCACATTTATTTATGGATGAAATATGCCCAGGAAAGAGAAAAATCAGCAGCTGTCAATTTTAGGAATAGTTTTATTGATACATTGATCACAGGTTTTTTCTTTTCCTTCAGAAACTCTATGACATAGCAACTAAGAGAAAAAATTGCAGCATTTTTTTCCACTTTTATCACCGCTTTCCAACAAGCCACTCAAAGTCTATCTCAGTTACACTAAATGAAAGGAATTATGATCCTACCTCCTAGGCCTTCTCCATTGGACCCTAGTAAAGAAAGACTCTGAAACCTAAATAATTAATAGAGCCAAACAATAAAAGCTTTTAACAAATATTTAGAAATTTCAGATTATACTTGCAATAAGAAAGAGGACAAAAAAATTACAAACTTTGTTCATTAAGCACTCTTTAAAAAAAAAAAAAAAGTGAATTCAGGGCACACAATGGATGTAATGCAGCAAAACTATTCAGGCAAGCTTTAAGAACATTTATTAGTGGAGCTGGTGTAGCCACACTGTTGCAGAGCTCCAGGTAACCTCATCGCTTGTACTGAGCTGCAAGGTTTGTGAGTTTGGGCCAAGCACCCTGTCCATGGCTATGCTGCTTCGCCTGATCCCAAAGCTGGTTGTTTGCCTTTGATACTGGCAATGCCAACCCTGCTTTGCATACAGAAACTACTGATTGTCTGGAGCTCTCCCTGCTAACAGAAAAGCTTATAGTGAAACTTCTGACAATGTGTGTTAAACAGCATCAACTGTCATGGCTGTATGAATCCTTCTCTTAGAAAATGCAGCACATGGCTCTGATGTTGTTTTTATAAGCAGAGGTGAAATCCAAGTCATTATATAACTTTTCTTTTTCCTTGCAGAGTAGTCTGACTTTGTTCTAGATAGAAATGTGACCAAAGTGGAAAAAAAAAAAAAAAGCCTAGTTTTTAATGAGCTGTCTCAATAGTATTCATCAAAAAGTAAGCTCAGGTTTCATCAAAATCAAACATGTTTATTTGTGTAAGCTGTGGTATTAAGTGGAACACTTCATGCCTTAGTACACAACTGATGAGAAATCATGAAATAGGAGTGTATTTCTGATGCAAAATGTCTGAAGTGGCAAGTCCCAGCTCAGGGATAAGGTGCAATTTAAAACACTATCTTCTATTTCATCTATACAACATTCTTCCATATTATCTGTTTTTCACATTTAACTGTTAATACTTAAAGTTTTTGTTAATGCTGGACAAAATATGACTTGTGATATTTGTGATAGAGATGATTTGTTTATGTGTCATATTAGTCACTTCTAAGGTAAATAAACAGTGTTATTACTTTATGAGTTTTATTTATATTCTGAAATCAAATAATTCTAAATCATAGCTTCTTTATTTCTAATATCAATCATTGAAGATGTGTTTTTTCCACAAACTAATTTATCTAGAAAGGCCTGCTAACTCTTCAACATATTTTAGAGACCATGAAAATATTTCAGAACGAAATAAAAAATTTTATTCAAACTTTAGATGAGCAAGTATTTTGATGTTGAAGTCTTCCCCATAACCTTCTTGTGCTAGATAGTTCCTTGTGTCTTATATACCCCAACCATGTAGCCCCTCAACAGCTCAGTATAATAAATAATCTCAGAGTTCCTATAATGTACCAGGATTCAGTGTCCATGTTGCTGTAATAGCTGAAACATGCACCTCAGCCTCAGTTTCCAACAGAGAAGTTTCCAGAAGAACTGCCTGAGAATACACATTGGCTAACAGGCTAAAGTCTCCCTTCCCCCCCACCAAAAAAAAAAAAAAAAAAAAGGCAATTCTCACAGGTCCTCCATTAAAAATGTTAAAAATTTTATTAGTAAAATCACTAGGTAGAAATAAATGCAATTTCTATAACCTGTTTAGTAGATACTGCCTATGTTTGAATCCTTCCTCTGTTCTTTTACAGTCACCAGTATTCATCTTTCCCTTCCTAAATATAGCATCTACCTCTACACACTTTTTTGAAAGAATATGAAAATATTTTAGAGTTAGTATAACTAGGATAAGCTGTGCATTCTTACTTTCACAATACATTTAAAAATTGCCTGAAGAAAATGGCATATTCATAACAGATGAGAACAATATAAACCATCATCAGGTAGAAAATTAGCTAAGTTTAAGATTCTCACAATCTGGAGAAAAGTTTTAACTACTGAACTGCTGGACAAGAGATAAAAGAAATCTCATCTGTCTTCACAAAATTAACTTAGTTTCTAGTATGACAAAAAAATATTTAATAAAAAAGGATCCCATTTGCAATTGTTTAGGCTCTAGAGAAAGCAGAATTTCTTTGTATACTTTCTCCCCAAAATCTTTTAATTGTTACCTAAAAAGAAAAAGGCATTACCATTTTCTTGCCATCCTCCTCTTCACCATGTATCTATTACTATAAGTTCTGTAAGGATAATAGTTAGAATTGTAACTAGATGCTACAAAGCTGATATCTTCCATAACAGGACAGCTCCTTGTAAACAAGCTAGAATATACCAGTCACTCAAAATGATAATGCCTCATCAGTATTTGCAACAAGGAAATATAGTAGTCCTAAAATTACATAAATTTTATGTATTATTAATGTTTGGGATTCACTCAACCATGTGATATCCTTCTTCATAAACTTGAATAATTGTGTTTCAATCCGAATGCTGCTTCTCCAAGAGGTAAAGAGCATTATGGAATGCTGGTTGGCTGTAGCATCACCTAAAGTCTGCAGGATTTATATGAAGTGCAGCCATATAACCCTTGGGCTGTGCTCTTGTCAGCCTTTGCAAGCTAAACAGTATGAACGCTGTCAATACCTAGATGGCAAACTTAAAAGAAAAATAAAAGGGAAACAAGGAGAAAGAGCTACTGCAGGAAGTAATGTTGATCATCTTCTGCATATCAAACTTCCTTGTAAGTCAGTACTCAACCAGCCTTGCAGCATTTTGTCAGGATGGCTTGTATTGAGCATACTGCTCAAAACTGAAGGAAAATGAAACAGCTGGATCAATTCTCAAAATGTTTTATGAGGTTTCCATAGGGAATCTCCTGTAGGGTTTAATTATAGTAACTGAACTTTCTGCTCTGGTTTTTAAAGTAGTATTTTTATTTTGATTCCTACTTACAGAAGTAAAGAGCAATCTTTATATTCCTAGCCATAAAATTCTCAACCTCAGAGCCGTATTAGGTAGTGTTTCCAAGATAATGTAAGTCTTCATAATTGCAGGATGAGGGTTAAAAAATCTTTGTCTTTCTTGCACATCCTTCTTTCCATTGTAGGTGATTTAGAAAGGGAGCTGAGTCAAGTCAGATAATGGAAAGCAAAAGCTGTCAAAATGGAAACCAACAGACACCTGTGACCTGGATGAGATAGAAAGAATACCAGAGCTTCCCTCAGTTACACAAACTTTTTGGGTGGAGCAGCAGGACTCACCAGAACTTGAGCCTTGAAACTGGTAACTTGAAACTACATTTTAAATCTCTTAGGTGTTACAGAAAAGAACAAAGGTCTTACCACATGCAGTTAAGAAGAGCCAAGGTTTATTTATTTTGTTTTCTTGAAGTAGTATATGATCCTTTTTGTTCTAAGTAAGTCAGAACTAGTTTATTGTGTTAATTTATATCAACTCAAAAGCTTGACTTCGTTATATTAAAATTCGCAGAATATGCCATTGTAAGATGTTCTGTGCAGGCTACATTTTCAGAAAACAAGCACTTTTGTTCAAATGTGTAAGGAAAAATAACCAACTAATATACTCAGGAGAATAACAAGATAAAGACAAGTTATTTCTGTCAAAACAGTCTTTATTTACAAAGAATAACAAACTTGAGTGTCTCTGAATAAAGCAAAAGTCAAATAGAGAAAAGCACTTTAATCTCAACAATCTCTCACTTGAAGCTTTCTATGTTATCCAGAGTTCTCAGGTAAACTTCTCACTCTCATGCATTTGATAATTTTCCTTTTTTTTTTAAACTTGTGCATACCCATGTATATTTGTTTTGAAATCTGATAGTATTCCCCTGCTTTAGGTAAAAAAAATGAACAAACAAAACAAAAAAACAAAAAACACTATTGCTTTAGCCTTATGATTTTATAACTTAATATGATGGTTTTTCAAATTTTTTCTTGAAGTGAAAGGTTTTTCATAATAATTCATATAATACATAACAATATTCACTCTCTATCCACATGTATTTTTCACCTTAAAAAAGAATTTCATCCACAAAAAAAAAATTAGAAAGCAGAAGTAATGTGGACTAAATGGAAGTCAAGATGTGGTGGAATTATAAACAAGAAGTAGTTTACTTTTAGTTGATTGTCATTCTCTTCTGGGAAACCTAAAAGAAAATATTTGTTTTCAATAAAACTGTCCCTCTCCTGATTTTTCTTGTTAAATGTATCTTTACCCTGTGATATCCTAAATTTGGTTTACGTTTCCTGCTCATACAGGTGACACTAGACATGTACCATAAAAAATTTTCAACAGTGGCTTTTAGTTTCCAGAAGTTGTAACCTTGTAGGCCAAGGTGCTGCTAGCCATTTTACACAGGACAAAATATTTCCTGGAAGACTTAGTTCTATTTTCCTAAGAGTTAACATGCAATCTGGAAGACATCATAACAAGGCTTCTTAAGATCATCTTTGAAAGGTCATGACAATCAGGGGAGGGGTCTGAGGGCTGAAAGAAAGCAAATTTCACCCCAGTCTTCAGAAAGGGTGAGAAGGGAACTACCAGCCAGTCAGCCTCACCTCAATCACTGGAAAGGTGATGAAGAGCCTCATTCTGGAGGCCAGCCCTATCCACATGAAGGACAGGAAGGAGAACAGGGTAGTCATCATGGATTCACTAAAGATAAATCATGCTTGATCAACCTGATTGCCTTCTATGATGAAAAAAACTACCTGGACGTATGAGAGAAGAACAATGAATACTGTTTACCTGACTTCAGCAAGGCTTGCTTCTCTGCCCCTCACAGTATCCTCATAGGCAAAGTCAGGAAGTTGCACTGGATGAGT
>VZSR01003803.1:33391388-33476388 GCA_013398615.1 Brachypodius melanocephalos
AAGCCTCCGTCTCTTTCTTGCGTCTGGCCCAAAGATACCAGGAGGGCAAAAAAGGACTCTTACCACCCGAATCTTGGAAATCATAATCCAAGAATCAGCGAAATGCATAGGGCTTCACCCCAAAGGCTTATTCAAGGTGTGGTGGTGTTCACAGTTCTGAAAGTCCTTCATGAACATGTTTAAGTCAAAAACTGTAATATTGCAGTCTCTGACAATGGGTCATTTGAAACAGCTGCCCAGCGCACACCCAACACCCCAGGCTGCAAGCTGGGTGTTAGATGAGGTAAAGAGGCAAATTCTGCTTGAAGTATGGTGTTTCTTTGTCTTCACCAGTCAACTCAGCCACGATAACCACATCCAGCCTGAGGGGCGTCTCTGCCAATGGGCCATAATGGCTCAATGCTCTTACAACCTACTGGATAAATGAAAAGAAAGAAAGGAGACCTAGTTCAGGAAGAAACTGGACAAAATAATGAGGATTAGACCTTTTGATGGTCTGCATTGCTGCTATCTTCAGCTCAGGAAGCCCCTTACAGGTGGCTTCCAAAAGCTCAGCTCATACATTAGGGAAAAATCACTGAATAGACTGCTTCTTTCCCACACTCTTTCCTTAAGCATCCACTTTCTGAACCACAATATTGTTTGCATTTACATTAATTCTGATGCATTACATCAGTTATATTTATGACCTTTAATCTAGAAGGATTGAAAGGTAATACTGAAAAATAAGTACTTCAGTGATTTTTATTTTTTTTTAATGGAAAATAGACTAGTATAAAATCTTTATGGAGGAGAGAGGAAATCTGGCTGGACTGTGAGGAAGGGGGTAGTGTACAATACACCTTTTCCTTTTGTAACTTCTATGATTTTTGGAACCTTTACCCAGTCTCAATCTGACATTCCCACAAGTAAATTTACAGATACTGAAAGGATGATGCGCTGTGGGATAGCTTCACATTACTGCATATTCAAAGGAATCATTGTGACAACAACCTTTAAGTATTCCAAAAACATTTTACTGTGATATATGAATGTAAGGGAATTCATTGAAAAAACACTCAAAAACTAAATTATTCCAATTTCTACCTTCCTATTCCATCTTCAGATTTCTAGCAACTGAGAAGAAATCATCATACTGCTAGAAAAGAGTGTTGTGGTAAATAGACACCATAAAAGGACTAATTACATGCTCATTTAAAAAAATAGAACTGACTTTTACAGCTTCAATATAGAAGTTACTGTGAAGAATCTGCAATTACTCCTATGTGAAGAAATGTCCATTTTCACCACTTAGCTTACTGAATTTGAAAACTACAGTGGTTTTCATCCTGGAGCACAAGTTAAAAAAAATTGGCCAGAGTTTGGTTACGACAAATTATAAAACAGAATCAAAGCAGAAAATTGAAATATGCCACTCTTAGCACTGTGACGTGAAGAATAAGTACCTGATTTTATGGAATTCAGATACTTATTATAAAAGGTTTACAAAAAAAGAAGCAAAGCAAAAAGATAAAAAAGAATGACCAGAATATCCCTTACCTGAATACTTTAAAGAGTCTTGTGTTTTGAGAATTTATGCTCAAGCTTTGAAATTCATAACTCTTACAAATGTGTTATGTCAGCTTTAGACTTCATATTAGTTATTTCATTCTCATTTATGAACTTCTATGTACATATCATTATTTTTAGTAATACACATGCCATATATAATATATACATAGAAATATGTATGACAGTTATTTAAAAAAAAAAAAAAAAAAAAAAAAAAAAAAAAAAAACCAAAAAACAAAAATCTAAAAGAACTCAAACATTTGATGGCTTATAGACCTAGAACTGAAAAGTAAATACAACCAAAATCAGTGCTCAGGGTAAGTAATCAATGGACAATATGCAACCTATAGTTAGCAAAGGACTCATGAGAAATATCCAAGGGCCAACATCTGCTTCTGCAAATGGCAAAGAAATATTTAACCACACTGTAGATTTATCAGGAATTAGAGTTTTAGAGAGCTCACTTGAAAATTTAAGAGCCTCCTTTGCATCCTGTCAAGTACCTAAATAAGTAATTAATAGCTTTTTTAAAAGTAGTTGGAGGTTGGATATTTGAAGGAGACCTGAATCAACAAAATTTCAGCATTTAGTGTCCTCATGACTTTTGAGTATCCTTGGGAAGCTTTCTGGCATTTCTTGCACCAAAGACCATTGAAATTCCAGTTTTATGTTACTTATAAAAAGGATGAAGAAACACAAAGAAAAGAGGAGTGGTATATATAGACCATTGATTCTTTCTGTCCATTCCAAGCAAACCGATTTCCTCAGATAAATGGAGGTCTTGAGCTTATAAGGGAATAAAGATATGTCTGGTTTAACAGAGCTGTAGATAACCATTAAAATTAATGTGAGCTCATTGCAGGCCTTTACAATGTACATAAGAAATTATGCATTTTTCTGTCTTCATTTTTACATAAAAATGAATGTTCCTCTTCTATTTAGAGATTGCTGCTGTTTTATTTTTGCTTGTGCTTAGTACAGTGCAAAGACATGCACACTCTCATGCTTTCTCACAGATGCTCGCCTTTGTTCTTGTTTGTTTTGTTGTTCAATTAATATCAAAGAAAGGTCAATCTGACAAAGTATATGGTTGGTGTTTGTGTATGGAAAAACATAATGGGAAACTTGTAGTAACAGGAGTCCCAAGTGCCAAAGAAAACGTTAAAAAGCCTCTCCTTAGTGACAAAGTGAGCTTCATTTGTACTGCATAAGTACTGTACTACAAAAGCAGTCTTGGACTTCCATGGGACTACTATGAATATGTTTATAATATGATTAGGCAGGCAAAGCGCTCCTAAAGTGCTGCATCACTAGTCTTGTGACTGTTATACTGCTGTAGTGGGACCTCTTACACTTCTAGTGGGCTGAAATAGCATTACTTATAAGTGTACTTATATCTTACTTAAAATGAAGAGAATCTTGCTGGCTGATGTCATGAGGCTTGAAGAATGATATTAGTGTTACGAATGGTGACTGATTTTTTTGCTCACTTTACTTCTGTGACTCAAATAGCAGCATTACTCCACAATTTTTGAAGACCACAGAATGGAGTTTGAAATAAATCCCTGCTCACAAAAAAAAATTGGAAACACTTACTGATCAAACAGATTAATTTAATGCACATTTGTGAATCACTAATATGGTATTCTCCTGGGGGCAGTGGAAGTGTTGCTGTGGGACTACCAGCCATGGTGCTACACCACAACTGTTAGAATTTCTGGAGACTTCTAGATTTGCATTTTCTTTGTAGTTTCATTAACATAATTTGAAAACAGGCTTAATTAGTGTTTTAGCACTATTCATTTTGTTTTATTTTTTTTTTAAATTCCTGAAGAGATTTTTTTCAGCGGGGTAAGATATTCAGTTGACAACCCTAAAAAATCAACCTCCTTTTGAAGCTATACAATGATTCTGCATAAGGCTAGCACCAAGCCAGTTTTACTGATCAGGGTGAGGGTTTCTTTACTTTTTGTTTTATTGCCATTTTTGCTATCTCTTTGTTAGTCTGCTGTGACAGTTCTTGTTCTAAGTTCCCAAATGTGTGACTATCTGGGCTTCATTCTCTACTAGCTGTTAACCAAGAACTTTTAGGAAAATAACCTGGCAACAGAATTGGTGTCACTGCTCTAAATGAATAGACCATTTTTCCTAAGGATGGGATATCAGTAGGTATTTTTATGCTTTTCCTCTCCATGATAAGCTATGTTTGGCATTTTTCCATGTATTCTGTTCATGAAGTTTTGCAGTTTGTACAAGTATATTGTTCTAGTTGAATACTGCTAATAGTCCTGAAAACTCTTTTTTCTCCACCAAAAAACTTTTATCTTCATTTCAATTTATAAGTTTTGCATTCCTGTTTTCCTCTAAGTTTATTTCTTTTCTCTTCTGATCAGACTGATCTTGGCAGAACAATTTTTTCTCTTTATTTAAAAATTTTTGATTACTCTTTGCCTTTACAGACAAAAGTGTCAGTTGGTGTCATACAGGATTTTACTGGTCCGCCAGAACCAGGAATCAGATTTTCTGCTCATTTTATGCAAGTTAGGTATTACTTCAGCAGATATGAATTAGAGACCTGATGTTGAAAGGGTCTGCATCCTTCTGCACTTTTTCTTTCTCATATAGTTTTCTATTTAAATAATTTTGTTATTATAGCATAAAAACAATTTTTGAAAAAGAACAACAAATTTAACTACCAGAGTAGTAAAACTGAAAGAAAAATTGGTCTACTTACAAATACACTTCATGGTTTTATTGGCTCAATAAATGATGCTGCCTCCAAACCATCAGTTATGAAGGATGCTGAGAACTTAGGCATAAAAAAGTAGGCAAAAGCTACAAGACATTTGCAAATGTCAGATAACTAACATCACCCAAGAATTTCCTGTATGGTGCCCTTAGCCTCATTTGGACACTAATGCAGCACTAAAATTTGTGTTCCTAATAAATCACAGATACATAAAATCCTCATGCAGCCAGATCACATGTCTTTCAAAGCCTTTATTAAAACTACTTCTGGCTCACTCAGAGCACTGTTAGGCTATGGAAAGGTGTGTTGCATTAGATGCTGAAGACCAAGTGCCAGATTTCCAGCAGGACTAAACTGCTGTAGCTTCATGGAAACAAATCACAGTGCCCACTGCAAATGTGATAGCAGTGGGAACTGTGGGGAGGGAGCTGGCTGAGCAGTGATGATCTGAGGTACGTCTTGCCTATGTTAGAGGACAGCTTGCTAATCAGAAGTTGTTAAAACAGTTGTTTGTAATGTTGCCACTGGACAGGATCTTTCTAAGCAAATGAGTAATCCCAACAGTACTAATGACACCAATTTATCACTGAGGTTCCGTTTGTATGTTTTGTAGTTTCCAATCTGTTACAGGAAAATGGTGGTGGCTGGTTGAATGCCTTTTTTTTTTTTTTTTTTTTTTTTTTATGAACACTTAAAGTACATAATTTTACTTCATTTGTGCCAGAAAACTGCCCAAACACCTTCATTAGAAATAAGCAAATCTGTTCAATACTATCTGAGCAGCAGGCAGTAGATGCTTTATTGAACAGAAAAGCTTTAACAAACCTTATCCTGTACATGTCCTGTACTATCAGTCTGTTTATGTACTCACAAGTTTAAGGAAAATATGGGTGCTGCTACATAATAAACAGTGTCTCACTACCCTTCTTTTTTATCCAGGTGGTTGATTATACGGTATGGGATCTTTTTGCAGGTGGTATAGAAAATCATATATACCAGCTGCTGTACCCACTGAGCAACACTTTGCTAAATGACACAGCACCAATCACCAATCACATATAACAGCTCTAATGACTCCAGTGGTATCTTTACTAGATGTGACTTTTTTTTTTTTTTTTTTACATTGAGAAATAGCCTTCAAAAAGACCTTTACCTGCCTCTGTATTTTTGCAGGTTTTTGCATGGTCTGTTAGATAAAAGGAAAAATTATTCAGGAGAAACATAAGTGATTAAAAAACCCCACAATTATACAAAGCCAGATAGGATAGCAAAAATGAACTGTGCATTGGATGGCTTGGCATGCTGCCACCAATCCTTGGCAGAAATCACTTGCTGCTGGCACTGGACATGTTAGATGTACTAGCCACTGGGCCCCTGCTATAAACATTTTACTATGTAGAATCAATATCGACATACTGCATAAACAACTGGATGAACCTTGGAAAAAAATGATAGCAAATAGCATTTCAATATTTTCACATAAATCTGAAAATATAATCGTGCTTGACATTACTATTAGTATTGTATCTGAAGGCCCTGATTATCACTGAGCATCATTAAATTTAGTCTATTGAACACCACTATTGTGCTTTTTTTTTCCTATGAGTATGCTTGGTGTAAAGAATGCAGCAGTACAAAAATTATCTTCTGTTGGTACCCTATGGGAAGCCATCTAGGGTATTTGTTGCCCTTTGTGCAATTAACAGTCATATTGATCACTTGCTTATTTCAATTAATAGTAGATAAGCTGTCTGATTCCTATCCCTGCTGTAATTAATGAAAGTAGACATTAACTGTTGCTAGAACAAAATAACTGCTTCTCTGCCACCTGTACTTCTTGTTTGGAAGTGTGAGATATGTTATGACCAAGTTTGTTCCAGGAGTAGACCGTAGATTAAGAACATTTCATAGCTAAATAGAGCAGGTTTGTAGTAGGAATCCATCAGTGCTTACATATTCTCTTCAATTTTGATAGAGAAATTAATATATTTAAGAAAAAGATTGTCCACACTTGGATTCCCTGAAATTCTTTGTAATTTAAATAGTAAGAGAACAGTTTCTGTCTCATAAAAAAACAATATTGTTGCTTCTTTCTCATGAAACGCTGTTATAACACAGCTCACCATTATTACCAGGCTTATGTGAAAATCTCATGAGAGCACATGCTTGTGCTACAACTCCAGGTTCCTGAAGTCTAAGGCTGGTGTTCCAAGTCCTCTAAATCCCTCTAAGGATGTGGACTCTTTTACTCAGTTGGAAGCTGTCAAATCACTGAAGAAGATTTAAACTACTACGTACAGTATTGCTTCCTGCTGTGGCTGATGAAGGAGATGCACAGTAGCTTTACATTGTGACATTATTTTCTTTCTTGTAATAATGAAGTGTCCTCTTCTGTGCAAAAAGAATTTGACAACCCCACCAAGTGCTTTGCCTTTGATAGGTACAGTTAAGTGATACTAATCATGGATAAGTTTTCCAATAGAAGGAAGCAGACCCGCTTCACATCTAATATTGAAGTGGGGTTGGTGAACATAATGAATGCAAACTGATGTTGGCAAGGACAGAAACTGATGAAATAGATGGACTGTGTGATGTATGCAGCTTTATGTCTCCAAAATATATGAAATGGAGGGGAAGAACTACTCCCTGCATTAAATTATTCAGATTACTTAAAGAAAAAAAGAAAAAGAGAAAGAGAGAAAAACAAAAGAAGCAGCAGATATAAATATATATTCATTTATATGAAACTAAGCAGCAAAAGAAATTTGAACTTCTCCTAATTCTGGTCACATTTTATATTTGTTAGGTATCCAAGGCTCTTTTTTTGCCTTTTTCTTTTTCTTCTCTGTCATTAACAGTTCTTTCAGGAGCACATTGACAGCTTTGAGCTGATACAGAATCATTATAATCAGTGTAGAAGATATAAAGTCACAATGAGAAGGGAATTCATGTTTACAGTAGTGGGGACCACACACTGTGATAGTTTGCATTAGAAACTCAGCAGGGGGAGTGTGAAAAGCTGTAGCATTATAGTAGATATGGGAGCTTTTGGCATGAATAGGTCATGTGTGTTCAAGTACCTGTCTAACATGTAACAATCACAAAATATTATCATATTCAGCAGGACCATTATTGCTGCTGCATTGAATATGTAGCCTCTTAAAATCCCCCATGCTCTCAAAAAATGAAAAAGATACAGCATAAAATAATGCATTCCCCCTAACCATACCAGCAGTACATATCAGAATACATTGCCACAAAAAGAGGAGACAGAGGCTTACAAAGGAATAGATCAAAACTGAATGAACAGGTGGTATGTCAGACCAAGGTTTTGACTTCAGGTAAATAAAATCTCTTAGCCAAGATGAAGAAACAAATGCATGAAACAAAATGAACAACCAAAGTTTTACATCTAAGCTCTGAAAAATAAATAAAATTAATATCATAATGAAGAGAAGCTTATAGAAGCTCAAAAACAGGTTCGAAAATCCTGGAAATATTTTCTGGGTAGATACAAACATACAGCAAAGATTTAAGACTGTGATAAGTCCCTTTAGTTATTAACTTCTTTCTTCTCTATTTTTACTTTGAGCTTATGAGGTGAACTGTAGGCAGTTCAAAACTACAAACAAATCTCTAAGCGACAGAGATCAAGCAGCAGAAATCTGACGTCAAAGTCATTTTTACAGTAGCAAAACCGACATTTTATTCCTGTTATTACAACACCATGTTGGAAGGATGTTAAGGTTACACAGAAAGACATTTAAAATTTGAGAGATTGAAGAAATACTTTTCTACTTTGCCCAGTGAAACAGAGGGATGTTACTGTCTTCATTTCACAAATGGGCAACTCTTACAGGGAAAGATTAAGGCCAAGGGATATGCTTATTTTGGCTGCTCAGGTGGAGCTGCATCTCATGCCCATACAACTGATGGTCAGAGCACTTAGAATTTACAGGAGTAGATGGAACCTATTTTAGGTTGTACACTAAAATGTCTTGGAATTAGACATCCTTTATTAGTGGAGGTGAATCACAGAATCACAAATTCCCACCCTAAGTGTTCCAAGTGCTTCTCCCATTGACTTCTGAGTCAACAAGCATTCTGGAAAACAAAACTGTCACTAAGGAAGTGAGGAGTAGCCCATTAGAAACACTTTTGAAGAGACAGCCGTCTACAGCATGAGAGACAACTTCCCCACAATGTTAGTGGTCAGCCGTCTTAACCACATTATGTTTTCTCCTTTGCCACAGCTAATCTCAGTAACCATCACACTACTGTACAAGTACTTGATATTATATAAGAAAGAAATCAAGAAATAATCAAGAAATCAAGAAATAATCAAGAAATCAAGAAATCAAGAAATCAAGAAAGGAGTGTAAGTTGATAGCTAAATCAAATCAGTTTGCTCCATGGCTTGTCATAAGAAAAAAGACAGAGGAAATAAACTTCCAGACAGGAACCTGATCACACCCACTTCCCAATTCTTTGATTTTATTTTGTATCTACTTTAGTCTGTTCCAAATAGATTTCTTTGTTACACAGAGGTATATTTCATATTAGAGTGGATGCAAGTTAACAAACTATCTTTTCTTTTTTTTGGAGGACTACTCACCTTTTATTTAGCTGATAAACATACTGATATATACTGATGTAAGCCTGTAAGAGTCTGCTTCTAGTAATCTTCATCGTCAGCTATGCCCTGGCAAACCCTAATGCTCAACTTCATGGCTATGTTTTAGCATCACTCACAAACTCATGTGCCAGATGTGAATCGACAGACAGGCTCAGAGGCTCTTGAGACTTTAAGTCCCAAGAAAACACTAGCAGCAAGTTATTCCCAAATACTATTTCTCCCTATAGAAGTTTGGGGCACTTTTCCAAAATAGTAAACTAGACCTAAGTCTCTCTTCTACAAGATGAGACGTTAAGACCATGCCTCAAGTGAATACACTAAAAGACAGGCTACAAGGATTTCTGGACCACGCATTTCTCATTCCTGCTTGTGCAATTTGCTCTGCTATGCATCAAGTAAGACTCACTGAAGCAAAGAATTCAATCTTTCCAAGTAAATGTCCTAAGCACTGGTTCCTAAGAAAAAAAATGTGGGGGAGGGCATTTCTACCTACCCTTCCTTTTTTAAGAGAGGTCTGAAATGCCACACTCTCAAAGAAAGGGCTTTGAGGCCTATTCCAAGAAGAAAGTGAAAAATAAATTAATCTTTCAAGGAAGGGAAACTGGTAGCCAAATTTAGGGGTCAAATCACCTGAGAGGGAACTTAAATATTAGTGTTATCCAAAATGCTTTCTTCAAAACTAATTCCAGGATGGAAAAAAAATATAGTCATATACATCACTTAGGACCTGAGAATTTCAGGAAAACAAAAGATGTCTAAAAAGTATCCTAAATATTTTTTGGTAGTCTAGACCGAGGAAGAAATCTGTCAGCAAAGTACAGTCTATACACTTCATGGACAGAGAATGTAGATGAAAGCCACTATTAAGCAAAATAAGGTAAAAGCACAAGTTTTAGCACTGGCCCTGGATTGTCTCTAATGTTTAGGCAAAACATAACTGCAATTGAGGGAGCAGTACTTTCTGCTAAGGTGGAACAAGGACCTATTGCAGGTAAGTAGTGATTCAGATCAGGTATTGTGTCCTTACCTGAGAGAAGCAATACTTCAGCTTTCCTCTCTCTTCTTCCATTTCCCATGTTGACAGAAGCTGTGGCAGACTTCAGGTATATTTATATTATCACCTTCATGTTTCACCATATGTGAGATTCATTACAGATGTTAGTTGCATGGATTTTGTTTTCTCCTTGGTATACTGGGAAGTGAGTTCTCCCTAGCTCGTTAAGTTTCAGTCTTCTATGACCATATATGAAGTGTGTTTATATTTTTATGGCCCTTAGCATTGTCTATTTTCAAGATCTTTCTTATCTTCTTGAGTTTTCACTCTTGGGGATCACTGTTATAATGCACAGAATCCTTGAAAGAATGTAAGGTAAGAACCTCCCTGATAAGGTGAGGCCATGGCTTCAATACCTCCATCTTTTCTTTGTGTTCAAAATTAAATTTTCTTGCTCCTATGAAAATGAATTTACCACTGTGTTGTAGCATACAGAGACATTTTCATTCCTTTCAGTCAGGTAGATAAACTGTGCAGCAAAAAGATAAAGAGTTATGAAAGAGGAACAAAGATAGGGAACAAGCCCACACTGTTTGGTGTTTTGGTTTTGGTTCAGCTTCTTTGTTGTTATATTGGGGTTTTCTGTTTTGTTGGTTTGATTTGGTTTGGGTTTGGTTTGTATTCTATTTATATTTTATGACAACTACATGGGGAGAATGCCACAGCTACAATTCCAAAGACTACTACCGTTTGCTACATGTTTAATGTAAATTAGGTATCCAAATTTTGCAAAACTCCTGCTGTGATTCACCATACTTGCCAAAGGTCCTAGCAGGAAGGCATAGCAAAATAGTATTTGGTAACACCTCATACTACTATAATTCTTTAACCATCAGACCATGCTTCTACTATAATATTCTTGAAATTAAACTGAACTCACCTAATTAAATTGAAGTGTTTCATAAACTCTGTTAAAATGGACTTCAGTATAGAATTTATGCCACATCTAGAGTTACACTATTGCACAAAACTAAAATATTTCTTTTCCTCAAGACAGTTCTGCATTTCTCATAGTTACATGCCCAGCACAGTATCCTCTATGTTCAATTTCAGAACTGGCAAGTAACAATAAAAAAAAGCTTAAATTCTCTAGATAACTAAATAAATTAAACATGTCACAACTCCTAATTATCAACACAACAACTAAAATCAGGTTTGTAAAAGCAACATTCTATGTGCTACATTCATCTGCACTAGCTATGCTAATTGCCTGGGCTGAGATTATAACTTGGAGAATGTAAAGTATTATGTTGTACTACTCCATAGCTAAGAGATTTTTTTCCTAAAGGGTTACAAAGGAACACTGTTAGAGCCACCCATTCACACCTATCCCCATTAATATTGACATTTGGAAGAAAAAAATGCATATTCATTGAAATGAACCATGTTTCATATCTGAAGGCTGATTTATTCCATATGAAAAACTAAAGTGTGTTGTGAGGATTTGTGTACAACGCAAACCTGTTAAATACTTAACCGGGCATAACAAAAAAAAAAAAGCATCCTTTAAGGAAGAATACTTGAAGCAACATTGCTCTGGTCTGATTGGTACATTAGCAGTCCTGGTTGTGATAGAAGAACACCAGTGTCAAGGAAATCTCATTAAAAATCCTTTCCTTTAGTAGATAATGGACCGTGTGGCTAAACTGTGCAGCTGTTGGCTTTCTGATCTGTGCTTTCCAATTTTAGTCTCTAAGCAAGGTTGCCTTATTAGCAAAATCTTCTTTCCAAAATATGCAGAACTGGATTAAACATCTGATGTTTACAAAATGTATCTGATTACATTTCTCATGCCTTTTCAAAAATGAGTGCTAAATTCAGCTTTCTTATAAGTGAATGAGTATCTGTGGGCTGAGGTTGGTTACAAAACACCATGTGACAGTTGCCAATAATGTGATGAGGATTATTTTCTTAGAGAAAGTAAGGGCCCAGGTTCAAGAAAAAGAATAGATCCTGATTTATAAAAGCACACAGAATTAAAAAATAAATGCATCTTATAAAAAAAAAAAAAGAAAAAAATATATATCCTTTGAAAACAGACTGAGAAAGTTGGGGCTGTTCAACATGGAGAAGAGAAGGTTCCCTATGGCAGCCTCACAGTACTTGAAGGAAACTTACAAGGCAGTTGGAAGAGGGACTTTCTACAAGGGCATGTAGTGATTGGACGAGGGGAAATGGATTCAAACTGAAGGAGGGCAGATTTAGATTAGAAATTTTGAAGAAATTCTTCACTGTGTGGGTAGTGAGGCACTGAAACAGTTATTCAGAGAAGTTGTGGATAACCCATCCCTGGAAGTGCTCAAGACTAGGTTGGATGGGACTCTGAGCAACCTGGTCCAGTGGAAGATGTCCCATCCCATGGCAAGGGCTTGAAAATAAGTGAGATGCCTTCCAATTTAAACCATTCTGTGATTCTATGATTTAATTTTGTATAACCAACAGCAGTTGATCAAGTGAATTTAAAGCTGGGAGCCTCCAGGGAATAGGAGAACAAATTATATTCATCTGAATAATAGGACAGAGACATCAGAAATAGAGTATTTTCAAGTATCTCTTGTTAAGAGCCACAATTGCATTTCTGTTAAATACAATCAATTGTCTAAGTAAAAATGAATGTTAAGGTTTATGAGAAAGGAACTGAACCAGACAATATATTTGGCAAGAAGTAAATGAATTAACTAATAAAAAGATGGTTTCAATCACACAGAAGTCTTATTTTTTCCAGATGGATTATTGATCTAGTGGTAAATATTATCTATAAAATTTCTTCCTTTAGAAAAAATGTCCATTTGGCAAAAGACACATAATTCCTCAAAATATATTCTTTTGATATCATGTGCAATTAAACTAAGCAATGCAATGCCACAGGATGTTCTGAAGGCCAGATGTCTAAATGAGCTTAAAAATAAATATGACAAGTTCATGGGATATAAGTCTGGGACTATTAAAACTGTCATGCCTGACTTCATTCTTGAGTTTGACAATTTCCAAAGACATTGATTCACGTATGTTAAGAAAGCTAACCAATAACGTAGTTTCTTTGCTCTTGTACTCTTTCACAAGCAAATTGGAAGAAAAATCGTGGGTTACATTGACCTGTTGTCCCCCTCTTTATAGTCTTTTGTAATTACATTATCACCAAGGCCACTTAGATACTTGGACATTTAAACATTTGAAGTAAGCTAGCTGAAGCCAGTGATTCAAGACCTAGAGGCTGACATTGCTAAATTTACTTTGTGAGTCCTACAAGAGAACAGGAGCATTATGTGAATTTGTTACTGATTAATTCTCAAATACTTAGCCAGCAAGATCAGCTACAATCAGCTTTTCCATAGGCCACAGCTGCATTCTACCCAGCCTAAAGTATCATTCATACAATTTTATGTATACATATATATGTGTGTGTATATGAAATATATAAAAATAATATAAATTATTATATTAATATTGATTAGATATAAAAATTATTGCTCTCTGAAATGTATATTCATTCCAATATCAGACAGTTGCTGGATAAAAGGGAAGAAGAATCAATATGAAAACAATTCTCAACTTTTCCTTCTTGCAGCAATATAGGAATTTCTGAGCTACTTTCTGGTTGCATTCTCTTCACTCAGTCCCTTTCTCTTACCTTCTTGCTTCACCAGGATGCAGCTTTGACAGAAGAGCTGGAATTTTCCCTTAGCCTCTTTGAAACCCCTAATTTCTGCTAGTAGGAGCTCTGAATCAGTTCCATAGCTACTGTACACAAGGTGGGCACTTCTGTCTTATCCTCTTGTCTTCTGACACAGAAAAAGTCTGATTATTTAATCGTGTGCCTTCACATGAAAACCCCAAGGTCCTGATCCTCAGAAGGAGGAAACAGCTCTAAAGACATGTTTATGTAGCTATTTCAGTAAGGCCCTAAATCTTCCCTTTGAGGTTTACCAGCTGAACCATCAACCTAATAAAATGTAACATGGTGCAATTTGGAGCTTCCCTGAAAAGTAAGCATAGCACTGAATGTAAACTGATAGCACTCAGAATCCAAAATTAAATCCACCCTTCCTGCTGCAGGGATAAAGGACTCTAATAGGTCTGTAGTTCAAAGACTTCCAACCGAGTGGCATTTAGGAAGCTTTTTACTTATTTTATTTAGGAACATTTTTACTTGGTTAGCCACCACTTCCAATTAAGATGCTGAGATTAATGGGTTGAAACCCCAGCTCATTTTTTAAAAAATAGCCTTTCAGTTATGAGCTTTATTGTCTTTTTTTCTTTTTCTTTTTCTTTTTTTTTTTTGACTAACTAGAATTGCTCATAAAATCTTTCAGAACTAAAAGTAATTTAAGAAGCTGTTCCTTGATGCGTTTCAGCTATTAGATTCCAGCTCCCAGCTTTGACTCCATAAGTGACTATGTGTAGACAGGCTTAGTGTATGTTAACATATCAAACATGGACATAAATTTGATGTGTTAGCAGGTCTGCTCTGATTAAACTTAGGATCAAGAACTTAATTGCATCACTATATAAGCACAACCTTTATTGGATTACTAACCTGCAGAGAAGGGCAAAAAGGCAAATATGTCTCTGTACATATGATTTTACATTGTTTAGTCTTATTGACTACACCCTGCTCAGCCTCAGGAACACTTACTTCTTTGGAGTGATTGCATAGAGAACATAATCCCTCAATTTATAAAATCTCAATAAACTTATCTTGCACCTGTCACCTTTTGTTAAGTGTCAGAACAATTAAATTCATTCTGGAAACAAGCAGCCTGTATCTCATCCTATATGTTTGTTATTATAATTGAAATTAGAAGTCTGTTTATGAACTAAAAACCCTAACATTTTTGCATAGACTATTTGGGAACAGAGCCTTTTTCTAATAGGATTCTCCTTTCTTCTGAGTGGGTAATTAGGCAACATGGAAGGATGAACTCTAGTGGCCAAATGGACGAGACTTTAGCCAGGAGAAGGCCCTGGGAACCCACTGAAAAGAAAAGGGGCTATGTTAGAAAGCAGCCCCCAGCATGGTGGTAAGGAGAGTTTGCAATCTGATTGAGAGGCATTGTTCTAGTGCTGCCAGCTGCCTCAGGCAGCTCAGTGAAGAGCAAGATGAAAGGGAAAGGTGTGTCCTTCCTACACAGACTAGATTTTATCCAAGTAAAGACTAATTTTACTTCTATGTTTATTGTAATAAAACCTAGATTTGGAAGATTTTTTGTCTCTTATGACATTAATTATAAAGGAAATGTGCTGTAGATCCACTAGAGGACTGTCTGATTCAGAGTCGCACAACAAAGACCCTTGATCATACTAGATGTTCACAGGTTTCAGACAACAGGCCTTTAAGGATATTCATCTCTCTGTACTCCAATATTTAGTAAAAATAGCTCCTGTCTCCAACAAGATTAAAAAAATTCAGATTAATTTAATAGCGACTCTATGAAGGAAAACTTTATCTCATGGCTCTGATGTCTGTAGTTCATCTCATTTCATGACCTGTGCCAGTCTGGCTCTTGAACTTGGGTTTCTATCTTCAACCTGGCTCCTGTGTATCATTTGGTCTAAGGAAAAGGAACAGATTACTAGATCTCTCAGTTATATATACACTACATTTTTTAGGTCAGAATATAAAGATTTTATTAAAATTAAATATTCTGTTAGAAATGGAATTTTAGCTTTTTTGAAAAGAGTAGAGTTTGAACATATGTTAAACTATTAAAACCTAATTCACAGTTTAAGATAAACACAACATAAAGTCTAATGTTTCAACCAAAGATGCTTTGCCTTGGTAGGCTCTAATCATTCTTAAAGAAAGAAAAATGAATAGACTAGCTAATGTTGAAAGAATATTTTACTATACATAAAAGTATAACAAATTATTGGACTTTTCTGTGTACAGGGCTGTAATTAAAAAATATAGTTTTCTTCTCAAATATGATAATGTGCTTTGTGTGATGGATTAAAAGCCCCTGAAATTCTACATGTCACAGAAAATAAACTCCTTTTTTTTTCTAATTAGAAAAATTAATGTTGGTTATTCTTACAATATTAAATGTTTGATGGACTGAGATGATATTAGATTATCTTTAAGCCTATTCATTATAAAAGATCAATGGGAAATACAAGCTCAAAACACATCAAAGTGTACAATAACTTTATAGAAAAAAAAGATGGAAATAAAATGTAAATATGTTTGTTACATTGCACCAGCTTTGGCCTCTTATATGTACTTGCTTAATGTGCAATTTATACAGCACAACTAATTCTGATGGTTTATTTTACAATGCAGAAAATTTAAAAGCAATTTATATATTTTTCTCTGAACTTTCTATGGCAGCTTATGGATTACCATGTAAAGGCTAAAGATTATCCACATGAAAGCAAAAAGAAAATATCCTTACATTTTATTTCCTTTTTTTTTTAACCCACAGAGTAAACAAGGGTAGCTGGATAATAACAGAGAAATATGAGGAAATTTTACAAAACATGGATGGGATTAGTCTCACTTAGTTTTTGAGGTATGTGAAAATCTAGTTTGCATTTCAGTTGATTTTCATGTGTTCCTGCTGTAACCAGTAAAGACAAACAGATCTCTGAAGGGCAGTTCCTCGGTGGTGGTGTGCAGAATGTGTTTGCTCTTCTGGTTCTTTTACATTTATCTAAATTGACTTTCAAACCCATGTCTTCCAGAGTGTATATTTTTCTCTGCATGTGCAAAGGTAGGCAAAGAGCTCAATTCAGCTGTTCACATATTTCTTTTTCAGTGTCCTAGACTCTACTTCTGGCTTCCATCAACATTTCCAGACACCTCCCTCAAATATTCAGTAGCATGCTAGACTTGGCAGATATTCTTGGACATTTTAAGGTGTATTAAAATCTCATACAAGTCAAGCTCAAGATGATCAGTCAAATCCTAGTTGAATTGAACAGGAATCATTTAATCTACATTTACACATCTAGAGCTACGTGTCCTCTGGGTTATCTAAATTTCTATTCAACTCTAGCAGAAATAGAAAATAAGATTCACCTAACCTCATTCTGTTTGAGATCCCCTAAGCTCTCAGAAGCAATAACATGGAGCTTGACTGACAGCCAACAAGGCTTGGAGGAGACTTGAAACCTTCTGAAGAAGCAGTTAAAAGCCAGATGGAACAACCTCATGGCATATAAAATTGCAGAGGTTTATGTGTCACCAGATAATTTTTTTCCTTCATCACTGCAGTTCATGACATGCAGAATTATTTTTCTCGTCCCACAAAAATCATCTACATTTGATCTCTTGAATAACTCTCCAGATTTTGGTGACTCTACTGTCTAGAATTGTATTGGTTGTAAAGGAAGTCTACATACTGTGCTTCAAGGTGGACTCTGCCTTATTCTGAAAGTTGATCTCACTCAAAAGAGGTAGGAAGAGCAGAGCCTCTCTTCTGAAGTGACAAAAATTCTTCTTTTCTGATATTGATGAAATAAAGGTCAACAGAATTAACCCCTAAAAGTACAGAACATCAAATATTCATATAACATGAAGTGTTAAAACATTTGTGGGCTTGGAGAGATTTTGAAGCTGCATCTGGATTTATCTGCTGAGAGACATTAGCAAGCAAGTCAGATTCAGGTCCTCTTCCAAACTGTGATTCTCATTCACTATATTATTTTTTCTGGAAACCAAGATACAGAGAAATGCTGGTTAATCAAATTATAAGCATCTTATTGTCTAGCAATATGTATCTCTAGCTTGGAATTTTTCCATGAACTCTCTATTAAACCTAGTAAATCCATCTGAAAATTGAGGATGTCCCAAGGTAAGGTTATATAAAATCATATAGCTTCAAACTGTACATACAACCATCCAACTTTTGTTTCAATCAATATGTACGGTACACCAAAAGTTTATATAGAAGTAAATATCTCTGTCTTACTTTGGGAAAAATAAAATTTATGGTAGCTTTTTCAATAACTTGAACTATGAAGTGCCTAGTGCTTTTTGTTCAGGGCTTTTTTCTTCAGGGCTTTTTTTTTCCAAATATCACATTAAAAGCAGAGTTAAACATACATCGCATAAACACCAATGTAATCATATTCCTATACTTGTATACGAGACACAGTCCCACAAGATAAGTGCAGCAACAGAACTTCCCATTGACATCAGAAAAATATTAATATTTAAAATGATTGCATGCCTTTATCTCCTGCTGATAAGGGTTTTCCTTAGAAAAGCTGTAAGAGATATTTTGAACAGATGGTAACTGGTTTGTTCTATTCTGCATCTCTTCACAACTGCCACAGAGCTTTACCATTCATTAATCTTCCATAGACTTCCAGTAGCACAGCAACTAAATTACACACATAGACACTCTGAGGCCAGGACTGCTGTCAAGCCTAAAATTAAACTGAAATGCACTGTGCCAAGTCTTTTAACAAAACTCTCCTATAAAACAGTTAGAAAAATAAACATTTAGCTTGGAGCCTGACCCATGAACATTCAGCCCTAAAAGAGAGGGCACCAGTTGGTCATTACATTTAGGGCATTCTATGAAGCAAGTTGAGCTGTGATTTGTCAGTGGGAATAAAACCAGAAAACATCTGGTTTGAATTCACCTTGACTCATTAAGGTTTAAGGAGAGAGCTATTTCCTTCATTTGAAGTGACGAGGGGAAAATATACATTATACCCACAACATCCCCTATGATCCTTGCATTTGTAACGAGGTCTCTACACAGCAGGTGATAACTAAATAAAATAGCAATCTATTTTTTTGGACTAGAAATTAGGCCACAAATTCTAAAATATCCCTGTTGCTTGAAGAACAAACATATGCATCAAATTCCTAATCTTTCAGGTTTCATTTTCAAAAAAAATAGCTCTAGCTTTTCAGTCTCTGAACTCTGCGAAACCTTCCACTCAAGTTTTTCTTTAACATATTTTTTGAACCTGGAGATGGTTGAATTTTTTTTTTAATGCTGAATTCTTTCTCGTAAAAGTTTCAATAATTTTTGCTCTCCAACATTTCTGAAAATCAATATTGGCAACTATACAAGGAATTCAGAGAACTTTGATCCTAGTATTGCACAGTGCTGAAAGGCTGGCTTTGCCATTTCCACCTTTTATCTCCTCCATCACTTTTGGCTGAGGTATACCCAGAAAGTACCATAAAACGACAAACTCAACAATACAAGCAGCAGCGGATTGGAAGCCTAACTTATCATCTATCTTTTATGGCAATGTAGATATACATATTACATGTGTGAACAGATGTTCCCAAAATCCAAAACTGAAGTGTTGCAATGACTAGGAGAACAAAGCTCCACTGTAAATAATTACATTGTTCCTGCAGTCTATCTCTTCTCTTCTTTATTTTCTTTGTTTTTCCATGGGAAAATAAGAAAGATTACATTTTTACTTCACAAAGTTTTATTGACTAATCTAATTGTTATCTTTCAAATGCAAATTTGAGGGTTTAATTTAGAACTACTACTATCTTTTAATTGCATCAGTTTTAGAGCAGAATTAGTATTAGTGTGCAATCTCTATAATCTCTATAATTATGGATATTTCTGCAGTGGGAATCATAGAGCTCTAGATATTATGTATCTGAATTTCTCTGTTTACCTTAATATACTTTTGTTGCAAAATACCTCCAGGTAGAGTTATGAAAAGCTGCAATATTGAAAGGTAAGCCTTCTTGAAATTTATCTTACACACTGAATAATTTTAAATACCTTTCCTAATATTAATCTCTTTAAATCTATTTTTCTATTTAGTGTGTATCTTGTGCAGGCATTTCAATATCCAGACTCTCACACTAATGCAAAGTAAAATGCTTAGGACGATTGGACAAACCACTCACATCTCCTCAGTATACGTATAAGGCTGCATACAGTGTTCCTGAGGTAAGTAGAACTGCTAGAAATCTATACCAGAAAATTACTTGTCATTAAAAAGGTATAAATTCCTCTCCAGACAGCTCCTATTTCTATATACATGCTTCTCACATTTTATTCTTTGTTTTTTGATCTTAAAACAAAAGCCAAAAATCCCCAGAACAATGGGTGAAACCAGCCTGTGAAGAGCTCCTGAACATGGGACTTTTCTAAATTTTCAGACAGAATGAATCCATGTTCAAAGATTCATGATCTTGTTACTGTATTGGCATAAGCTGCAGACTCAGAAGATCTAAGACCAGTTGAACTCTGATCTTGGAATTAACCATGCATCTTGGCTTACCGGATAACATACTAGCTATACTAGTATACTAGGCACATACTAGCTATATGTGCCTTAATTTTTCTAATGTATGTAAAGATGAAGAAAGATAGGCAAACCATAGAGCACACAACCATTGTTACACCTCTCTTTCTGAAGATTTTTGTGGTATCACACAGAATATAACTTTTCAATACAAATTTAGTTTGTTACTAAATTTGTTAGTGGAAAATAAATAGTAGGTTGTACACAACACCTAATATAATTAATAATTCTTCTCTTAGATTTTTCCTGGGGGGAAAAAAGAGGGTCTTTGTGAGAAATTCTATCACATGGCTATGCAGCAGGGAGCCCAAAGTAAGATTACTGAATGTTTACCAGCTCCAAGCCCTTTTCAGCCTTTTAGAACTAAAATTTATATTTTCATCTACAGAAATTACTTAGCATCTAAGGCTGCATCTATACTTGTGAAAAAACTAATGGGATAATTCTTTGGCATTCAGTGTTAATAATGCATCCATACCAAAACATTCATACACTGCAGTACCAAAAATTACATACATATTGTCTTTTGGGAATTGTTCCTTTCTGAAATTGTCATCACAATCTATTTGTTATTGCTTTTTGTAACAAACCAGAAAACATATAAGGGAGTATTGTAAAATAGCAGTACAGACAGATGCATTCCAGTGTTCTGCAAAAGTTCTCATGCCCTGCTTAATTTAGTAAAATAGATGTAGGCCAAAGTATGAGTAGAAACTAGACAGATTGCTGTCCAAAGCTACTGCTGGGAAGGAAAGATAACCTTTTACTCTTTTGGTGAGTAAACTTTGAGTGTGATTTGTATTCAATTAGGAGCAATAAAACTGTTCAGTATCTGAAATAGATACAGCAAATATGTGTAACTAAGATAGCCTGCTTTGCCAAAGTAAATGCATTGTTATGGGCATTAAGAACTACAAAAGATGTTCAATTACTACTTTTTATTGATTTACTAACACAACCCAGTAGATATGATGGCACTTTACAGACAAATAGGAGCCATATCCCTGGGCTGAAAAGCATGCACTCTGAAACAATTGAGGTAACAACATTATGAAGGTGTTAAGACCTGGGTAAAGGGTAAGAGAGAGCATACTTTCTTACAATGGATTGACAGAGACTGACAAAATAATGATGTAATTACAGCATTTTGCTATTTTGGTACCAATATTAAAAGAGATTATTTTAACTGTATAGAGTAGGTTTGTGGTTTTTTTTTTTTTCTTGAAGAAAGTTAAAGAAAAACACTTTATCTCTTCAGTTTCTTTGCATAAGTGAATATGATTATTTTTACAAAATATAATTGTGATAGTATACGTTCTAAAACCAACTTTGTTCAGCACAACTCCTTGTCGTTGTTTTAAACTCCAGTTGAAATTTAAACAATTAAAGGTAAATCAAAGACAAAATGTTTCGAAGAGAGATCATTGCAAGATAGTGCATCTATCTACTAATTGTCTGAGAACAAATTCACAGAAAGCTACTTTTGTTGGCTTTCGTTATCTGGCTAAGGGCAATGAATTTCAGATGGTTTGTTCTGCTGATAATCAAGTTACTCATCAGGTTGTTCAAGGATTAGGCATCATTAGATGTTTGATAAATACATAAATTTTAATATTAAAGCTTTTTTCACCCTCAGTGTGAAACAATACCCTTAACCTAGTATATTAATTTGATATTCAAGGGCCACAGTGTGATAAAACATTTTGTTCCCTTTCAAATGGATGTCCTTTGGGCATCACATATGGGGAAAGATCTGAAATATTTTCTCAATTTTATTAGGACCTTTCAGGATAATCTAAAAGACATGACAAGAGCTTCCCTAATGTTTTTGGAAACAGCTTTTTCTTGTTCACTTGCATTCCATGGCTTTCAAATGTAAATGAGCCCAAACATCTCAATGCAAACGTTGGGCAAAAATTTTTATATGTCACAGTTCACATTTCAAATCATAAACTTTCTATTTCTAATAAAAGGCTGCATTTCATACCCTTATTCTTTGCTCTAATTCTCTGTTCTCTGATAGCAAATTCCAATAAATTTCTAACAAATGTCCCCTGTAATTTCTTCCCCAAATTTTTGGAGTGTAAAACTTCCTTGTTTTCAATGTTCAACAACTGCTTCTTTTGCTCTTAGGAATATATCTATGGTTTTAATATCATAAAGGATTGGATTGTCTAAGTGTAGCTGTAAAGATATCATTGCACGAGTCAAACGAGAAAGTAACCGGAGCTCAGTGACACACAGTCCTTCCCCTGATCTGCAGGGGGAAATCATGACACTACTTTTAGGCTGTCTTAAATGCAACACGAAATTCTTTCTTTTACCAAGACATTTCATATATATTAGCAATAACCAAACACCAGTGTTGTGACACAATGAGTAGTGCCCTGTACATTGTCAGGGTTGTAGTGCACACCTCTTTTCTAAGCCATTTAAGAAGATGTGGCATGTTCTTGCTTTCAAAGAACTTCCGTCTTACTTTGGACTTCAGAGGACCAGAATGTAAACAAGTTTCATTGCTTTTTTAAAAGTAGAAATGCAAGTGGGTGAAAAGATAATTCCAGTAAGAACTGGGGGAAAATCCCTACTGTCTCCCAAACCCGAGGTTTTTTGTAGTTGTCTCACTCAGAAATGGCATTGGCCTGTGTTGTTGTGGCAAGATAAACAGCTATTACAATGGAGCAAACATTACTAAGGTTTTAAGGGAAAAAAAGAAACTTTATCCAGTCAGGCTTAAAGGAGTTTAGGTTGACAATCCAAAACCAAAATCCACACAATTTCCTACCAGTTTTTGAAAGAAGCATGATGTCACTGACAGTGTGTTGAATAGAAATCACACATTCATCCAAAATATCCTGCACCTAACTATAGAAGCCGTATTTCTGTAAAGAACAGAACCCAATACAATTACTTACACAACCTCTTCCACTACCATTATTTTCAAGTCTCCCTTCACAAGTATGGATCAGATCCAAGAATGTTAGACCTCAATGTATATTTACCGTCCATTCTTTGAAAATTTATCTCTGTTGCTAAACATCCAGGAAAGATTTATAAATAGTTTAGTCCATTTCAACCAAAAGGCTCACAATGTTGAATATCTTCTACATGCATCAAAACCATGTCTTTTTCTTCATTTATTCAGTTCTTAGATCTTACAGGAAAGTAGCTGCCTTGTTCCTTCTTTCACTGGCCTTGGGCAGCCTAGGACAGACAAAATTAAATAGGTATTGTCATTCTAGATCCACACTTTATATGAGTTGCTATTAATGTTATTTACCAGTCTCTACACAACACTGTCAAACTGAAGTTTCTTGACCATGTGAGGTTTTAGTGTATATGGGGCATTAATCTGGAAAAACTGAGGTCAGGAATATATGTTTATCTTGCCTAAATTTTCTTTTACTTTCTTTTTCTTTTCACCCATTTCAGATGCTACCTTCAGTTTCCTGTAGAATGAAGTGGAAAGCTGATACAGTAAAATAAACAAACAAAAAAATTAGAAAGGATTTTATTATCTTTAAGGAAGAACTGAATTTCAGTTGAATAGAAGTAATTCTGGGTGCCTATAAGGACTGTAATCACCCTTGAATAAAGGAACAGAATGCATGGAATATGACACAAGTTGATTTTTATTGAATCTTGCTGAATTTGCTGCTTCAGGTTATTGATACTGCAAAAGAACTTTAGTGAAAAAGATCACCTTTTCTGCACGCATGAGGTGATATATCTGTAACTGTTTAATGAAATTACCCATCTGGCCCCAGCTGACCAAAGGGATATTCCAGACCTTATGGCATCATGCTCAACATATAAAGCTGGGCAATTAGAAAAGAAAGGGGAGGATATTTGAAGTAATGGAGCCCTTCTTTTCTGGAGAGGGTTAGACAGCTGCCTGTTCATAGGGAGTCATGAGTGAATTCTTATGTTGCTTTCTCACATACACGGTTTTTACTTCCTCTATTAAACCATCTTTGTCTCAACTCGTGTTTTCTCACTTTTGTTCTTCCAATTATTTCTCTCATCCTACCAGGAGCGGAGGGTGTGAATAAGTGGCTGTGAGGGGTTTAGTTATCAGCTGGAGTTAAACCAAGACAACTAGAAGCAGTTGGATTTAAAACAGTAGTTCATGCCTGATTCTACCAGTTGCCCACTGCACCCTATTTATTCCCTACATTATGATATTTAAATCTAATACAGAGACCTTTCACACATTTTAATTTGTGTCAAACTTTCAGACTTTCCTAAAATGTAAAACATGTTAATTAACACATCATATACATTATTCACCATGATACACGTTGGCAGTTTACAAATTACAGAAGTTTTTCCATCTGCATAAATTTAGCAACCACCCTTAAAACACTTGAGTTACAGAGTAACTGCAGTTTAGACAGAGATTCAAAGTACAATAAGGGCATGGGACAGCAGCATCAAGAATTCCCCAATAGAAAATTTATCCTGCATATATATTGTCACTCATCAGCATGAAAACAGAATCACTGCAGTGGAAAAAAAATAATGCAGTATCTGCTATATTAATATATATTAATAGCAGATGCTGATCATTGTCATGGATGTTCTTGCTACCAAGCACTAGGATACACATTTGACACATATTCAAACTCAAAAAGGCAATCACATACTACTACCTGCAGTTCAATTAGCATTAAAACACTGGCCTCAAAGTACCTTAAAGGCAGATCTTTTAAGGTATGTTTGGCACCAACACATAAAATAAGGAATTTCAAAATAAATTTCAAGGGAGTAAAATTATTTTACAAGCTAGATTTCTAAAGGTAGCAATTGCCTTCTGTTCTTTAAAAAAGAAAGAAGAAAGCACCAAAAAGAAGAAAATCAAAGAAAAGATTTTTACAGAATGTCAAAAAAGAGTTGCACAAATCAATAAAAAGTGGGGAGATTTTCTGAGCTGATGAAAATATGTAAACAAGAGGTTAATTGTAAACAACAGTGCTGTAATATCTGTTTAATTGTTGAGAGAAGGAAGAAAATCTTAAAAGACAGACCAAGTATTTTGCATGGAACACAACACAGAAGTTGAATAATTATGATTAGTGCCATCAAGGGCTTTTTGAACAGGGAGCAATAAGGGAAAGTAAAGCAGGCAAGTCACAAGCAGTTTAAGCCATCTATCAAACCTTTAAGTATCATTTCAAAAAGGAGTACACAGAAGTCAGAGTAAAATTATACAAAATGCAACAGTAGTAGAAACAGAAAATTAAGAAACTTAGAGAGCTTGAGTAAAGATGTTGAAGGTGATCAGCTCTTACAAGGACAAAAAGGCATTCTTTTCCTCTATTTTGAAATATTCTTTCTAACGAAAAATAAGAATATAATAAGGACTGCGATTTTCTGATTATTATGAGAGAGCTCAATTCAAAAGAGAAAGCTGTCATCAGAAAGTGTTTTGATATGACATATATAGCACTGACCTCATCTTCTTTCAAACTTCATAACTGGCATCAGATAAAAACAGTTCCCTGAATGTTGCTAACTCAGCATGGTGCTACTGGCTGCTGCATTTATTATAGCATGTTTTAAAAATATTGCAAGAGGAATGCAGCATTTGAGAAGTGCTCCAAGGTGGATTAACTCTCCTCATCTTGACACCATGATAAACTCTCAGTGCACTCAGTGCAGAATGCACTAAATGTAAATTCTTCTTCTCTAGCTGTATTCTTCAAAGTGCTAGGTGTCAATTCTAAGCAAACTACAAGTGATCCTTCCATGTTAAAAATAAAAACACAGGCCCACTTCAGAAGGTAAATTACCCTCCTGCAAGATGAGTATCTAAAATTACAGTTACAGACAAAATTCATCACTTTCTAGAGATGGTTCTCTCGGGAATGCAGATGGAAACAAAGATAACCAAGGATTGGGCAAGATACATACATTTTACAGAACAAACTTCAGCAAGATAACTTTTATGATACCCATATATGGAAAGCCTCTCATTGTTATGTTTGACCAATAAGAATATAAAGATCCATGCTCTCATGCTCAAAGATCCATAATTTCACTTATTTCCAAACATTTTTTAGAAGTTGCAAGACAGACAACATTATCTTTTACCAGAACCTTTGTTTAGGGGAATCTAACAGAAAAGCAGCATCACAAATTTTGTTTATTCCAACTGCTTAGCATAGAAAACTATTTGTTACCAAAAACCCTGAACAAACAAACAAAGAAAAACCCCAAATGTGCTAAAAAAATGTTTTCAAATTAAAAAAAATAGAATCAGAGAAAGAAGAAGAAGAAACATAGAACAGAATATCATAGAGTCCATAGAATATCCATAGTTGGAAGGGACCAAAAATGATCATTGAGCCCCACACCTTACTTGATCAAAATCACTGGTGAAAGCATAAATCTGAAAAATTAGAAATTTTTCTTTCATTTTAACTCACATTCTCTCATTCAAAATAGGTGCCCTTTGTTTCACCATTCGTATTTTTCCTGATGACCTCTGTGTTTCAACTAGCTGCCTATATTACCAAAGTTAAAATTAGTTGTGTCAAGTACCAAGATAATTTTAAGCTGGAAGCCATGGCTAAGAGAATAAAGGCTTCATATATGAAGTTTAACACACACACACACATATTAACAGTTTTAATCCACATATTAAGCTTGGAACTTCACAACTACCTGTAATTTTTCATTAGTTCACCGTCTTTTCCAAATTTCTGAACAGAAAGACAGAAATAGTCAGGGATGGCACAGCTAAAAGGAATTTCTGCTTCAATTACATCTGAAGCTGACAGTTTAGACTGATCTATTTCTTAGGAGATTTGGACAACAACTTCAGACACCCGTCTTCTTTCTAGTCAGCTGGTGATTCTTTTATAAAGCCTCTAATCTTGAGAGATGGCTCTAGATATTAGTCCAGCTGGATTCTGTGCAAACATTTGTATTAAATGCAACTGCTGTGTGGAAATCTGTTTTCCACCAACTGAGAAACATCTGTAGATTATGTCCTAGTAAATGCAGAAGGGCTTTGTTAATTTCTTTGTTTCGTCTTATTTATACTATCCCTGTTTTTATTAGTCTTCCTGCTGTCTAACAAACTTCAATTGATATAACACACTGCTGTGAAAAATCTAGACTGCATATATAGTAACTTCACTTTTTACTTGCTTAAGGTTATATTCTCCCTGCACGTTGCACATATAATTCTCACAAATGTTAATGGGCTTTAAGATTGTGTACTGAGGGCAAACCCAGAGATCTTATATTAGTTGCTGGTTAGATTCCATCATGCTTCATAAAGCACTAACTGGTAAAATGTAATTGTTAGAACAAGGTCCATAACACAAAAATAATTTAAGAGAACAAAAACTTTCTAATTCTTTCTTAAAATAAAATTGTGTATATATGGTTATGGGATAAGAATTCTAGGGTGCTTATATTTAAATGCATGTACAAGCAATTAGTTGATCCTGCATGGATTCACTTCTGTAATACATATTGTGGACTGATGAAGCAAAAGCTGTTATCAAAGTGAAAAGGAACACAGGCTTTTATAAGGTCAGCAATTTTTCAATGAACTGGCAGAGCAAGGATTACAGCTTCAGACATCTTGGTACCTATTTAAATATCTAGAACTTTGAACATTTGTTGGTGTTTCTGGGGATAAAATAAATCATTTAGGAAAAGAAAAAGGGAAACGGACGCTTTATTACATGTATTTACTTCGCCTTTGAAGTTCGTGTCAGATTTGCTCATTTAAAAGAAAATAATTCCACTACAGTCATTACAGTAATTCAGGTTCAAACAGCCGATGAAACCAAGCCATATTCTGTCTGCTTTGAAGATCTTCAGTTGGTTTTCTCATACACATTTTGAATAAATCTCCTAAAACACAATGCTATTGAAAAAAATGACAGACTGGAAGGGCGCAAACCACAGTATCAGGATATTAGAAATTAGAAAGTAAAATCTTTCTCAGGAAGGTCATGTAATCTCTCCCTCACTACAGCTGAATTTTTTCCTATAAAGCTTTTTTCAGATTCAGTTTAAAAATGAACAAGTGGCATTTCCATCACTTCCCCTGGGAGGCAATTTCATACTTAATGTATTCTCAGTGTATATAAGGTAGGGAGGGACACCCACATCTCCCACTTTGTTGAAAAGTGCTCTAATCATTTGGGAGAGAGGGCAGGTGGGAGGGAAGGAAATGTATTCCACCCCTCTTGTTGAAGCTGTGTCACTATGCAGAAAAGATTTCAGGATATCATGGGAGGGAGGAGGGAAAGGAGAGGGGAGAGAAGAGAAAGAGCTGTCTGCTAGTTAGCACATGCAGTTTGGTTCAGGGAATCCTAGGTTATTGCTACGACTTTTACTCTAGAGACTTTATTTTATCCACTGGTCAAGATAAAATAGGAAACATTTCTAGCTAATTTGTCTACAGATCTTATTTTTATAAACTCATATATAGAAATGCAGGATTGGAGAGGCATGACCATCTGTTTTTCTCAGATGGTATTTTGCATCATGTAGATAGATCTGGAAAAAAAATCCCACAACTTCTCTGGACAATCTGTTGGTGTTACATAGAGTGCCTCATGCAAATTCCAGATTAGATGTTAATTTCACCTGCTACTTAGTAATACATATTTAAAGGCAAATTTTTATTATGTTGTAGGAAAATGACATCATATTTATTTACCTTAATTTATCTACAAAGGTATTTTCTTGGCTTCGGCACATCCGTATCCTCCCTCCTGCACTACTGGAAGTAAAAGTCCCACAAGGTTTGAGCTGATCGAGTTTGAAGTTATGCTTTAAAGCTTGAGCTTCGTGTGACATCAGTGTTAGCATTTCTCAAACAGTAGTTCAGATTTTCTAAAGCTCTGTTCCTTGTGACAGGCTCTTTTCTTGTCACATGCAAATACAGCCGTTGCTGCAATACCTTCTGTTATGAGGCAGTGATAGGACGGGGCTCACTTTAATAAGTGTGATAAATCCGATGCATCTTGAAGGACTGGGCTTCTCTCTAAAAAGCGAACCTTTTGTTCCAATCTGTAAATGTTGAGTAGTGATCTAATTCAAGCTGTAACTCCACCACAAAACTAAACTAGCTTGCTGGGTTTTTTTTCCTGTTCATATTCTCTTTTTTTTTTTTTTTTTAAATCAAGATGTTTTACTAAATCATTGGAGGATTTCTGGATTTTGTCAATGAAAGCACCTCTGTGCCTAGTGGAATACTTTTCCAGTGGGTAAGTGGCAGGAGAAAGTAATTGTGGGGGGAGGGGGGAACTCTGTGAAAGTCAAAAGATGAAAGTGTTATGACACTTAAGCGAGCTCAGATAAAATACTTGAGAAAACTCAATTTTAGCTCCTGTGATATGTAGACTAAAGTTGACTATGACTCTCATTCAGTCATAATGATAAGTCTTTGGCTCCAAACTCTATCTCTACACTTTATTCTTCTCCATCTGTTCTATCAAGTGTCACTCTTAGCAACTTCCTTCATATCTTTCCCTCGCACAAACTTCCCTCACACAATTCCAGAATGGATGAATACATTCCAACCACAATGAGCACCCTCTAGCTGTTTTCTGTACCATCCTCTTTGTTTTGTGCTGAGCCATCTGTCGTCCTTAGAATGCAAGCCCTTTGGAGCAAAGTGTTCATTAGTCATTGAACAATGAACTCTGAGCAGAATTTGTACTTAAACCACCAACATTGTTACATTTAGAGTTTGGAGAAGTTAGAAGATATCTTATTTAATAAGTTCAATTAAACCCAATTATTAAATTCAATACCTGTGGAAGTGAGGTTGTGCATGATTATCTGTGCTATGCAGTTTATATATATGCAGTTTGAATGAATCTTCCATACCTCTCTTCAATTTCTACAGTACAAAGAACTTCACCTCACAATATATCTTCAGACAAAGGCTGTTATTGATTCTGGAAGTCACATTCCTGCAAGTGGCAGAAAGATGCTGTGCACCACTTTCTTTTCCTTCCATTCCAAGCACCCATTGTTGTTGCAAAACAGATGAGACTCAGGATATTTACTGCCTACTGTGCATAAACTGAAAGTAGGCGGCACAATTCTTACTTGTCTCTTTGATAGTGAAGTAAGGCTTCCAAGAGTGAACTCATTTGTCTGAGTGCTCATTTAACTTTCCACAGGCACATATCAAGATTAAGTAGGAAATCACTGTATCTTTATGTGCTTTTACAAAGAATGCATACAGACTTAAAATGACAACAAAATTCCAAATTGATATTCTCAGCGCAATGCCTGTCAATACAAAAGCAACTCAATTTTCATACACTCAAAAGGAAAACAGAATGGCAAATTGGAATAGTAAAGAAAGCAGCCTAATCTTACGCAGCACCAATCTCAAAAAGCATACTTTGATCTTGATCAAAGGTAGAGAAACTGGATGGGTACCTATCTTCACATCATCCATAGCATTCCTCCTGTGGTAGTAGGTAGCAGCTGATGACTTCACAATAGTGAGTAGCTGTTACTCACAATGAAGTCAGTGAAATTACTCATGTAACACCAACAATGAAAGGAAGCAATTCATAATCTCACATTTAGTGAATATTTTCTGACCTGTTACCTTAGAAAAAGGTAGTTGAGACAAAATATAGTGATTTTTTAAAGAAAAAAAACTTTCTCAGAAAAAAGAACTAAATTAGAAAAAAAACCCGAACCACAAAAACAACAACACTGAAAAAGCCACTGAAAAACCTTCAACCCCCCCAAAAACAACCAAAAAAATGAACAAACGGGAAAAAAATCAACAACAGCTCCCCCCTCAAAAAAACCCCACCACCCCAAGCCAATAAACAAATGAAAACACTGAAAAGTAGAAGGAAGTCCCTGGATGTAGGTGAGAGATCTTATTGCAATAAGTTATGATAATTTTAGATTTTTCAGTACTTAAAAAGATAGGAAAGAGAAAATTTGGCACAGATTTTAGATTTTAGATTACTGTGACAATAGGGATTCAAAAGAACTTGACTAAAACTGTGAGATATGAATGCATGAACTGTATAAAGCATGCAAAGCATACATATTGTTCATGACTTTCTTCACTTCTGACTTTCAAAACCCTAAAAGGACACCCTATAATTTCTCACTAGTGTCCTTGTTATGAGTTAAATAACAGTTCAGCTTAATAGATTTATCAACTAAAACACTTCTGAAAATCCTCTTTAAAAAAAACTTCTTCCACTAATTCTTACTCGACCATAAACACCTTCCACAAGTGTTGTTTCAGTTTCTCCCACAGTCTCTTCACCAGAAAATTGAACATGCTATAAATTCAAATTGATGCAAGCCACAGAAAAAATATGTTCAACAGACAAGACTCATGGATATCTAGATATGTGGCCTCTTACTTACACAAGTGGTCTGCAGCACAAAGGATCCAAACCAATATTTCTGAAATTAATTCATACTATATAAATGTATGTTTCCAACACATTTGTGAAAAAAACCAAAAGCATGACAGGAATTTTGAACTCCTGTTGTCCGTGGCTATACCACAGCAGTAGTATTTGAGAAGTTCCCGATGCCGGTAACGGGACCTTCCCTTGCTTTGGACATGAGGATCAGCTGCACAGAGCTATATACAGTCCGTGCAGGACCACACCCTCATGCTTAACGCCGCCTTGAAATGCTGGGCTCCCACTCGTGCCATTTCATTGCAGGTGTCTTAAGAGTCTGATTCAGTTTCTCTCTCTCAGATTTCTATTCCCTCATTGTCAACAGAATCTCAGAACTCATAAGGGTGTCGGCCAGTGCCATGAGAGTAGAGAAACTACTACTAACATCTTTGAAATGTGTTAGTTTATTTAATGCAGCTGAACCAATGGGATTGAAATTCATTTTATAAGTTCAAATCTTTGAGTTGCAAAAGTTATGGAAGCAACATTTAAAGAATGTCCCACTTTGAAGTGATTTTTATTTTCTTTTATTATTTTGTGCAATTTTCATATGGGTCTTGGAATTGTATAGCAGCTGTTCAGGAAGAAAAACATTAAAAAAGACAGGTGTTTAAAATGTTTGAAAAAGACCTGGTATCAACTATGAGCACAGCTTTGAGGGTTTCCTTGTAAATGGCATATGAAAACACATTTGTATGAAAACTCGGGTTTGGAATACATGTTGAGTTGAGATTTAATATGCTGATGTATACTTATGTCCTATACAACCAGACTATAAAAAAGAATATATAATGGAGCTCTTGTCTTGCAAGAGTGCAAAGAACGGCAGTACAAGATGAAGATGGTTTCAGATGTTTGCCTTAATGCCTCTGCATTTACTCACAAAGATTTAGTCACAAAGCCTTGAATGCCTTCAGTGTGAAGACAGTAAAATAAGGTCTGATTACACTTAATTAGAAGCTGCAGGTTACTCATTAGACATTGAGCTTTAAGAAACACTTGAGCTCCCTAATATCTTACTAAATATATCTTACTTAATATATCTTAGTAAATACATCCTAGTAAATATATCTATACTGCTCACAGGTCCATGTATTATGCAAATACACTATAGCTTTTGTCTTCTTCCTAAGCCTGCTAAAATTTACTGTAGAATATTCCACTGAGTTTAGTTTTCTAGTTTCAGTGAAAGGTATTGTTCAATTTATATATACATATGGTACATCATAGGGGAAACCACTCAGCCAAAATTATTCTTCTGAAGGAATTTATTCTACTATTTTTTTTGTTTCAGTGCCCCAATTAGGGAAAATGCTTAGAGAGCATGTCAAAATCAGTCTTTCTATATGCTAAAACAATAGATCTTCTGCACAATATCCTATTATGAAGATTCTGTAACAACATTCAGCAATTTGAACTTTCATCTGCCAGGTGGTTGTGTGTCATATGTGTCAGATCTTTAAACAAACATTGAAAAATGACACATTTTCAAGTGCCTCTGCTCTGTTTATAGCCTATCTGGTAAAAGAGTGTTTAGCAGAGCAATGGCTTGTACACTATGGAATGAGGAGTTTAATGGCTCATACATACTTCATTTGAAAAATATCAATAACCATTCACCAGATTTTTCTTGCATAAACTACATTAAAATCCCTATGTAAATGGTGCATAGCTTCTTTATGATTCGTGCTACGGGTTGGTTGGTGTTGGGTGGTTTTGGGTTTTGGTTCAGGATTTTTTACTGTTAAATCACTTGTAAAAGCTTGGCTTTACCTGCAGAGATTAAAGTAAATTTCCATTGGTGATAAAATATATGTTTCATTCTCTATAAACATTTTCAGTTACATAAATAGGCTGTAAGGAATGTTTTGTTTTCTCCCATTATTAAAAATGAAAACAGTCATATAGAAGTAGTCAATAAAATCTGTTTGGTAGTTTGTCAGTCTAATTCATTCAGCCAAATTCAGAAGCCAAAACCAGAGCAGTATTATAAAAACCTTGACTGTTTCTACAGGGCGTTTTACTATGTAAGGAAACAGAGACCCAGAATGCTGATTTTCAAGTGTTTCCTTAGTAGACGACCACAAGTTTAATGATGTTAAGCCGTGACCAACAGGAGCCCAGAACAGTGACTTAGACAAGTCTGTGATAAGCGAAACGTGCAGTTTTCGATTTTTGTTTAATAGCACTTAGATAGATGTTATCTAACTTTACATTTGTGCACACTTTTCTCCTTTGGATTCAAACTAGGAATAAGTAACTGATGTGTGGAATGTCTGAATTTTTCTCTCTTCAAGGAGTGTCATGTAAGTGATTTGGCCTCCACAGCCAGAGTGCATTTTTTTAAAAATGACAGTGCAATATTAAAGGATACCATAAGCTTCTTAACCAGATTTAATACTTTTATAATCCCCTAATGTAGATTAAGACTTTCTAGAATACAATTTACCCTAGTGTTTCCCAGTGAAAGTGAAACACCTGAAAAATAGACCTCTTGAATGAAAAGAGACATTGGGAGTGTGTGTGTGTGTCTGTGTGTCTGTGTCTGTGTGCAAGTTTTAATTTTGTTACTTTGCTTGTTACCTTTTTTAGTTTTGCTGAATAGGTAAATTACACAATAAATGTTTTAACACAAACACCAAATATTAATAACTTCCAGAAGAATTAGCAAATAATTGTCTTTCCTGGTGGGCAGGAAGTTCTTTTATCCCCTTTTCACTACAGGTGCCTGACACATTTCCAATAATGTATCTAAGAACTAATTTCAGTGCCATTTTAGGTAGGCTAAAATCTTCTGTCCTATAGTACAACCTCTAGCAAAATACTGGAAGATGACCTTTGAAATTTTATTATTGCATTGGAAAAGAGAATAATTTAAATACTGAAACCCATCTTTAAAAATATCAAAATTCTAAGTGAATTTAAGATTAGATTTTGCAGGATTTGTTCCCACTCACATACAAGAGAACTGAAAACATTTTTAGATGAAAATTTGTTTTACTTTCCTTATGAAAGTTTAGTGTGTTGAGCTCCAGGTATATGATTACAAAATTATTTTGTTGTAAGATAGAACTTGGGCTTTTGGAGAGAAGAGCCTATTTTTTTTTTTTCTTACAAGTTATAATTAGGAAGGGTGTGGTCACAGAAAAGTGTTAAATTTTTGCCCAATCATGTCTACTTTCGTGTTAAGTGAAATGTTACCTGGTATTGTCCCACAAAGCTTATGAACAGAAGGTTTGATTGAAGATTTAATAAAATTAACACTACTTTCTTATTTTCTTCTTTTCTTCTTAATCTTCTCTTCAAGATGAAACTCATCAGCACTTGACAAAAACTGCAAATAACAGCCAGATGCAGGAGCTGGTTTTATCTTTTTATGCAAGTATGTGGTGCTAATTAGTGCAAATTGATTAAACTTTAATTGCCTGATCCATGGCTAATTAATATTTATAAGATGAATGAGCAAGAAAACCAGACATTTATTAAAACACTTTAATGATTTTTCATATGTTTTGACAAAGCAAAGCAAATAGATGTTATGAGTTTAGATGTGCGAGACATAAGTACAGTATTTCTTACATTTTCTATCAGCATCAGAAAACTAATCATTTTCCCCCTCAAACTATGAAAGTAGTTTTTCTCTTCCACACAAATATTAAGGTGTAATGTTCTAGTTTCTACTTCATAATGCAGTTTGTTGAACAACAGAGTGGCATAGAATTATCATGCCTCATGCCACCAAATACACAACTGCATCAGAAAGAAATTTGTACTCAAGTATATTTTCTAAAATGCGCTGAATTGAATAGACTCAGTTTCTTCTAGCTATGTCTACCTCAGCTGAAAAAATATTTCAACCCCAGTCTAACAATATGGTTTTGGAGATATCAACAGATTACTTCTTTCACTTCCATAAAAGATTATCTCCATTGACATACAAAATGAGACAATAATTCTTTCCTATCAATAGCCCCAGTGCTTTGAATGCACTGTTTGAAAAAAAACCACACAAACTTGACTTGCTATCATAATGTCTAAAATTATTTAAAATACATTACGCTTCTTACTTTTTCTCAGTCCAGTGGGAAGATCTGTTACTGTTTTCATTCATGCTGATCCACTAAACTGGATAACCTGATAAACTATTGTTTGTTGTAGTTCCCTCTTGGAGATAGCCCATATCTAATCAGGCTTTCGTTTCAGGAATAGTGTCTTCACCTTCCCTTGACCTTCCTACATTCCTTGCCTTTGGACCAGTTTGTAGTCTAAAAAAGAAACAGTTGGGGTGTCTGGACGTGGGTCTTTGTATATGCTAATAAATAAAATAGGAAAACTAAAATATATGTAGTTTGCAAAATCAAAAATTATCTAGATTTGTTTCAGATATGGCTAATTGTTAAAGCTAGAAATGAAGCCAGTTAGGACTCAGATTTCCGGTTCTTTGGTATAAATGACATTTGTGTACATAAACATCACCAAAAACTTGTGACACCTCTGGCAATCCAGCAGGAATAATCTCTATCATATATTATTTGGTAGCATAGATGTCACCTTTTCTTTACATCTCCAAAGAGCAAACTCGGGCTTGGTAAGCACAAAATCCCCAATGGAACCCTTGGGCTACATTTTATATAGCAAATAAAATGATATTGCCTCTCTTTGCATAAAGAGATGAGCTAAATTCATTGACATTGCTAACTAAAAGAGGGTGATCACTGACCACAGGACTATTTTGTACAGAGCGGCTCACACACACACTGCTGAAAATTGTTTCCATCTTCACATGTCTAGGTGACACATCCAAAATAGTGACAAGGAGGATAGTTAAGCTGGTAATCAGATGCTAATTGCTTTCTCCTTAGTCCTCTTTCAGCAGATTAGAGACGATCAAAAGGCCTCGGGAACTTCAAGACCAAATGATCTCTGAAATTCCTATGCAATACAAGGTTATAATTTTTAACTTGTTGATGAAATTCTCTTTATTTCCATTTTTTCTATGTTTACTTTTATTTTGGCGGGGGGGGGAGCTGCAAGGTAACATAACGAATCAAATAATTTTGTTTAATAAGTGGTCCCTAAATAAATACATTTTGAGAAATGATTATAAGTGAAAAACACTGAAAATCTTCCCATATTTAGTGCAGTCAATTAGTAATTCATTCCAGATAATACACTTTTGAAGCCCTTCTGCCCACATGCTCATACACCCCCCACACACAGGTTTTTGATCCACTAAAAATATTCTGTGGTGAAAACTTTAGTAAAACACTCTTACTGTGATTCAATTAGGCAATGCAAAAGGACCCCAGCATAAAAATATATTTTAAAAGGAATCCTTTCAGAAAATAAAAATCACTTGTACTATTAAATGATTTGCCATAGCAAATTATTAGAAGATTAGATTAACTTTCACAGTTTATACATAAATATATCTAAGCATTAGAGAAAGCATTTTAAATGAATGAATAAATGTGTTAGCTTATAGAATAGCAACAATTAAAACCTGAAGGAAAAAAAAAAAAGTCATGCATTGTGTACATGAAGAATTCAGAAAGTTTCTGCTAAACTCAGTTACAGATATCATTATGTACTATAATTTCTTAGTAAGAATTTAAATTATGAAATAGATAGTGCTTTCTGGAGCACATGGAAAAAACTGTACATGTATTATGGGACTACATCTAAAGAAAGAATCGCAGGGTCACAGTTGAAGTTGAAGGAGCACTGAGGGTTATCTGGTTCAAGCTCCCTGCTTTAATAAGGCCACTTAGAGCCTGTTGCCCTGGGCTATGTCCAGACCACTTTTGAATGTCACTCTCAAAATAAAAAAATGTTTCCTTAATCTTAAGTAATCTAATAAACACAGTAACATCATCTGCTTGTTCATACCACAATGAATGTCATGCACACATGGTTTCTTTCACTGTCCCTAAAGCTCAATATGTATAACAAAAATATAAAAATACATTTGAAATGGACATTCAGTGAAATTTCACATATCACATGACAGACTGCTGCCATTTGAAATCAATGAAGCACCAGAAAAAATTAGGTCAGACTAAATCCAAGTTGAAACTTCCCATTCAGATAATTTGCTATTAAAATTTTCACCAGGTTTAGGATCATAGTGTGTTCAGCACTAGTGTAGAATTCCAGGCAGATTTGTCCAGTAGGTCTCCTGATTATGCACAGTTGAAGTTTGCAGTCCTGAGGGATGGGGATCAGGTGAGAAGTAAAGTTAGGTCCCTGAGCTTTAGGAAAGTAAACTTCCAGCCCCTCAAGGAGAATGGTCAGTAGGATCCCCTTTGTGGTGTCCCTCAGGGGTCTGTACTGGGACAAGTGTTGTTTGGCATCTTCATTAACAGCACAGACAAAGGGATTGAGGGCATGCCCAGCAAAGCTGGATGATGTCAAATTGCGTGGTGCAGTTGACACCATTGAAGGATGGGCTGGCACCAAGAGGGACCTGGACAAATTCAAGAGGGTCCATGGGTATCTCAAGAGACCAAGTGCAAGGCACCAGAGTCAGGGCAACCCCTGACTATCAGCACAGGCTGAGATGAGCAGATGGAGAGCAGCCCTGCTGGGAAGGGCTTGGGGGTGCTGGTGAGTGAGAGGCTGGACATGACCCAGCCATGGGCACTCCCAGCCCAGAGAGCCAAACGTGTCCTGGGCTGCATCCAGAGCAGCGTGGGCAGCAGGGGAGGGAGGGGATTCTGCCCCTCTGCTCTGCTCTGCCCTGGTGAGACCCCACCTGGAACACTGCATCCAGCCTTGGGGGCCCAGCACAGGAACAACATGGACCTACCGAAACAAATCCAGAGGGGGCCACCGAAATGATTAGAGGAATATGAGGATATGAAGAAAGGCTAAAAGAATTTGGATTGTTTAGAAGAAGAGGAGGATTTGGAGTGACTTAACTGTTCCAGAAACTGGAGAAAAGAAAGAAAGACAGAAAAGGACTTTTTACTAGGGCATGTAATGATAGGACAAGGGTAAATAATTTTAAGCTGCAAGACAGGAGCTAAAGATAGGCAGTGTTTGAGGTATGCAAGTGTATCTAAGATATTTATGTAGAACAACATAGTACCTATGCAGTATTTGTTGAGGGTAGGTTTTGTTGGTTTTTTTTTTTCTGCTTTTACTTTGGTTTCATTTCCTACAGAAATTAAAGAGAAATTATTTCCAGGTTAGGGGTTTTTATTGATGTTAGGAAACAAAATAGTCTATATAAATGTGGGACCTGTTGCATCATTTATTCATTACCATTGGCATACATGCAAATGAATATGGCCAAGTGTCTGACAACCATAAAAGCAATAATTTGGGAAAGATCATTTTCTAAACTGTGTACAATGTCAAAGGTTTAGTTCATACACTCAGTCAATGAAACTGCATTTGTCTAAAATAATGTGTCAGGCTGGAATCTGAAGCATTGGACATTAAGCTCCACTTATGCACTTACATAATGAATAGTCTCTTTTACCTGTATATGATGGGAACATTTTTGGATAATTTTCCATAACAAATAAATATTTTTAACCTGCTCAGTTGCAGTTAAATGCTTAGACCATTCTTTTTTTGTTGTTGTTGTTCTAAACTCCATTCTAAATTTCTTGCAGTTATTAACACTTCAGTCATAATGGTGAAATAGATTCAAGTCTCTAAAACTATATTGCAACTGCATATTTAAAATAATCACCAACAAAAATCTAGTTTATTTTCTTTAGGTAATTCAAAGAGAAAATAGCAATCATGAAGAAAAAATAGAGAGGAGAAAAGAGAAAAAAAAAAGAAATGTTCCTGCCTAAACAGATCAGTTGCAGGTTCTCAGAATCTTCCCACAATTTTTAAAAAGAGATAATATTTGCAGAATATAAGTGTACCATGGAAGAAAATGGGCTCCTTGAATTGAATGACTAAAGATGCTCTCACAGGCAGTGCCATTCTAAGACAAAGTAAAAATGCATTCAAGATTTTTATTAGCATTCTAAATCACCTCCTTTGTAATAAATGAATAACATTAACAGAATTAATAGAGGATTTTAAATGACACTAAAATTAAAGGATCAAACCTGTTCTCAAACAAGTATAAAACATAAAATAATTCCAATGCAGTGTCTTGTGCAGGGAAATACTGATTTTGCCAATACACTGACTGCTTTTAATACAACATGCAATGAATGACAATATACATCTATGTTTCTCAAGCAACTTGGAGTTCAGTCCTTTATGTAATAAGCAGCCTTTTCATTCTCCTTTTTATCATTAAAAAAAAAAAAAAAAAAAAAAAAAAAAAAAAAAAAAAAAAAAAAAAAAAAAAAAAAAAAGAAGAAGAGAAGAGACAGTTAGCTCTCTTGAAATTGTCTGTTCCTTCATCTGTATCCAAGGGCTAGAAATCAGTTTTGGATATACTTTAGGAAGACCTCTGTTCAGCAGCTAAACATGTTCTAAAATAGCCTAATTGGATGATAACAGTCTTTTTCCTCTTGGTTTTTGGTAGAATAAATTCAAAATAGCTTCTTATCATTTGTTTTGCTGTTTTATAATACAGATGGCCTGCAGCAGACCACATGGAAAGGAAGTATTTTACAGTATAAGAACATATGTGCTTCTGTGTGTCTATGTAAGTATATATGTTTGTATGTATGTGGAAATCCATTTCCATTTTTATTTTTTCTAGTAATTGAGGGAATTTGGGTGCTATGTTTGATATCCAAGCTTCTTTTGAAAGACTCTTGAGTCTGCATTCACTTCTGTTGATTGATGCAAGCTACAAACCTTTGAAGTCCTGGTCATTTTGTCAGTCAGCCAGGCCAATAAGACTGTCCTTCCGTTTGTGAGTCTGGGATTGCTTTTCATGAAAAACAAAAGTGGACAAGGATGGAGAAAATCTAGCATGTACCTGGGTAAATGCTAGATGTTTGGAATACAACTGGATCAAGGAACCAGGAAAAAGTCAATTATTCCCATGACCCATAACATATAACAAAAAAAAGCAGAAAGAGATGATACAGAACTAGAATTAACTTCTAACTCCAAGATAATATTATTGCAAGAGACTGTTATACACAGTTCAACTTATAAACTTATCAAAATCTATTTTAAAAGTAGTTAAAATGCTTATACATTTTTCATGTTGGAAAAGAACCAAGATGTCTTTCAGCTCTGACAATTTAAAAGGTTACTAAAATCCCAGCTCAATTTTGTTGCTTAACTATTTGTTGATAGTTTAGTAATTACAAGCTTTTGATACATCCTTGCCCATTCCCTTATGTATTTTTCCTTCTTCTCTCATCTTCACTATTTCATATATTTGTCGAAGAGCATTAATGATATTTTAATATTCTACAGGTAACCTAGTCCTTTCAGTTTCTGCATAGATTCCTTCAAAGGTTTGTTTATGTTTCAATTGCCATCCCACTTTGATTCAGAATTTTCAACATTAAGTGGAGACATCCTGTCACAGGCATGCAGGTTATTGAAAAACTGAGAAAAAAAAAAAGGAAAAAAAAGAAGTCAGGACCAGTCTTTGACCTAAATCCCAGGAATACACTTTTCTCATGTACACACATCTAATCTTCTAAGAGCAGGTATATCTAAAAGTACACCTAAAAGAAACCTAACTGGAGCAGAAGAAGCTCCAGAGAGTGGTGAGCCACTAGAGCAGGCTCCCAGAGAAGTGGTCACAGAAACAGCCTGACAGACTTCAAGATGAATTTGTACAATGGTCTCAGTCATTTTAGGGATAACTTGTGCAGGATCAGGAGCTGGGCTCAATGATCCTTGTGTGTCCATTCCAATTCAGAATAATTTGTGCTACTGTGATCATTGTCTTTTTTCACTAAGCAGTGTAAATATACCACAGACAATGGGACATATATTGTGAAAAAACTTTTTCTAAAATTAACTAATGTTGATTTTTTTCAAGTATTTAACTATCTGGACAGGAGTTTAGAGAGACTAGCTCTAAAATTTCAGCAACATCAACATCTATTTTTCTGATCTTTTTCTCTGATTGTATCTATGAAAAAGGGAATATGATACTCTTCATCTTTTACTGTGTTTTCTTCTGCATAGTTTACTAGCAGTAAATTTTCTGTACTTAATGTTCCATTTAAAACAGTAAAATTACTGCAGCAGAGAAGAGTCCAAGGATAACATTTTGACTAGCTGCTTTCAAATATCAGTAAGTTTGATGCTTTTCTTGCAGGGAGAAAAAAAAAGAAGAAGAGAAAGACCAAGAATGAAAGATCACAAAGAAAAAATTATAACTATTTTGTCTCAATCTTCTTTATGAGCAGAACTCTCCCTCCCCACTATAGATGAATATAACTAATTGATTGGACTAGAAGTTTGCTCTCTCTTACCTTTCCTTTTCCAGCTCTGCTTTCTACTTTCAGCATCAGATGTTCAGCTGTGTTTGTCCAGAAAAAAAGCTACTCACAAAACACTGGGAGGATAAGATGCTGAGATTACAAAATTTTGAGTGTTAGGACCCATCTCTGTCAAACTGATACAACTCTCTCCGCAGTTATGTCAAGTGTTGGGTTGCACTAGCCCTGAGCTGAATTACAGGCACAACAGGACCTTAATCTTTTAAAAGTCTCCTTAATATCTTGACTGTTTAATTCCAAACTGTTCCGTAGGTAAATCAGTTACTGTGGCAAGTGAGACTGCCACTAGAACAATGAGAAAATATACCAAAGCTGTCTATGTAATCCCACATTTGTCTGAACACAATGAAATCTACTGTCTATAGGTGTTTACTTTTAAAAATTATTATTTTATTACTGTTTGTTCACTTTTAAAAAATATTATTTTAAAGAAACAAAATCAGAAATACACACCAAAATTCTAGAACACATTTTCAGGCTTTGAAAGACAGCCATCACTTTGACTTCACTGGATCTATTCATTTTTCTCAGGGATGTAACAATTAAATAGATCTATGAAGAACTGAGTATGAGGCCCTCGAGGTCATACTGGACGTGTTTTCTCAGTTTGCTCATGCTGAGCTAAAAAGCTGTTGTCTAAAGCAGTAGCAGCAAAAAGAAAATGCATTAAAAAAAAAAAAAAAAGAAGCAGGCTCCTGTGAATTTATGAGAAGTGCATCACAAAGACAAATATTTCAGCGCTGCAATTCCATTCGGCCTTTTCAGCTGTGTGTCCATAGCAAGTCAACGGCTAAATTGAAAAATCAATTCCAATTTAAATTATTGGAATAAAGAACACCAGGAGTCAGAGATAAAATGGCTTTGTTCTCCGAGATCCTTTTTAATTGGAAAGTTATTTCTTCAGGGTATTCTAATGGTTCTGAGGAAAGATTGCAAAACAAAGTTGATCGGCTGGGGGAAGGTTAATAGCTAATGTGCTTTTCTTGCTGCACAGCAGCCTCCTGTCTTTATGACAGCCCCCATCGTATGTGAAAAGAACCATGATTCCAAATAATTTGATACATGTGACTGTAGCGTTTCCCTCCATTTCCCAAAGAAATCCTATCATGGATGCTACTCTGACATGTTCATAGTGGCCTGACTGACATTCTGACCAGAATTTCTTTGCTTGCAGGTGTTTATATGGTCATCTGCTTAAACCTTCCGTGGTGCCGAGTGGTTTTGTTGAAGATTACTATGATTTTGTAAGCATCAGAGATATTTTAAATAACGCAATGATAGCTGTATATACGGAAAGATTTTTCCTTTTATTTCAAGACTATTGAAACAATAACCAAGGTGGGCTATCAGCTACTACAGGTAGATAAACTTCAGTGAACCTGATTACAGAAAGGAAATAGGATTATGCTGACATGGGACAGAGTGAGAAAGGAAAGGCAAATCCTTCCTGGGAAAAAGAAAAGAGAATTTGCCAAAAAGTCATTATGCTTAAATTAAAACAGAGCAGAAAAGAGAGCCTTGTTTCTCATATAACCAACATCTAGAAATGTCATGGTTTAGTTATAACGTCAATGTAACCTTTGCTCTGTTAGCAGGAAACTGTTTAGGGCAGCTGTAGATTAGCAATCTTAAATGGGCATTTAATTTGAAATTAATAAAACAGTTATGGTATGTGTTAAGAAAAGTTACTGAGGTTTGCTTAGTATATTTAATTAGTGTAAAAGAGATAAATCTAGTTGCCATGTAATGAACTGAGAACTGCAGATACAGTAAATGTGTACTTACGTTCCTATTATTAATGCATTAAACTTGTAAGAATGTTTAGGAATTTAATTAGCATTTAATAAGATAGCTATAGCAAATTACAGTAGTTAGATGTTAAATGTAAATTAATATTTTTAGTATTTAATTGATATTAACGAATTAATTACTGTTTATTACATGGCAACTAGATTTATCTTTTATAGAGTTATTAAATCTAAATTAGAAGTTCTATTTTAAGTGGCCTCTACTCAATTAAAAAAAAAATACAGTATCTGGGATTATCAGAGTTTACCTTCATGGAGAAATTTGGTGAGCCTGGGATATTAAATCTAAAACATAAATTATATACTATATAAGTAGATTAAGTATCTCCACACAGGGGGAATATTATTCATGCGCATAATCTCAAGAAAATGAAATTCTTCAACTGACCAGAAATCTTTTGTGGAAATATTCCCTGAATTAAGCAACAGAAAGGAAAAAGGGTTTCAAATAAAATATTTTGAAAGATCAAAAAAGTTTTCTCATCCTGTTTGGAACTAACTTTCCTATAGCACACATTAGGGAAGGGGATAGACAACGAGGTTTTAAAAGGCCCTCTACATAAGAAAATTGTTTTTAAAAAATCTCACCACAGACAACAAATTATGGGTTTTGGATGTGGAATACTTTGGAATTTCTAGTCTTTACTTAAAAGGAGATTACACGGCTCTACATCCACATCTGCACCTTCTACTGACAGCTATGTAGCACTGGCACTATGAAATAGTTTATATGCAAATAATGGCTAAAGCTCAGAAGAACTTGTATTTGGGAGAACAACAACTCACACAAGGAAAATAGAATGTGTGCTAAGCCATCTATTCCATTGGTATGCTGAACAAGAAGCTGCTGGGAGCTCCTGGGGCTGTATTTCAATAAAAGGGTGAGGTACTTAAGCATGAATGAGAGGAGTTGGGGTATCAGCTTTAACTCAGCATGTGATCTCTTTCAGGCCTTCAAAGCCCTACAAGTGATTGCCCAGACATGGATGTAGGCAGAACTTTGCTATATGGGAAATACCACATAATCATTTGTCCGGCATGTAAGGCTGACTGGGATGCCTCAGGTGGAGGTCTCAAAAGCACTAGGTCTTTCAGGAAATTCTCTTCAGTCCCTGAGCCTTTTTTACAGCTGGGAAATATGGAATATTTTTACATTTGTGGAATGATCTCCAGTTTATTAAAAAATTATTTATAAAGTCTAATTTATCTGTAAATTCTGCAATCCTTGTATATTTTACTACCTAGATTTTTTAATTTATATCTTTATGGATAAGAAGTAAAGATAGCAAAATCAGGCTACAGGAAGGTCTCTGGGAGGGTCTCTAAATCATGGAGATTGTAGAGCGCTGCAAAAGAAATCTTACACTCTGGTTTTTTTTATTACATTTATTGCTGTCTGGATCCTTTTAACCTTTAAGAATTTTATTGTAAAGCTACTCTGGCCTTTTACAGTTTCTTTTATTTTCCCTTGTTATTAGAATAATGCTTTCTTGTAATTTAATCTTAGTACTTCTTATATGTCAGTTTCTTTTCCACAGACATATTCAACTACTTCTCATTGCCATTATCCCAGTATAGATAATAACCTGATTTTACTCAAATCATCAGCAAAACACAAGTGAATTTGAGTAGGCCAAGGATTTTGACTGTTCTTTAATTCTTCATTATTCTTTTTTCTCCATTATTCTCCACTTATAATACTGGGTTTTTTACAAGTCACTTCATTGACCACTTAGTTTACATCCAAATGTCTGAAGAAATACTATGTTCATACTCTTTTCTATCAACATTTCCTTAATGACAAAGGCTCTGCTTTCTGGATCACCCTTCTGCCTGAATCATGGCACTGTCCTCCACAAATCTGACTCAGGAATGTCTTCGGTGATTCATGACTGGATGTACTTGTCACCCACCAGATGGCTGCACAGCAAAAGTTCCCCATGAGTACAGTGCCTGGAGAATTCAAGCTCTATGATAGTTGGTCCAGAAATATTTCATACTTGCTCTCGTCAAGCCTTCAGGGTCTATAGCAGATGCTGCTGCAGTTTATTTATTTGAGTCCTACCATACCCCTTCCATTATCTCACTGCCCAAACTGGTTTAGTAAATATTTTAGATCTATATTTCTAAGGCAGGGTAAGTAGAGTTTAAATTATAGGTTGATACATCTGTCAGCATGTGAAAATAATTCCTTTAAACTGAAATTTCTACTCATCTGTTTCACAGAGGATTACCTTCTTTTGCATGAAAAAATCCAACAAAACCCAATCGAACTAAAAAACCACAACAATAATGCGAGAACACACAAATTTATTTAAATTTGTAAAAAAAAGTTTCAAGCTGCATTATTTCTTCAGTTACTTTACAATTCATACTCTCCTAAATACAACTGAATTTAATTGGATGGGGAAGAAAAGAAATTGAACTTACTTCTGACAATATTGGCACTCTTTGGACAATTTCCTGCTTTACTGACAATTATCATGCATTTCTGGCACTCATTCTGCCATTCTCCTTTGTAACAAAATGGCAGCTTAAATTCTGACATGATTTTAACAACTTTATATATTTATTCTCTATATATATGAATGAATAGTCACATATATGGACACATACATTAGTAAAGTCTTGTTTCTACTAAGTTCTTTGTTAAGGACAAGGATAATTAGATGACTCAATGGCCACTCAGCCACTGTGATTATAGAAAGCCAGATTTTCAACCTGAGTGTGTGTAAGGAAGTTGTACTGATACATTTATGTACAGCTGCTTTTTTCCCCCCATCAGGACTCATTAACATTTTACAGTAGTCCAGACAAAGTCTCCTTCTCATAATATTCCTAATAAGATATGACTGTACAAAGCCCACGTACACCACATTTAACTTGGAGAGTCAGAGAATGCATGCGCCTGAGGTTACAAAGTGCAGCCTCTAATCATTCTATACTCAGCTGACTGCCCTGTTTGGAATAATATGCATTTGAGGAAGCAGACGTATATATTTCCTTGTTTTCACTTAAATAAAGACTTAGAAACATTTAGGAAAGATTGTAAGACCTTAATAGCTTTAAAATAACTGTTGAGCATGTTAAAACTGAAACCTGAAAACATTTGACATGAATTCTTTAAAAGATTTTGGACTACATTAACCATCAATCTGCAATGCAGGACTTAGAGACAGCAATCCCACCTGAATCATGCTACAGTTCATATGTACTTGCTAATATAATTTATCAAGCATTCTAAGTCTACATGACACAAATGTACAGCATTCAGTCTAAAAAAGTTCATCAGGAGTTGTAAGTAAAACTGAATGAATGCATTATAAGCTCTTTCCATGCAGTGTTTTTCCCTATCTGTCTCCTTAAAGCATTTCACACTGGATGGTTTCCTGCGTGCTCTGCTGCAGATTTATTCTTCTCCTGATGCACGTGTGTAACTCCCCATTAATGTTAGTAGGAATGAGATTTACGTATGTGCACTGAGAGGAGAACAGACCCCATGGTATTTTATTCGCCTATACAGGATTATAGCCTCTGAGGATAGATTTGATTTTTTTGTTGTTAGCAAAAAAGCAGCTTGACAAGTAGCTCTTTGATTGATAATACACTGGGAGCCATAATTTATATAATCTTACACCTGCTAGTGAACATAAAGGTCATTTTAAAGGTGTGAGTTGTGTGTGCTGGGGCAGAGCATAAACCAGAGGGTCAGTTTTCAGTGCTTACTGTATGACACGGAAACAGACAAAAACTCCTACCAGTGCTGATAAAATTGAAAATATCATGGCAAGCATTGTAATTAACAGCAAGTTTCCAGAACTTGACATTCTGAGCAAGTGTCATTCCCTAGGTTATTACAGAGGGAATTAGAGTGGCCTTTCACTGTCAAACTGATATATACCATTGGAGCATTGCTGAAGAAAAAGTACCATTCTTGATGTCTTTTCAGGATTTAAACATCTGCTGAATTCCATCTCTTTCTATCATTTTCTGAAAATAGATACACATCTCAAAAGGTCTCTATCTGGGGTATTGAGTGGATTCAATATTTCAGCATTTTCTGCTTTTTTTTTTTTAAAAAAAAAAGAAATTATTCTATTTGTAAAAGCTGTCTTGTACACAGCATCAGCAAGACTTTCTTAAACCTTAAATATTTTTGTTAGGAGAATGGCTCCCTGAAATATATTCTTATGATTAATTACTGGATATATTCATTTTTCTAAAGCATCCTGTTCATACACTGGGGTAAAATAAGGGGAAAAAAGCTTTCATACTATAAAATTGCGATATTTGTTCTCATTCTGGTTTTATGCTTATCTCTATTTTTTTTTCTAATAGCCTTGCAAATGTATAAGGAGATAAGTGGGTTTTGAGCAAGGCATAATTCTATGCTTTCTTGTTCTAAACTTCATCTCCTGCTGCAGAAAGAGGGAACTGCACTTTCAGAATAGGGACACGTTCATCCTTTGTAGTCTTCAAACTGTACTAGAATGTGTAGTAACATATTCACATCTTGTGGTTCTAATTACATAATTTCCATGATTTTCTGTAATTATTAATTGTATAATGGATGGGTTTAATTTTACTCCAACTTCCATCTGGGAAATAATCCAAAGCCAAAAAAAAAAAAAAAATCCAGTGAGATCTGCTTAATTGTGTTTGGGTGCTCTGATCAGTCTTCTCCAAGCTGTGACTATGAGCCAATCTTGAATGTGTTTGGTGAATTTGAATTCAGTATTGATGTTTAGGATTTCCAGTTCTTGCTGAAAACTACTGAGGTCCTCTAGGTGACTGGATGACTGCAGTCTCTATCGATTTGAATCATTTGTTTGGGTCAAGAACAGAGGCTTAGAATTTGGAAGTAATATCTTCAACATGGAGTGTTCATTGTCTCCTGTCATGAGGGGAGAATGTATCTCTCTTTTTCAGGTGGGGAAATGGTTACAAGAAATGACTTCTGACATTAATGGAACAGGGGAAAAATTCACTTTCCATGGAAATAACAGCTTTTAGGCCTAGCTTTGTCTTCATAGATCACCATGGTTTACAAATGACCTACAATAAATTAAGTAGACACCTCTGCAATGGGGATGAAAGTCTTGGCAACACTGATTAGTTGTGGCAATTATTTTAGAGATTTATGCAGTGTTTGCCAGAACCTTCTATGTCTTTACCATTTTATCTGTGATACCACGTTATGACAAAAATGAAAAAAAACTCATATATAAGAACTAAAAAGAATTTTGTAACATACAAATTATCAGTGCTTCTTAAATTGAGAGAATGTAAAACATTTTCCTCACAGATAGGCTATTTTAACAGCATTTTGTAACTTTTATTTCAGTATCTTCAAAAATAGCAGTGACTGACATTATAGAAAAAATCATGCAGAACCACAAAGGAATCTAATTTGAAACAATATGGTAATATATTTTGTTCTTGTGTATACACTTAAAATTTGAGTTGGTATTATTCCACTTAGCTTGCCCAAAGATATTTTTCCTACATAATGTTAATTCAATTAAGTTGAAATCTTGTTATCAGCTTCTCTGCTGACTAACAAAAGCTTTTATGTGTCACAGGCAATATTCAACAAAACCTGCCATTGTTGCTAAAATTGCCATTCAGTGTTTTTCACAGGAATTTAAACTTTACTCAAAATTGACAAAATAATTGTGAAATACTGTAACATTAATAATCTTGAATGGTTTTCCATGCAAAATATCAGAGATTATTATTCTTATCTATCCAACTAAATCTTCATTAATCACTCAATAAAATGGCTAAATAGAGTACTATTTATATGTATTTGTCATTTGGGATGTATATCCTCTTATAATAGCATTTTTGTCTGCTGCTGCATGTTCAGGGGAGGATACAATTGATTCAGGAAGGACCACAGGGATTTTTCATGGAAGTGCAAATGTAACACCATATTTTATGGTTGAGGATAGTTTATGAGAGAAAGCTTTCTGTGCCTTAGTGTAGAGCATGAGAGCCAATTTTTAACACTAGCATTGCTGAGTCTCAGGCTGATGATCCAAACCTTGGTTTATGTGAAGTTATTATTCATTATGTTAATTTAAAATAAAGAACAACAACTGAACTACTTAGAGAATTGAATAATGACTTCATGTTTTCTAGAAAATAAAAAATGCTGCAATCATTAACCAAGGTCAAATTGACATAAATGCATTGCAGATCCAGCAGCTCAGGGAAGAAAATAACAGTTTGAGCAGATCATGCAGGAAGATGGCAATTCTTTAACAATTTCAATTTAAAGATTTCTAGTACTGTCTTATTTTTTTCCAGTTCATGAAATTTTTGAAAGGATACATTGTTCTTTTGCAGGTATATTGCAAAACATCTCCCTTGACAATAATTTCTTAACTGTCCTGGAAGATACAACAGTGATCATATTATCTCAATGCAGGAGCAGATATCTGCCTAATGAGTAAGTAAGAATGAATTTCCTGCTTAGGGAAGCTAATGATTTTTCTTTTAATTAAAAAAAAATTATTAAATACTTAATGTAAAATAAAGTTCACATATTGCAGAAGAATCATTGGGTTTGGAAGGGACATGTTGAGGTAACTTAATCCAAGCCCCCTGCCAAACTTTTCAACTAGAGCAAGTTGCCAAGGGCTGTGTCCACTTGGTTTCTAAATATCCATCACCAGGGATGGAGACTCCATATCTCTGGGCAAACTATTTCAATGTATGACCACTGTCACAGAAAATAATAATAATAATAAAATCTTCTGTGCAGGTGGAATTTTATGTGTTTTAATTTGTGCTGGTTACTTCTTGTCTTGTCATGGCCACCACTGAAAAGTGTTTGGCTGCTGCTTCTTCAGTTCCACCCATCGGGTATTTACACACATCGTTAAAATCCCCTTGAGCATTCTAATCTCCAGGCTGAACAATTCCAGTTCTCTCAGCTTCTCCTCACATGACAAGTGCTCCAGTCTCTTAATCAGCTTTGTGATTATCTGCTAGACTCATTCCTAGCTATCCAGCTCTCTCTCACACTAGAGACCCCAGCACTGGATCCAGTGGATCCCCATACTGGACCCCAGCACAGCAATTCAGTTATGTCTCACCAGTAGAGGGGCAGGATCACTTCTGACTTAGAGGGAATGTGTTTCCTAATACAACCCAGGATTTCCTGTTGGTGAAGTTTACTGCATCCACAAACATTTATATAGTTCCTGGTCAATTCAGGGGTACACCAGCATTTCTAGATCCTTCTCTGTGGAGCTGCTTGTCAGCTGGTTAATCCCCAACATGTTCTAGTGCAATGGACTATTCTTCTCCAGGTGCAAAGCATTGCATTTCCTTTGCTTGAATTTCATGATGTTCCCATCTGCCTGATTGAGGATGATATGAGTTAGGCATCTCATCAGCCTCTGTTATGTGGTACTTTACTTCCAGTCATCAAGTTTTAGTTTTGCCCCAAGGGGCAAATATGTGCAGAAGTAATTCTAAAACACAGTATGGTTCTTGATACCAACTACGAATAAAATTACAGACCTAGAAGAAACTGTTTAATCCAAGAGTTGTGCTTATATTTAACAGTAAACAAAATGGTCAGTCTGAAGCAGAGGTTAAACATAGGAAGATCTGAAAAATGCTGATTTTTTTTTTTCACCTTCAACCATGCAAAAAAGAAAAATTTAAATTTTTTGCAAGGAGAAAGATGTTTTTTATCCCAAAACTGGTATGGTTTGTCTCTGCTTGGCAGTCATATAAGCTTTAAGAAATTTATATAATCCAAAGAGATCAGTTTTTTTATTTTTTCCCAAGCTTTTTATTTTCTTTTCTAATTTCTCTTACCACACACCTCTTTACGTATAGTTTTATATACCTAGAATATTGTCCTCAAATCCACGTCTTCCTCCAGATACATCCTAGCATGAGATAAAGTTATTTCAATTTTAAATGTTTCTGTTTCAGTATTCATTTTTGCATAGTTTTACATCGAAAAGGAAAAATTAATGTCTTGTAGAAAGTGCTGATTTCTCTTGTTGCCTTGACAGCTATGATCAGCAACAAACAGAGAACAATATGTACTTAGATTTTGAATATTTTTAAAATCTTTTTATACTCTGGAATTATCCTTTTTTTCCCCAAATTAAATGCTGAAGCAACACATAAGAACAGAGGTAATGCACTATTTTATGCACATCAAAATGCAGAGTACATCACAGTATTGTTCTAAAAAAATAAGTATGTCTACAAGTTGGGAATTAATTTAGATCGTAAAGCAAATATTTTTTCTCTGAGGTCCACCCACATGTGTTAGCATCTCTTGGTATTAAATAGCTTTTATTTGTCAGAAAAAAAAATATCTAAAAATACGAAGCACGCTATACCAGAACTCCACTCATCCCACTTCTATACATCATAGATAACTTACTTTATAAGAAAATGTCATGTGCATCTAGTCATGGGCATAATAGCACGGGACTCCCCAAGGAAACAAAAAGCCCTTTTGCCTTCACTATATCTTCAAGCACACATTGCACTAAATGCAAAAGGCAGTGACATCAACGGTCTATAAAAGCATGACCTTCAAGTTGATGGATTTTGAGTAATAAAAGGCCTCAACAGCAGCTGACATATAAACATAAAGGGAAGTTTTAAGGACAACCCACTTTGGTGTATAATGAGTAAGAAATTTAATGCTGTGTTTACAGATTCCACAGGCTTTGCTGTGCTAGTTTCACCTGAGAACATTTCTAAACCCAAGAGGAGACTGGAGACAGGACAATGAGTGTGGGATTTAAGATGATGCAGGTATAAATTTGGGAAGAAGGAAGATGTTGAAAAAGACGAAGGTAACACATATCAACTGGATATCAACTGAAGATAATCTGTAGGGGGTATACATACATATGTTTCTGAGAAAAAAATATATGATCATATATCACAAATAAGATTTTTCCAAATTTTCCCAATAGTATTTTGTAAGCCTTTGAACTACTGTCTTGAAAATGTATTTCTATATTATGGGTGTTGAGCTGTTCAATGTAATAATGCCAAGAAAGTAATTTGACTAAATCAGGAAGGCAATGTAGTGGAAAGTCTTCCAAAATGACCCCAAATGAGCAGTCCATCCATTCAACACCCTCATGAACCCATAAACCATAGGAATTGCCAAGAGGGGGCAGCAGCATGTTGAGTCAAGGGAACTCTCCTCTCTCCAGTGGAAGTCCACAGAAGTTGAGGTACAAGCACCTATTCACTTTCAGATCTCTCCTAAATTGGTACTGAACATGAGATGATAGTGTGATGCTGTCAATATCTTAGGGAAAAAGCAATTGCTTCCACTGTCTAAGAATAGCAGGACTTGTCTGATTTTCTAGAAATTCTTCAGGTGAAGCCCAATTAAAAATCACAGAAAGTTTGAAAAGCCTTCAGTAGTCATACATCTCACAAACAAAATGCCATAAATAGTTATCTACTAATTCCAAGTCATGACAGTATGTCATCTACTATCAAAAGTCTAGAGTAATCATGGGATGAAGTTTTATTACCTAAATGCATGGGTGATTCTCTCTGAATAGACGGGAATCAACAGTTCTACATGCATTTTAAGTAACTACATATGCAATACATATGGAGATGTAAGGCAGATTTCCACATGCAGAAATGCAATTTCTTGTCCACTGACAAAGTTTGACTGTCTATGACTGCAACACCACTTTGAATTCTTTGCATACACAAGACTTCTAAATTTAAAGTTATCTGCATGCTGGGAATAAATTCCTACAGTTCTGCTAACATGCTATGTTTTTCCAAAGCTTTCATCTATCTATATAGTTTCTTATGCAATCACCACTTTCACGGTATCTAAGGGGTCTAATGATTCCTTGTTCTGCCAGGTTTGCACTTAGAGCTTTTTATTGCCACTCTTTAGAAAGGTGTTTGAACTGTGGCAGGTAGGACAATCCAAAGACAGATCTCATTTCAAAGTATTCTGAAGGGAATAGCTAGTAAAGAAGAGCAGTGATTGATGCAATAGAAGACATAAGAGGATTTTCTTCTTCTTTTTTTTTTTTTTGCCAGCTACAGAGAAGTCTAGACTCTTTACTTTAAACTTGAAGTGTTAAAGGGGACTCTTAGATCTGATCATCTCAAAGTCTCTAATCTATGCAAAAAGTGGGCATTGATGTAAAAATAGTACATGTATGAACAAGTCAGAAGCATAGCTGGAGTGCAATGTGTATTTGTGGGTCTAAATACTTTGAAAATGCTTGTTCCTGTCTGAGACTGGCAGAAGGTGAGAACAGTCAAAGATCTTGTCTGTGAAATTTCAGATCTTTCTTCCTTGCGTACTACTTTTCCCTTCTTATTAGAAAAGAAAAATCAGAGAAATTGGTGAAAACCACAAAATCATTTCCTTGCAAAGAGTATAGGTGTATATCTAAGTCTATAAACATGTAACAAACTGTATTTATATTCCTGCAATACATCTAAGTTATATAATTTTAATTTTGTATTATTTTAAATGTTCAGTGTTCAGAATTTTCAAAGAATGCTATTAAATTCTTCTAGTCACTATTAGTCCTGTAAATATATTCTGTCTCATCCAGGTAACTAGATATGTGCCTTACTTTTATTTTCCCTCATACACCTGATTTAAATATTTCTGTGACCAGAAAATCAGCACTTTAACTGTAAGGTTGAGGATTTGACATGCTGATAGAAAAAAAAAAAAAAAAATAAATTTGTCTTCACATTCCATTACTTTAAAGCATGGATTAAAGGAAAAAAAATTATGTTTCACTATTCCCCTCAAGAACTGAAATCAAAGGGAATTTTCTTGGCCAGCACTTCTGAGATACAATTTCACCATTGATGCATTGGAAGACTAAACACTTTCTCTCAGGCCATCACAACTGAATAGGACAGAGGAGACCCAAAACATACAGTAAAAAGTGGGTTACACAATCACATTTTCTCTTTTCAGAGACAATAAAACACAAAGCAAAGTCCTAGTAAATTATTCCTCAAAGTTAGATGCTGTGCTTGTCCAGCTAGCTGATTCAGGTATTCTAAAAAAAAAAAAAAAAAAAGGCTTGCTAAATCCCCAATCATATAAACTTTATTAGTCCTATAAATTTCCAGGTAACTGAAATGTTTAATTGTAAGGTATGTCTTTACAGAAAATGATGCACCACAGTCCATAGCAGTGTTCCCAAAAAGCAGAAACCTTCAAAGCATGAATATTCACTTACATACGTCCATAGAGATGTAAAGAATTGAAGTACCTAATTACACTATTTAAATGTACACTGCAAAATGCTAGAGCACTTCTTTTTCCCCAGAACCAACTCATTCAGTGTGACAAGACTATGGCATAAAATACATAAATGACACACATTCACTGCAATTGTGATTTCTTTGATAAAATATCTCGATCCCAGGGATATTTTCCTCCAGGTAACATTGCACTGTGGATATACACAGCATGAGCCAGGAAATTTAACAAGACTCTATCATGTCACAGTGTAACAACAGCTAGAGACATGCAGAAAGAAATGTTCTGGTTTTCTTTGTTTGTTTGTGGGTGGGGTTTTTTTTGTTTCTTTTCTTTTATAAAACCATAATCCTAACATAGAAAAGCATATTCAGCATTTTTTCTTGCTTATATTCTAGGTGTGATCTTATCTTTGTCTTATTCATATATTAATATGTTTTTATTTCTGAAAAAGAATGCATTCAATGCTATACTATATAGTTAACTAACTGGATAATTTTATTATGGCACCTAAAATCCGCATTTTCCCTTTTCCTTTTCCTTTTCCTTTTCCTTTTCCTTTTCCCTTTCCCTTTCCTTTTCCCCTTTCCCTTTCTTTTCCCTTCTCTTCCCTTCCCTCACAGTTTTACATAGGTCTGTTACTCTAGAGTGATGTGGAAAGGAATACTTGCAAAGAGACACATGAGTCAAATTGAAAATCTGATGAGTCAGATCCATCACTGTACAATTAGTGAATCATGTATCTGTTGAGTTGAATCAGTACAGGCTTGTTGAAGTTTATGGGACCACTCCAATTTGAAGTAGTGCTACACTAATTTATACTATTTTAATTCAAACAAGATCTGATAGAGCCTTATTTCCAGTGCTCACTGGAATGGCTGATATATTACAGCTATTTCCTTTGCAAGCATAAGGTCATTTGAGAGCTCAGATTCTATTACTGTCTTATATGTGTTGGGAAATACTGACTTTTTAACAGCAAATAATCACTTCATGAAATTTAAAAATTGCATTTGTTTTTGGCTAGTTATGATCCTGTTGCCTAAGGCTAGATCTTGTTCTCATTTCAGTCAAATGGAAACCAGTCAGTTCCATTCTTCAAATTGTCTTGCATTAATACAGTGCTGCAATGTTTGAATTGGGGCTGAACAAAAGAATTATTATCGGAAGGGAAAACGCTATCCTGATTTTTATTTAAAGAAATGCTAATTAAAATCTTTTCACTGCAAGTATTTCAGAAAACTTTAATTCTGTGACAATTTAATTTGTCTTTTCTAGCCTAAAATTACCACGTGATATCTCTCAGGCAACTTACGTTTTGCTGCTCTGCCTTCCTTATAAAAAAAGAAAATTTCAAGGAACACAGTTTATCACATTTTTTTTATACTGCATGGGCAAGAGGCCTTTCAAATACACTGCCTGCCTACCTTTCCCTCCCCTAAGGAAACTTTTCTAGATATCAGCAAAGTGCACAAATACATTTACATTAGCATCCAGTAATCACTATGATTTCAGGGCATGTAGAGCAAAGATTTTAGGGACATTTCACCTGACTTCAGGTGTCTATGATGTAGACATCTGCATACAAGATACTTGTCTAAATTTTGCTGAGAGGCAGTGCCCAGAAAGAGGCTCTACTTAAAGTACAGTTCCTCTGACCTATATTTAATGGCTGCATTAGGATCAGATGAATGATGAGAAGTGCTTATTCCTCTCTACTAGCTGCATGGGGAATCTAAACGACAAGCTGAAATAAAGACATTTATGCTCCAGACATCTATATTTTCTGAAGAATAATCCTACCTTAGATACTGATATGCTGTATCTCAGGCTGCAGAGAGGGGATCCACTTTTCATTGAGCAAGCCAGTTCATCTTTCTGTTTCAAGGGAAACATAACTGTAAAGGACTTCAGAGGTGAAGTGACTTGCCAATGACAACACTTGATGATTATTGTATGAAGTGTGATGATTATTATTACTAATTCAACACACAAAAACAGATCTTGTTTTCTCGTGTATTACTCTGTAAACTAGTTCACATCTCTTCTCTTGAGTGTGCATCTCTAGAGATTGCCAAAAATTAAGCCTGTGGAACAGGTGCATCACTGTTGAGCTAAATCATTTGGATGATGGAAGATGCTTTGGTCCATTTAAGTATGTTGCTGTGATAAGTGATAAATGTTTATTGGTTTAGGAAAGAAGCATTCATATATTATGTAATTGGCCATACAGAATTTATTTTTAAATTTTAAATATTGACTTAAATTGAGTGATAATCTACAGCAGATCACCACAGCTTCAGATGTATTAGTTGTGTCCAGACAGATATAAAACAATTTTATATAAAAAAAATTATTCAGCAGGCCAATTCTTCTTATTCATCTTCAAAACTCCACTAATGACTTTAGGTTATTTCCCTAAAAGCAAACTTAAAAAAAAAAAAAAAAAAAAAAAAAAAAAAAAAAAAAGACAAGGAATTAGATTAGGCCATATGTCAATAGCCTGTTACCAGAATGTTTATATAAGCAATTTTCAAGGGTGAAAGAAAATATGCCATTCACTTGGAAAAATGCATTTATTTCAAACTGTGAGGACATATATCTTATTATAGAACATATGTCATGGGAATTAGAACTCTGACACTTGGGAAAAAGCTACATATCATTTTCAAATGGTTACCAATGGTCTTTAATGTCAAGTTAGGTAATTTCTTATGTTTTATTTCCAGAAGATTTGTTTGGGTGAACACAAATAAGAACTTATCTAAAATAAATTTTGCAGATTATATTACATTTTATGAGAGTCATTAAAAGTGGGGCCCACAATCCCTATGAAATTTACAATCATATTTACCCACTTATATTTGCAGGTAAAATTACTGCAATAATTTATTTTGTTTAGATAGGTGTGGGTGCAAATGGTATCTACACATCTAGGTATTCCTCACACAGAGGGGAACACTAGTGATATTTATCTAATTACTTCACACAGGTTATTTCATGAAAGAAAAATCATCTTTACTCTGCAAGAAACAGAATCTTACCACTAAATGATTCCTGAGAAGAGCAAAGAGCTGAATTCTGTTGCAACATACCATGAAAATACAGTACAAACTATGTCAGCATTTAGAAACTTTCAGTCGTTCACTTATGAATAAAAAATATAAGTTTTGTCATATTGTCAGTGGAATTTAATTTTGTTTTGTGTGAGGTTCTTCTATAAATACTTGTGTATTGAAACAGGTTTTAGAGGAAGCCATAGCCATTGTTTTCCCTTAAAGGCAGCTAGATATTCATTTAAGTTCAACTGAGTATTTTCTAAGAATGGGTAAACTGAGGCATCGAAAAGTTAAATGATTTCATGAAAACGACAGTAGCTACAAGTCAATCACCAATTAGAAATAAATGCTGTTGTAAGTCTCAGTTTCCTCCATTCACTAGCAGAATCTTCTGCCAAAAAAAAAAATAGATAAGTTAACTACGCTGAATTGTTTCAAACCTCAGAAACCAATTGAGTTCGGGCTCTGGGTGAAAGTTCAGGTTTTATTTTATTTGAACCTATTCACCCATCCTTAATTGGAAAGTAGGTTGATAAAATGACTAATATGAAATGTGCATAAACTGTAAAGTAGTAAGATTGAGGAATATGAACATATATATATGTTGTAGTTCTTGCCAAAAAAAGTTTCACATATGGCTTGGGCTAATGGCCAATAAATTTATTACTGGAAGAAATTACAAATGTTGCTGATCGCTGTTACAACATAGAGATGAATCAAAATATAACAGATATAGATAATAGAACATTCCATCTGATATTTCACAATAGTTATCTAGTCAGAGGAAACTGTGAAGCTTGATTGAACAAAAGATAAAGTTAATACTACCTAATCAGAAGAGACCATTATAGATCAGTGAAACTGCAAAACAGAATTATATGACAAGGGGCAAGCCACATTATCTAAATTAACATTTTTCCACCATGAACAAGAAGGGCCACTGTAGGAAAATGAGAGCTAAATACTGTGGCCTGCATTTAGTCAACCTGAAGTAATTATTAATTTATGGTTGTCTGTGATTTTAATGAAAATGAAAGCTGAGAGGAAAGAATTGAGAGAGATAATGTGCCGTGAAATTGAGTTTCATTTATTTTGGGGGCCACCTTTTTTCTTTTCTTTATTTTTTATATTCTCATTTTGTTTTTCCTAAAGGAAAAGAAGCTAAGACAAAATGTCCACATTAAAATTTTACCAAGGTTATGTAACTACTCACATACTTCCATTGCTTTAAAAATGAACTATTAAAAATGGCCAGAGACTGAACTCGCTGGTTTGCTCTGTTTCTAGCTGGAGTGACCAAAGATGTCTTTTTCCTTACCTTTTTCAGAATTATCACTTTTCAAAGATAGTGTTTTGCAATAGCAATTGCATCATCAGACAGCCAAGCTTGCCTAATAATATTTATATCCTTCATGAATTCTCTACCATCAACAGTCCCTTGTGGGGTTTTGGCAATCGAAATTATGGATAAAATCATAGGCAAAACATGGACAAACTACTGTAGCTGCCCTTTAGTTGCAATTCTTTGTCTTGTTCTCTTTTTACTAAGAAACTGCTGTAAATAAATCAACAGGTGGTGTTTTGACTGTTTAAAAAAGCCTGATAGGAAGGGAAATCACATTAGCATTTTTAAAATGGATTAAGTTTTGATTAAAAGAACATTTAACAGGCACAAGGAATAATAGCTTTAAAAGCACATGACCCACTTCATTGTGTTTGAGATTTTATAGTCACCAGCCTGTACAACAGCAATAGTCTTCAGTGAAATTCAAAATAATACAGAAATGTTTGTCCATTCTGAACTGGATGTGACTTCCTGAACAAGTGAGCATTTACTTTCTAGAGGTGTGTGAGAACAGTTACAGAGTTTGCCTTTTAGCCTCCTTGTTTCAGAAATTATTTTCAATACATTCTGAGAGCCAGACTCATCAGCTCTCTGCTATCAACTTTTAATGATATTTAAGATACTCTGTGGTATATCAGACATAGATCCTAGTCTGGCAGATATAGTACAGTACCTATGGGAGATCTTTGTCCATCTGAAATGGTAACTCAAATCCAGATTATCTCTGTCTGTCTCAAACGGAACTAAAGAGCTGTATATGGTCAACCAATCCATGCCATGTTGACTGCACCAGGTAGATTTTCATTGACTTTGACAGAAACCCCAGATCCTCTTGATTGCCTAAAAACTTTAGAGACTTCTGAAAAAAAAAGCCTACAAGACAGAGAATCCTACATTTTTTGGCCACTAATTTTGACCTTAGAGGCTACTTCCACATGCAGGAAAGCCAAATTCTCCCATTAATAAAAAGAACCAAATAAACAACAAAAAAAAAATCCCAAAAACCTTTTCTTATACAACATTTTGTCAGGATTTCCCCATCCCAAAGAGAAAAAAAATTGTGTACATTCTGGTTTAGCAACCACCAAAGTATATATAAATTAAGTGCCCTGTTCCAGTCAGGACAAGGTTAATTTTCGCAGTAGCTGGGAAGGGGCATGGCTAGGACCTGGAGGTTATTCCATGCCACCTCATGACACTGCAATGGGCAAGGACAAGGGAAACTCTTCCAAAATGTTGGGGTCTCTTCCAGTTGAATGAGCATGGCAGAGGGAGCAGTTGGGTACAGCCAGTACTGATCATTTTGCAAGTGAATCACTCTCCTCTCTCTTGTACCCTTCTGTTATTAGTATGGTTGCTGTTACTCTTCATTTTTCTTATCCCATTGCTGTTTCCAGTAAAAGGTTCTTTTCCCAACTTCTAAGCTTCACCTTTTGTACCTCCATTTCTTCTCTCCATCTTTTCACAGGGTAGGGAGAGAAGGAGAGAGGAAAAAGCAAGAAGTATGATTTGGACAGTCTCATTGGGAGCAGTGAATTGTGGAGTACCATTCCCAAACTGTGACATCAAGAATGGGCTTTTGTGGAGGAAGGGGAAAAAGAGGGAGGAAGGCAAGAAGGCAGGAAGACAGGAAAGAAGGAAGCAAATATTGCTTTGTTATACTGTTAAAGATAAACCGAAAAGATAATAAAGATTGCTTTGAGATACTTTCCTACATTCATGTCAAATCAGACCAAAACATAAAGATAGCTATCTAAGGTTACATGTGCAGAAATACATGCTGGTTGATTCAGTAATGGGACACAGGAGGCAGGACAAAGAAATGTGATGTGATCGATGCTGACATTGAATACAAGAGACAATGTATTTACTCACACCCTGATTATCATCAGTTATTACTGATTAATCAATTGACTTAAGATTGAGGTTGAAATAGTGGAGAGATGTGGAGAGATTATCTTCCATAACATAATGTACGGTTTTGAATCAATCTATAAGTTTTGTATCAATAGTGACCAGGCTAAACAATTAATCTCTCAGCATATTCTACAAAAATTTGATTATTTAATGTGTAACTCTTTCTTGTGAAAATGGAAATTAATTCATGCAGAGAGATAATGTGTGAAAGCAATGTTTTCTTTTTCTGCAGAGATGACGTGTGAAAGCAATGTTTTCTTTTTCTGCTTGGTGTCCTACATGTAATTTATATAGTTTATAAACAGAGTTTATGTGCAGAGAATATAAGAAGGCAAATTGAAGAAAGGTAGAAAAAGTGAGTGAAAAATAATTATTGAGGACTCCAAACTTTGATTATATATTGCTATAATTTCACATGATTTTCTTGAGTTTACCAAAATATTCCATAGTAATGGGTTAATTTAAAATAAGTTGGGGAAAAAAATAATTTTATCATCAACATATCCTGTAATTCTTTTCTTATTTTCTTGATGGTTTTTAAGTTTGTGTTTTTTCCTTCCATGAATATGAGTAACTTTTAGGTGTTTACTGTAATGGGTGTGTTCCTAGGCACACAAAGTTTTGATAGCAGTTGGATACCTCATGGAAGTAGATTGAGTATTAAACACATCTTTGTGAACTTTTGTTGAAATAGAACTCAAAGATAACATGCTTACCTCAATTTTTATTTGAAACACTCCCTTTGCCGTCAGGAGCAGAAGATACAATGTTTCTAGGGTTGAGAGTCGCCACCCTGAAAAACTAGAAACACTTACGCAATTGCGTAGCTTGGAATCAGAGCTCAGCAGAACCGGGAGCCCACAGGTGATCCACAGAACGGGACCCTGTGGCTTTTCTGTGACAGAGTGATAACCTGTGGCTTCTCTCTGATAGTCTGACACTCTCATTTTCAAGACTAAGAAGATACCCAAGGACCTGTGCTACTGCTTGCCTTTGCTGCTGTAAAGATAAGCAGAATTTAATATAGTGACAATATTTTCAGTATTTTTACTAAGAGCTAAAATGTTTTCTGCAGTGAAACTGATAAACACGATAGAAATACTTGGTTTAGGTTACTTCATTGCTTGAAAACCTCTCATTTAGATATATTGCATTTGTTTAATTAACAGTCACTAGCTTTCCAAGTGAAAAGAAAGTAAAAAGCTCCTACACATTATTCTCCTTTACTTTCTCATTAGCTGCAGCACTTTCTGACAAATATTGACCTGTAATTCTTTCCCTCTGCCAGAGAATTAAATAAAATATGAACTGCACACAATATATGCCATCTGTCCAATTCCACAAGCTGGTTAGTGTGTTGACTCCCATTGACTTTACTTCAAGCCCAAACTGTCCACAAACAAGGAATATTTATACATCACAAAGTATGCAAACTTTGCTTGCTTTTGTACTGCATAGTTCAAATATATTTCCTTTTTCTAAAAGTATTTTTTTCCTAAATTTGTTCTTTGCATGGGTTCTCTAACCTGCCAAACCGGCTCACTCTCAGTCTGCTTACTCTAACCCATTCAGAAATTCTCAGTTAAGGATCTTTTCTTTTTCAGATACTTATGATTTTTTTTTCAGTTTCCTAAATAATTCAGAATCTTTTTCCAGTGAACTACATCACATTTCATTTAATATATATTAATTTCTCTTCTGGTTAAGATGCTGGGTTGAATTTTCCTTGGCATCATAGAATGCTACCAGCATATAATTCTTGTTTGCATGTTTATGTTACAGTGTAAGGTACTTCAAGTATTAAAGTTTTTTTTCAGTTTTTTTCTAAAGTCTTTCTTTACTTATAAGTAGTCATTCTTATTCATGTTTCTGTGTTTTCACTTGTCTTCATACATACTTCAGTCTATCTTTAATTAATTTATCAATAATAGAATTCAGCTTACTCCACTATCTGATATCAGTTACATGCATTGTTTATTCTTTTAATTTCTGATCTTGCTTTAGTCAGCTGATCTGTTTGAAGTATTCTACAAAGGCACTATATATCAATATGTCATATTTACCTTTTTGACACTGGTTTATGCAACATGTACAGCATATTTTTATAAAATACATAAATTAGTTCATTCCCTTAACAGATGGGAATAGATAGAGCTCTTTCGCCATCTCTAATTTTCTTCAAAACCTTGTGGATCTCTCTTCTCTCCTTTGGAATTCCTTTCTCTTCCTCCTTTCAAATCTATCTTTATCTATGCATTTTCCGATTAAGATATCTAAATATAGACACGTGTATGTCAATATCCAGATGTCAGCCATGTGTCTAAGGTTCCTATGCAGTCAAGATACAGTCAATAGAATAAATGGAGCCTAAAGAGTTTTCCCTCGGGTGACCACCAGAAGCTGGTCAGCAGAAATGCTTTCTAGGCTTCACTGGCTGACTCTCTAAGGTCTTCATCTGTTTATAGCTGAATTTTTAGCATCTGGTTCACATAGAGATGTAAAAATTCAAGTGTCAGCATAAAGCTGCATTGCAGGTTATGGTCTCATTCCTGCTCCCCCATCATCTTCTGCAGAGCAGTTCAATCTTGTATCATGTCTCACAGCTGAATGGAATTAACTCAGAAGTTTTCAGTCCTATTAGATGGCAGGAGTTACCTGTTTTCAAACAACTGAATTGCACCTTCTATGTCCTTATGCAAAAGAAAATCCACACCTCTTAGGCTCCTAAGCACCCACCTTTATTCTCAAAATGAATCATCTGTGTGACTCTTCCCATTACTTCCTTCTTTATTTTACCAAGCTCAGAGAGGAATTGGAGATGCACATTTATGTATCATGCCTTTCCTACCTGCTCTCTTTCTAGTTTTCCTTAAATGTTTCTATGGAAAGAAAAGGATCTAAAAGCTCTATACTGATCAGGAAGATAGTACTCAGTGTAGCTGGGACTTTGTGACTCCTTAAATCCAGTGTTTTGGTTCCCAAAGACTCTGGGCAAATGCACAACAATATCAAGTGCCTCTGAATTCAAGAACATCACTTTCTCTTTTGAAAAATTTCATGGTCAGAAAGCAATCCAGGTTTCCAGAACAACACTATATTTCAAGGTTCTTAACACAAGAATGTATAGAGAAAAGAGAAATTAGAAAAATTATTTTTACTTTTGTGGCAAGAAATTTTTGCTTTTCAAGTTTTATTCTGTACAATTTTCAGTACTACATATACACTTGTATCAGAAGATCTAGAAATAAAGCAGTAACAACCAATTGCACTTTTGCTCACTGTTTCTCTGTCTCTTTTCCTCTGTCTCTTTCTCTCCCTTCCCCCCCTCTTTTCTATTCTTTCTATATCTCCATCTCACAGTCTTTGTTAAATAAAATCTGTTTTATTGACTTTGGCATATGGTCTTGTTTGCACCTTAATTCAGACAGAGTCATCTCTGATTAATCATATCTTAACAATCTCAGACAGAATTTTAGTAGAGTCAGGAGATCTTCTATTCCTGTTTTCTAAAATGGTTTAGTACAGTGGATTGTCTCAGACTCAGAACACAGCCAACAGAGTGACAGATCTGGTCTCCACCTCCAAGAACAATTTGTAATTACTGTTATGCTTTTGTAAAGAAGTATTAGTATGATCTGCAGCTAACAAAAGATGTGTTTAAAAGTCAGATTATTAAAACTTACATATTTAATTCTCAGTATTGAAAGTAGAATTTGAAATCAGAGAGATGTATAGAGATTGAGCAGGTAATCTCGATACTTTTACAAGAAAATTACTCAAATGTACTATGTTGAATCATAGAAGATGCATGCACTCTTCTCAAAAATGCTACCTCTGCAAAGGGAGTGCCACCAGATAGAAAGAGCATAGGTATGGTTTAAGGTTTCTGAAGATATTGGTTGTGATATAATACTGCAAGATGAAGGTGGTGAGTGTAGGAGTACGGTGTTATGGCAATAGTGTGTGAAGAAAAGTGTGTAGCATGAAGGTGGAAAGCATGGGGTAATTCTGTGTTGTGGATGTGTTTGGGGTGCACTACCTGGTACATGAGTCTTCTCCAGTCGGAAACATAATGAGTATACAATGTTTTATGTATCCCCATGTAACAGGGAAATCCCTTCCATATTCCATTGAGAATTATTCCCCACCCACACATATCTTTTGCTAATATCTAAGAAAAGTTCTTCAGCTTTTTGCATGTCAGTGATGCTATATTTATGCTCAATAGTTAGCTGTAGATGGACTATATTCTCCTTTCTCAAGATCATTTGAGGAACTTTTCATAAGTCTACATTGTCCATGTGTTTTAATTTGATATGCTGTGTTTTCAGTACGCCTATGTGAAAATATGTAATGAGCCATCAAATCAAATAAGGTTCCTTTCCAGTGTTCTCCATGTTAGCAAGATTACAGTAATATGAGTTGATGTCCTATGTTGAAATGTCTAAAATCATCCTTTATAATGATGTGGAAAAATGTTATGTTCTTCAATCCATACAAAGAACAGGATTGTGGTCCTGATCCTAAAAATTTTTCCTGTATCTCAATTGATATTTAAGAAGACATCCAGATTGAAGATTCATTTTGTTAAACTGATTAGCTAACATACCATCTCTTGTCCCCTTCTTATAACTCTTTTTGAAATATTTATAACATAATTGACAAGGTCTCCAGATTATTTTATTTTGTTAAGAGTTCTATGTGTGAAATATGGCAGACATTCACAAATACTAACAAAAAGGAAGGAAACATCTTGCAGGTAATATGTCCTATTTCCCGACTTGAATATTTTGTATAGAAAGACATTATCAAGAGTTTTGTTTAAGAACTCTATTTAGCAAATATTTTCACACTACAAAAACAAGATACGTGCATTGCTGAGAAAAGTGGTTGAACAGAGCAAAAAATTAAAGTTAAGCTATTATAAGGGAATTATTAATGGAAATCCAAATATTTATGTCTCTCATTAAAATTAACGAAGGACCGAAGAAGTGATGGATTAAGAGATAGTAAATGTTTATTAATATGTCTCTGCATTTCAAGATATCCAAGCAACCTTGGTCTACAAAATACTTAATATGGTACCAAAGCACCCCATCTAGCATTCTAAAATGGAGTGGAATGCTTGAATTTCACACAGCAGTTTACCCATCTGTGTGGTTGTGCTATTCTAATACCCACCTGAATTAACAGCAGAAGTTCTCTGATCGTAGAATCATAAAGTGGTTTGGTTTGGAAGGGACCTTAAAGATCATTTAGTTCCAATCCCCACCTGCCCTGCCACCGGCAGAGATGTCACCCACTAGATAAGACTGCTCAAAGCCCAATCCAGCCTAGCCTTGAACACTTCTAGGGATGTTCTCTGGTATACATGAACACATCCACCACTTCTCTGGGAAACCTGCTCCAGAGCATCACCACCCTCACAGTAAGGAATTTCTTCCAAATATCTAATCTAAACCTGCCCTCTTTCAGGATATAGCCTTTACTACTTTTTATATAATCCTTATCAGAAGGAAAATAACAAGGGTGACAAACTTGTTTACTTACACTCATCTCTTCATTGTATACAATTTATTGAATACAAATATAAATTTGCCAGCAGTCTGCCATTAAAATATATATTTAAACATTTTTCTCAGGAAATAAAGTTAACAACTTATTTTGGCACCATTACTACAACTTTTGAGGGAATATAATGGTGTAAAGGTTCTGTTATTTACATAATTTATGGAAAATAATTTAGTTCTGGGGACTATAGTGCCAAACACGTCCATAGATCAAGCTAATTAGGAGTTTAAATACATGTCATAAGTTGCTTGCCACAAAACATTTCCTTTAAATCCTGGCACACATATCTTGTGCAGAAATTCTGTTACTAGCTAGTGCCATACTTCTGGCAAATCAGTGATGTCACAAGCTGACAATTTTTTCTAAAATGTATGATAGAAAGTACAACACTGATCTTCAGAGGTTTTACCTTAGTTTCTTGAATCTAGCAATTATTTTCTACCTTTTGACATCTACCTTTCTTCTGGGCAAATATATATCAAGGATTGTACAGAGTCTGGTTGGCTGATTAAAAGTCATTCTCAATTAATGGATGAATAACAATCATAACTTGTAAACTCTGTGACTACTTGAAACTGAGCCCAAATATAACACCAGTCCTCAAAAATCATATTATTTGTTTCCTAAAAATCCAAGAGAACAGGTCTAATTCTGTCCTCCTACATCTCATATGAACTTCCCATCATTCTCAATGCCATTATTCAAGGAAAGCAAAGCCGCAGTTTTGTTTTCTACTTCCACTTTTGAATTCTTCAGTACCTTAATTCACATTTTATATCTGTTTATGTCAAGATTTTTTCTCTATGTAGGTAATCTGCAAGTGAAGATAACTTATGAGAAATACAATTAAACTCTGTATCTGTTTATCTACCACTGATCCAAAAACATTACCAGTTCACAGGAAGAGTAATACTATAATCTCAGAGTTTTGCTTTCATTTACTTTTTTCAAAACCCTTCTGCAGTATTGTCATTACAAACCACCTATTGCCACAGTGTGTATTAGTCCCTTTAAACATCAAGTCTGTTTCTTCCTAGATATTTAAAACAAAATATACTACACTAATATTCTGATAGACAATTTTTACACAGATAGAAATAACTGCACTGGAATCAGAAATAAAGCACTTACAACATTACATTTTTTAATGCTGAACTCCTCCAGACATTTTAGCCATTTTTCTTCATTGATTATCAAGTAGAGCCTTTCACACCCATTTAAAGTACCCTTTCCTTTCTCTCCTCAAAAGAACTCATTAACAAAGCAAAATGACAATATATTTCCCTTGATCCCATTCACAAAGTTAAAAGTGAAATTAAGGATTGAATTGCTAATACGAAAGGTGAAATGGAGAGACTGTTCCTAAACTCTCTTAAAGTACACTTCTGTATTCTGTTCATCACTGTCTTTACAGTAGAGAAGTGCTATCATTCTTGCCATAGAAAAGGGGTAAAATATTGCCTATATTTTACGTTTTCAAGAGATCAGAGCTTTTTGTTTGTGTATTGATGGAAGCAGAGGAACTTAGCTGTATGTCAGAAAATTAATGTCAGTACTTTCTTATTTATGAATTTGGTTCATGTAGGAAATTTCATTCAATCCATTCAACACACAAAGACTTTCTAAAAGTAATGTGCATTTATTTCTACTGAAAATAACCTGAATCAACTTCCTTCAAATGAATATTATGATATGATGCACTATTGCATGTGTACTAAATTGTGGAAATCTCAAAGGAATCCTAGAGAATAATCTGGAAGACATTAGAATGACAGATCATTTCTGACAGCAGTTAGCAAAATTGCCACAAATCTCATTTATAAGGAGAACATGCTATGCAATAGAAAATTTACCCATGGCACAACAGTAGTACGTGTCACGATATGTATCTAATATTGCAAAAGGCTTGAGCAGATTTTGCCATCACAGCAGTTTAGCACCTCATCAATATTTTCAACATCAGATAATTGGGATTCTTCCAAATGCTGAATTGTGTAACTGAAAAAAAAATCCAATACAGAGAATCTGACTGAAATATATTGCTGGATTATACAGATGGAGTTACAGCACTCTTTTAGCACCCAACATAAAGTATCACTGAAGTGAAAGACTTAATGTGCATTCATGTTTCGATGGTCTAAATCATTTAAAGAATGAAATACACTGGTCTATGATACATACCTGGTCTATTTTTCACCTGACCTATCATATAGGAATAAATAATATCTAAACATGTAGCTTTGACACTAAGCTGTGGTGCTACACTTAGTGTGTCTGAGGATGGGAGACTCCTCAGTTAGTGAAACCTGAGCAAATCTCTTTGGTGCATTTCACTGCTGGAAGGGCAAGGCTACTGTCATTAGAGATGCTTAGGATTTAGCTAAATGTATTCTGGCACCTCTGCTAGCTGTCTGAATTTGAAGGAGATTGAAGAGTATATAATGAACACCCTCAAATGTTGCTGAGATGACACTGATAAGAATCTAGATTAATTTCTTGTTTTCTTACTGAAAGGTAGGAGAAAAGAAATTGTGTATTATATCTTAAATGGAGATTCATGTCTTGTCAATAAGTAGTAGGTTCAAGATCTTCGGTTTACGTACATATTTGGCCAGCTCTGAGCCTGCTGTAATTTTAAAGATTTGCAGCTGTATTAGCATGGAACAAAGCCTAAGACTATAATAGACATACCATAGAAGGCAAGGCAGGCAGAGAAAACATGCAGTGGATCATATCCATATGATGGCTATAGGAACTTTCATCAGCATTGCTATGTGTCCTTCACACTTACTTCTTTTCTAGATATAGATGATGTTTCTCCCTGTTTCTAAATGACATTGATGTTTAAACAAGAATCTGTCAATGATAGTATTCAATGCCACAGCAGTTATACTTTGGATTTTTCTAGGAATTACTCATCAGAGAATATAAGAATTTGCATAATCTAACTGGAATGTGAATATTCTAGAGTGTTATGATAGGAACGTGAGACTAGGCTGAAAAGATACTTGCACATGGGTTTACTGATGGGCTTTTTGTTACTTCTTCTGTAAATACTACCTTGCAGATATCAATTTCAATAAATAGCAAGCTATTCTTGTCTTCATGGCAGATTGAGAATTGTAGCCATACTTAAAGATTTTTTTCTGGAAACTAAGATTTTCCATTTGTTATACCTGTCAATCCTTTCTTCATTCTTTTGCAAAAAAGAATTTAAATCTTTTAAGCAGTAGCACTATGATAGCATCCTGTGAAATATTAGTCATTAAAGGGTATCTTTCTGGAATAATCAAGGAGGCAGAGAGGCATTCCCATATTCTTTGCTGTCCCAGTGGAGTCACAAAAAACTGATGCCTTGAGAGGTTGCCTAGAACAGTGTTCTAGACAGTGCTAAACAGTGCTAGACAGTGTTAAAGGAATAAAGTAGGTATTTATTTAAAAGGCCTTCAAGGGATACAGCTTGGGCAGTACAAGAGCCCAGCCAAGGCTCCACCCAAGATGGATAATGAGTTCATTTACATATTTGGGTTAATTGTCCAATTACAGCTTCAGGTTGTGAAGTCCCATCATCCCAGTTTGATCTCCTCAATTCGCTGTTGTGTACTCTTTTTAGAGAGCTGTGTACTTTTTTTAGACCTGAAGCTGCAATGGTGTCCTTGGTTCTCAGGCTGGAAAAGGATTGTTTTGTCTAACTAAACTGTGAGGAGAACTTGCTAACACTTTATATGAAGTTCAGAGTTATATACTAATGTAGTACAGAATCTGGAAAATATGAAAGCTAAAACTTAAGGCATCATATATGACAAAATCTTATGTCTGGATTTTTAAGAGCTTCTTGTTTTCTAAATTTCCAGGACCTACCTAAATATTTCACATTAACATGGGATCTGGTGATATATTAAAAGCACATTTTTGTATGCATTCTTTCCTCTCTTTATAGTCACATATCACCTCATTTGTGATTAACTTTAATCAGGTTATTCAGGCTTAAAAGTAATCCTTTTGAAGTTCTGCATGCTGGTCTGAAGGAAAGTATTATGGTCTTCCTTTATGTGTACTAACAATGGTGAAGCAAGATACCCACTACAGATAAAAAAAAGTCCATTAATAATGGTAATACAGAGCACTTATAGGAGGCCTACTATCTGCAAAGCAATTTACAAACAATATCCAATTAATCTTCTCTAGTTACTCAGTGTAATCCATTCATTACCTAATGGATCCCAAATCTTTAATACAATAGAAAAGGTTCTAACAATGTATCTGATGCTACCTTTTGCAGCTGAAATTCTCATTTTACTGACGTTTATGCTGTCTGAACAGAAACACATTAGGAAAATTTCTTGGACCTAGGCTGTGTAAACTTTTACCCTCAATGATTTCAGCTCGTAGAGCAACAGGTGCATGATCTGACTGATAATAGCTCTTATCATAGCAGCTAAATTAATAATTATGAAGGGGAAACTCCAAAGTGAAATTCAGTGGTACTTCAAGGAAAAAAATTTTAAATGTATAATTACACATATTTTTAAAAATCCCTATAAAATAGTATCAAGGATGGGGTTTTCCTATGAGTTAGTACTAGAAGATTTTTTTTTTAAGTCAGTGGAATTCTGATTAAAAAAGCAATTGCCATGTTACCATGATTCCATGATATTTTCTACATTAATATCTGACCTGAACAGTTTTGTAATGAACATGCTCTAAGGCAACCCAAGTGTAAATAGCATCAGAAATGCTAATCTTAGTAAATTCTGAGGCCTTCATAACATTCTTCTCTTCTTCAGATCAGCAAGTGTTTTCCAGCACTGTCTTCTTATCAGAAGTTTAAAATATGGAGTGATGTCTTCACTTCCTAACTTTAACCTTCTGAGTTGGGAATTGTTTTTCAATGTTTATTCTTGGAGAAAAATAGATGGTATGACTAGCTAGCCAGGATTCTGTTGGCTTATGAGAGATACCCAAAGTCCACGGGGATGCCGTCTATTCTGTCCATCTGTCCAAGGCCAAAGGACATGATGAACATCTGCTGCACCTTCCCACTGCAGCAGACCGGGAACTCCTCAGCCTTTAGATAGCATTTCTCATTGTTTGGGGAAGTGAATGCCCTCTGTCTATCCCTCTGCTATGTACATCTGGTTAGCCACTTGTGCACCCAAGAGACACAGGAATGTCTGCTTGGGTGCGCAAGTGTACACAGTCATGAGACTCTAATTTCATACATATTTTCTAACACTACAGAAAAAGTAGCTGATGTCTTTATTATGCATTGATCACATGTGCATATGCATCGTCTCAATTTTCATTTTAGAAATTATTTCTCTAATATTTGGACAACTTTACCTCTTTGCCTGTGAAATCTTTCCTTTTTATTATTATTTATTTATTACTGCTAATCATTTTTTGATCCCACAAGTAAGTATAATTCAATTAATTTTCCAAGTTGAGGGAACACATTTTATCTCATAGTGTCTCCCCAAGCAGCAAGCTCATCTTTTATCACAATTCTTCCAATGATTTCAGCCCCTTTAACCCTCTTGTCAATGCAATTTCTCAAGGGTGAAAGAAAAACAATATCCAACTCAAAGATTTCTTCATTTTCCTGCAAAATTATTCCTTTAGCTGGAGCTTTATATAGGAAGAGGGCTATGTATTCCTTAGCTACATTCCTTGGTTTGTGCTCATTACCACATGAAGTCAGTCTTGGCATTCTTTGTACAGATCAACAAACCATTTAAAATTGAGCACCTAGCAGCTGAAAGGTCATGTTGCATTGTATTCAGTAATTTAGGATTGAGAGTGTAGAAAAAACTCTCAGAAGCTGTGTTTCACTCTTCCATTAATCTGTATCCCTCAGCAAAAAATTGTAAGTTCTCATACCTGGTTGTCATAAATAAATTGTCTGACTTCCAAAGAACATAGTCTCAAATGGAAATCCAATTCACTCTATATTTTAAGGAAGAAAAATAATTAAGAATTATTTGTATGTCATTAAGGATCTTGTTATCAAAAGGAAGATATAAATATTTTATGCTAATTTTCACTACTCAAAGTGAGAAAGCAAATACTTTAAAACAAAAATAAAAAAACCCTATATACCTTATGGATTTTCTATTAATCTGTCCCTTACTTTGTTGGCAGACTACTTCACATTTATCAAATTACATTGGATAAATGCATCTTCTTGCAATCTATTCAATGGGCTGTTTCCTGTGCAATTTTGATAAGAGTTTCTAATAAACTTACTATCAGATGCTTTTACTTAGATTTTAAAAACTAAAAAAAGAACAGTAAGAAATTTGTTTGAATTTGATATTTCACTATTGTTGATGACCAAATTTCATACTGATTTCATTTTAATATGCATTTTTAAATAGATTCCCATTGAGATGATGCAATATAATACCATTAATACAGTAACATAATTATTCCCTGGTAGATAATGCCATTGAACCCATTCCTTAAAACTTGATGCCTTACTCACATAGCAAATATTTTTGACTAGTTAATTCTGTAGCCTTGAGTAAGGAATTCATCCATGTTGATTTTAATTTATATATATCCTTTGAAGTTTCTAATAGAAAATATATCTTTTCAAAAAAAATGAGAAGTGTTCTGTTAAACACGGACTTCAGTCTTAGGTCAGTACAATCTTCCATCTCTGTTTTCAGTTAATGTTGCATTTTATCCCTACTTTCCTCATAGTGTCTCTCATTTCCTTTCGAACGGTACAGGCACAGATTTTCCCAAACTCACTGTAAGAGCACTGTAGAACAAGTCTGTACATTCTATACTCTCTATTCTACACATTCTGAGATTTATGGAAGTTGTTGTGAAACGTACAGCACCTAGTACAGAACGATAGCTATTGGACAGTTTTGCAAAGAGAGTTTCACAGCTCTGTGCCTAACTCACATTCCTTATGAAACATCACACAGGTTTTCTAACAGGCCCAAGTTAAAGAGGGCTTCAGTTCTGTTACCCACACAAAGACAACTCATAGCTTTCTGGAATATTGCAGGTGTTTCAGACATGCATGTAAGATGGAAGGTAAAATATAAGACTTTCAGGAGATCTATGCTTTTGGAGCAACGACTCGAATCTCGAGTCCAGGAGAAATAAGCTAAGGTCCCAAAAAACATTCAATTCTAGATGGCTGCGTTTGGTGTCTGAACTGGGCCCAGGTCTTTGTGAAGGAGTGGACATTAAAGATACTTTCATATTTCAGTCTCAAATCATTTTCCATCTTTAGGGATTTTTTAATAAGATAGTACAGACATACAGACTCTCCCTCTCACAAAACCAACTACAAGCTGGTTTTATTCAGAAATAAATAAGGTGCCTAAGCTATCTAGCCAAGGATAGCTAGATTTTTTCCCTTCCATACAGTGTAGTGATACTTACCATGGAGTTGGTATGTAATCTGATTTACAAGACCATGTTGTTGAAAAGAAATATTTGATGGTTTTTTAGATTACTAATCTGCTTACACTTTTGCACACTCAAACCCTCTGGTTTAGTCAACAAAATAAGCTAGATCAGACCAATATTATGGCTCCCTTCATTCACTTTAAGATCCTATTGGGCCTTTTAATCATGTTGCTCTTGGTTTCTGCTTTGTCTTGTGTTGTGTTCTTCTATCATCATTTATACCCTAGAGGGCTTATTGATTTATGTACTCTTATAATTAGAATATAGTTTACAGTCTACAGGTTAACCTTTACTCTTTATATAGTCTGTATGAACAAAATTAGAAGCTAGGTTGGCTGTATACTATCCTGGTTATTATTTAACCTGATGACACTTTCAGTAAAAGTGTAATTTATAAAGGTTTTCATCTATTTATCCTATTTAATTATTTCTAAATTTGAATGCTTAAAAATACAACATCACACTGCATTTGAAACTAGCAAATAGGCATGTCTACAATTGACTGTCACGTTTACCTCCTGAATTTCAGAGCTTCATATATACAACAACACTGTATGGTAATACTCTTTTAATTAGTGAAATAATTTCTACTGCCTTTCCCTTCCATTTCCCAGGTAATGCCACATAGGGCAGAGAATCCTTTTGAAAGAAAACATGAGATACTGTGATTAAGCCAAAGCTCACAACCTTCAAGTTAAAAAGCTGACCTTTCATAATGAAGAGTTGTCTTTACACCCTCACAATCACAAAATTAACTTTTAAGTTACTCAAGTATTTTTCCAAACTACAATTTTTTTTTTTTTTGTTATCAGTTGTGGGTAGCTCTGTTCTGTAGCCTGAGACATGATTTAGACTTTGATTTGGACTTTGAAATTCTTTTCCCAGGGAATTTCTGTAAGCAGGATGAATGTTTACACATACAGTACGTTCTTTCCCAAAGGAGGGAGTTCCTTGATGTCCCTCTAGTTTGACCACTATGATTGAAAGGGTTTGCCTTTATTTCACCAATCAGTTGGTCTGTGTAAAATAGTATAAAAGGGAGACTCTCCCAGAAATAAATTGGAGTCAGATAATTCAGCCTTCTGAAGCTGGTGTCGTTTGTGTTGTCCAAGAGCGACATTTGTGCATATGATTATTCCCAACATAATATTATGGGCACCCTTCACAAAAACCTTCTGTGATGTTGATGCCATATTTTGCAGAGCTCAACTACTGCATTTTGACCAGCTCTTACTTAAAATAAAGCTTATGTCACCAGGGGCATTCTTCAACTAGTTTTACTTTCCAGTTCCCAGCAGTGTTCTCTCATTTTGCAGCTTCTCAAATACAAACATATTAACCACTTTATTGTTGCTGGGAGTTTGACTTGGAGCTTAAGATACATTTCCAGCTGGAAGTTTAATAGATTTTCAGGTCTCTAAAAATATTTCTGACACTTGCATGCAATGGATGAGAATGGCTTTAATGACACTTGTAGGAATTTCTGACTTGGGATTCCACAGAGCTCAGTCACTGAAACAATAAAAAGTTTTCAGAAGCTGTAAAAAACTCTGGCAGTTTCAGTCAGCCTTATCAAACTAATGGAGAATTCTCTCAAAGCATTTTATGGTGATTCCACTTATTATGTTCATTTAATATTTTTGCTAGCTAAGAGGGGAAAAAAAAAGATTTTCTTGTTCTGTTTTGTATTAGTTTAATACTTTAATGAGGCTTTTCTATCAAGACAAAAGAAATATTTCAGAGTTCATCAAAATTATTCATATGCATCTTCAAAAAGGTCAATTTTTAAAAAATTGAATTGATATAAAGAGGATACAGTGTCACCTTAGATATAAAGTGTTATCAAGCAAAAGAAATCACCTCATCCTGGTTGAAAACATCCTTTAAAATATCTCAATATTTGGCAGTTTTCTTGCTTGTTCTTTAATACTTTCAAGATTTTCTTTCCATGTTGCTGTATGTATTCAAGTATTGAGGCCAAAAATGTCTTCTCATTTAAGTCAAAGACAGAATCTCTTTGCCAATTTAGAGATAAGATAGTTGAGATCTCAGATCCATTTAACTGTGGCTTTTTCTGTAAAGACACATCCAAATTATGACATCAAATTACTTAAATCCTCTAAAATGCTTTAAAAGAGCAGCATTAAAGCTTATCTTAATAAAATACATAGAGTAAGTGAATCACAGAACCACTGTGTGCCGAGCTTTGTGTTTTGATTGTGTTGCAACAGTGGTTCAGAGATAGATCTCACAATTGTGAAAGAGATCATATACATTGAGAGAATAACCTAGTGTGTGAGCTAAAGGTATAACATGACAAGATTAGCTGGCATTCACCAATGTGACAATTTATTTTTAATGGAACACTTAGATTAGGAAACGTAATTTGTTTGGCTTTATGTACTTCTTGACAGAATATGGCTGTCTTACCCAAAAGATGTAATGTTTTTGTTAGTTTCTCTTTCATGCCTGATATAATTTTCAATCAGAAGAAGAATAAGGCTAAAATATAATAAGTCTTTTTACAGTAAAATGCACACTTAGGGACACCTTTTTTCAATTCTCAACACTGTATGAATAAAACGTGTAGTGCACATAACAGTAATGAACACCAATATGCATTAACTCATAATTAACTCCAGCACTACAATGCTTCACACATATTGTATCTTTGTGTGTAGTATATAACTGTATATATGCATCAGCATAGAATACGTATATGCTGTAGTCATATACAGGAAAAACAGAAAATTGTGTTTTCTTATGGAATTATTCTGATGGTAGTTGTTGAAAACCATATTCTTACTGGTAGTCACTGTTTCACAAATGAAAACAAAGATGCAAAAGGCAAATTCAGTAATTTCATCTAACAATATCATAACGAGCTATCATCTTTCATGTATCTGCTGCTTGAAATGGTATAGATTAGTGACAGATGATCCAGGATGCTTTGAGAAGAAGCTGTTCTGCAAAACATGTCCAAGAATCTTCTGGAATTCTATTGCAGGGAAAAAAAACTCCCGTGTTGCCTAAGGTTGGGGGGATTTCAAAATTGTGTGCATGCACTCTATTCACACAAAAAAAGAATGAAATGTTATATAAAATACCTGTTTATATGTGTATTCCAAATCTGAAATGTATGTTATTAATTCTCAGCTCTCTTGCTAATAGAAACTGTCCCTTATACCTATTTAAAACTGAAGTACACAATTATTAACAGAAATAGTCTATAGTCAAAATGCAACTCAAAACTGATTTGTGTGCAAAAAGAGAGTTGTTTTCCCTCAAAAGTACATTCTTAAATAAGAGAGAGGTGGAAATAAAAGGCAAACCGCACCTTGAAGTGAAAGAACAGGAGCAGATGTCCTTTAGCTGTGTGTTTTATTGATTTATAAACACTCAGTCAGGCTACCTCATCTCTGCAGAGTAATTTAGATATGGGAAAATATCTGTGAAATATATTGATTGCATTATTGATTGAAAAGCCAATTGCTGTTGCACTCCTGTTTTACCATTTAAGTCCTGACACATTTTGACATATGAGCCAGCTGCGACTACTGCCTCGATACTGCAATGAGATAATGTGAAAGCTGTCATAACCACTTCTGTGTCAGCCTCAAGGATTTACAGTGCACTAGTGCTGCTATTTAGCTTGTTCCTTAACCACCTGAATAATTAAGGTTTGTTAAAGCTTTTGCTGTTGCACATTTGGTTTATATATGTGCTGTTTTTATGTTCCCTTTCACACTGGATTGATACATCATGAACAAAAGAAATGTAGAAACCAGGCTCTTATTATTCAAAGCTTATACACGTGGGGATGATTGTTTCTGCTCAAATATTTTTCTCCAGTCCGTGAGGAATTTGGATTTTACAACATTTCGCAGGGGAATTCTCACTTGTTTCCAGATCAGTTTACACTCAGCAGTGATAAATCAAGTGAGGACAGGAAAAAATCCTCTACAGCATATTAACAACTCTGGCATTTATTTTGAAATCTGAAACTGTGGAAAATACAATGAAAGCAAAATCATACAGCAACTTATTTGGTATTTTTCATATTTTAAAAGTATTTTTATGTTTATTTATCCATCGTTGAAGTTTAAATTATACCAAAAAGATTTTTTGATCCCAAATACAAAATACAAACCTCCTCATAAAATGCATCCTTGAAGAACAAAAGAAAATTTTCCTTTACTAGCTCCACATTTTATCATGGCAAGTGAACTATACAGGGTTTTTTATCACCTTCTTTCCTACTCTTATTTGTGAAATAAGAAGGCATTTTCATAGTAGCTTTAACTCATTTCTTTTACTATAATCAATATAGACTTTTATTTTCCTAAGAAGACTGGTTATATTGTTAGAATCATAGAATCCCCAGTTGGAAAGGGTCCATGAAGATCATCAAAGTCCAACTCCAGTTCATTCATGCCCTCTCTTGTTCATTTCCAGTTGTTTATTTCATGATCTTTTGACCAGATCCAGACCTCCAGGTACAATCCATGTGGGACTTCTGTGCCCTGGCAGAATGGCATTGATTTAAACGTATTCTGCACATGGTCTGCGTTGTACCTGTCTACATCTGACAACAGGACTGGACTCTTGCTTGCATGTTTTTCATCATGATACTTGTATTTCTCCACAAAGTACCAGATGAAGCATTCTCTGGACCTCTTGTTTGGAGGGACTCCTTGTGAGAGAGAGGAATGTTGATGGTTAATGATTCAAAACAATCTGCCATTTGAAAAACACAGGGTGCTTTACTGACAGTGTCCAAGGAAAAGCCCAGGTGCAGAGAGGGTGTGCACACAATATTTTGATTTGTGATAAGCTGGATTTTAAGACAGATAAGGGAAGAGGTCAGCAAGAAACAGATCCTCCAAGGTGGTATGATGTTTGGTTTTTTTAACATGCCAGTGTCTTTTGCAGAAATGATTCAGGTGTAAAACTCGTCCACTCTCCAGGGAAGTGCCACCAGAACCTTCACACATAATCCCAAGGGTTTTCATCCCTTTTGGTGGACCATAACTGCTCAACTATGCTGAGGTGAGAGGGAGCTGTCATGTCTTATAAGCGATCATAAACTATCACAGATCCCCAAAGTGCCCCCAGACTCATTTCTGGGGCCTTCCACCAAGAGGATTGCACATGATCCACAGTGTTGCAATTTCCTGTCACAGGGAGGTAACTGGGCATGTCAATCTGAACCTGAGTATGTGTGAACCCACCAAAATTTGTGCTTCCCAGGCTTCTCCCACCTTTTCACAGACCAAGATGGATCAAGTGATCACTTGGATCAGCTGTTATAAAAATTACAACAATCAAGATCCATGGGTGGTGGTAACTTTCTACTCTTATCCTTTCTTTTTCTTTCTTTCTGTTCCTTATACATTTTCTTAAGTGTTAAAAGTGTTATTTTTATGCTTTTATATTGTCATATTTCTACAGATAATAACCAAAACAGCTACATACTTGCTTTCCATTGCAACCAATTTTTTTTAAAAACAAACCCTACACACACATGCACACAGACACACACACACACATATATGTGTATGCAAACCACTGGTCATTGAGTGTCATTTCACTCTAACCTGCCTGAGGTGTTCTATTACCAAGAACCTCAGTTACCCTCATCTTCAGGGCCAGGTCAGAAACCTCCTTCCCTCCCCTTTCTGCATGAAGTGTATTTCCTGGTGTCTGAAAATGTAGTATGACCAATACATTAATTTATACTTTGTCTTCTCTAAATGAAATGTGAAATGCACGTTACATTTGCTTATTTCATTTAAATAATCAGATGAAAATTATTTATAGTGCCAGAATTATACTGTTTAGTTAGGAGATGGAGATAGCACTTGAGACTGCAAAGCAAGTTTCTCCTGCTTTCCTTTGGAATTTGTCTTGATCATTGGATTATGTGGTGGCTGCCCATATATTTCATACTGCAGAACACAAACATAGAAAAATTCTTTTTAAAAATTATGTGAGTTCAAAAAACATTCAGAAGTATTGTTTTGATTTTTTCTTTATGAAATACTGATAATTATCATGTGGAAACAAAATAGAATATATATGCTAGCAATATTTAAATTTTCAGTCATTGCAATTTGAATCTATAATTTAAAATATAATTCCAACTTAGAATTATATTTGGCAAAAATAGGAAAACTAAAAAATATATTGGGTTTTCCTTCTTTTGTTTTTAAACATTATATAAGCAGTAACTCCATTTAAAGGAAGAGTTATGAATGTTCCCTACTAAATTCACTGTTCCCCCTCTCTGCTCTTTTCCTTGATATTTTTTTGCTGAGCCTGATGCCATATGGTCTGGAATATCTCTTTGGTCAGCTGGGGTCTGGTCTCTTGGCTGCATCTTCTCCCAACTTTTTGCATCCCCAATCTCCTCACTTTGGGTGAGTGTTGAGGAGAGAGAATGCCTTGATTACGAGCTTTGTTCAGCAACTGCCAAAACATTTATGCAATCATAATGTTTGTTTTAGCCACAAATTCAAAGCACAGTACCATCCTGGCAGCTATGAAGAAAGTCTATCCCTGCCAGACACTGTAGATCCAATAATATCCTTTTTCATGTGCCAGCTGAAAAGACATACTAGGATTTCTCTTCTAGTGCAATAATGGAAAGGGAAGAAAGGTACAACATCTGTAAGATGAATTTCTGAGATCACAGTAGTTTAGTTGTCAAGTATAAAAGAGGAAGCCTTGGAGGAACTTTTACTGGAATCAATTGTAACATGATGAAGCCATGGGTGCTGAAGGACTGCTCAGAGCCAAATGGATTCTAGGATCCCAAATGCTGCCAGGTTAGGGAAAGGGATAAGTCATTGTAAAGCATATTAGCTAATATGGAACAAAAAAAGAAAACACTGTGTTTCATTGCAGCTTTCTGCTCAAAAGACCATTCTGAGTGTCCTGGTGCTTCAAGCAGCATTAGTTCTTCCTTCCCACTGTTAATGTGGAATTTCTTCATAAGAGTCACCTCCAGAAAGCAAACCAGATCTTATGTGGACTGAGCCATCTTTCTGGGGCTTGCTTTTCCAGTTTCTATTTATCCTTTTAACAATATAAACAGTCTAGCTCTTTTCCTGTGTTAGGCTCCTAATTTAGGTGGGCACACTTGTCCACAACAGCTAGATCTTTTTTGTCATTGAGAACTGGATGAAGAACACTGAGAATAAGAAAGCTCTCCTGACAAGCTGAATTCATGTATGAACAAGGAATCAATTGTACTTCAGAGATGTATTTCTAAGGCATGCAACCTCTTGGGATGACACAACCTACACACTAGTTCTTGCTGAAGGCTGTGCCTAGAGGCATGATCAAGTCCTGAGGGATTGAGTATAATCTAAATTACAACAATCATATTGTGGCCTGATTCCCAAGACCTTTACACCAACCTGACAGCTTTCAATGGATTAGATTAGGAAAAAAAAAGTCTTTCTGATAAAAATATTTTATTTGGGTAACAGCAAAGATATGTTACTTTTTGCCATTGCAGAATTATTAGCTGAATGATAATACATTTATAACAGTTCTTTATTTTTAATTTTTTTTTAAGTCTGGAATACTGTAAAGTATGCCTATTCTCTCATGCAAGAAAACCTTCATTCTACTTCCAGGTGAGCTAAGATAAAAAATACAGGATTTCTAGGAGTATACACATCCATAATCCTGTAGCAAATAATATGAGGTACTGAAATAAATGAGAATATGTATGCCAAAGTAATATAGGCAGATAATTTTTTTTTTCCAGGCATCCTAAAGAATAGAAGGGTAGGATGAAATACTACTTCCTATGTGCCTTTTAGAGTTTGTACACAGACTAACAGAGCTGTACATGTTTGAACAAATATGGCACCACCCTGAAGGCATACTATGGCATTTTATTTCTGAAAAAGAATAAAATTCTCTTGTGGGCAGCCCTAAAAAGATGAGCATTCTTACTTTTCACAACTTAAATTGCACATGTATTTCTTGCTGTGGTCCTTTTTCTTCCAAATATGAAGCACTTCTTTTGCTTGAGGAGAACAATATAAAGAGTGAAAGAACACAGTAATATCCTTCACCAAAGAATAACCACACTGTTTGGAAAACTAGTGATAGCTGGAGGAGATGGAAGACAACAGACAGGGAAACAATTTATTGCAAAAGTTGCAGTCTTTCAATTTCTTCCTTTCATGTTGAAATTAGAAAACATCCATTCTTTATAAATGCATTTCAAAAATTATTGCAATAGAATCTCAGCTATAAGGACTGCAATGGTCTGTACAGAAAAGTGATGAAGGCCCAACATCATCAGCTGTTTAAAATCAGATTGATCATCAACCTGATTAATCGATGAATCAGACTAGTCAGAATAATCAGGACATGAAAATCACTTTCTATTTGGTCTGTGTAGTCCAAATGTTGTCTCCTATAGATGAGGCAGTGTCAAATACCTTTAGTGTTAATCTTAAGTGAAAACTAATTTCTTTTCATTATAAGGATTGATAAAAGGTAATAAACTAGATGTAGCATTGGGTGTTTTAGGAAGAGATTATTTTGTTTTATTTTGCATTCTGCAAATAATTATTTCACACCATCATTTTGTAAATTTTAGTATGTTTCCTACTTGTTTATTGTCATTATTTTTCTGTTTTTTCTGGTCATATTTAATTCTGAACTGAAATCATTGGAGTGATTTTAATTTACCTGCACTGAACCTTGAAGCCGGAGTCACAATGAGCTTTATATTTTAGTAAGAACCTGAAGTTTTTTAAAAATTCTGAACATTATATCCCTTCTTTGGGAGTGTTACTACCTGACCAAAAACAAAAAACAAAAAACCAAAATCAAAAACAAACAACAAAAAAAGTAAACCAAAGACAACATAGAAGAAAACCATGTTTTTTACAGAGGGCATGCTTTCAGAAATTCTGAACTCAGCAAAGTAACAAATGAAGGGTACCTTTTTAAATTTTTGTCTGAGTTTAAATGTACAGTAACTTTCACTCTCTTGGTGGCCCCTTAATCTCCTTCCTTGAAGATCCTATCTTTTTCCCTCAAATGGACATGAAGTGCTAAATTTGCACTTCACAATTTGTACAGAATATGCTAAATATTAACAGATCACTTGATCACCATTCTCACAACGAAGACAAGATTAACAAACGAAGAGAACTTACTAAGAAAGAACTCTCCAGCAGGAGCAGTTGGAGCTGCTTACACTGTGTGAATTTTAAAAGCAAATATCTTAGAAAGTGAAGCACTGGAACAGTTTCAAACAGGTTACAGGTACTCCCATCACGACTGTTCTTTAAAACAGTGTAGTTGGGGAAGGGAGAGGGTGTGTGTGTGTTGTTTTGTTTTTCAAAAAGATGAAGGCTCAACAAAAGCCTTATGAGATTGAGCCAAAAATCACCTGTGGGAATTCATTATCTGAATTAGGCAGAAGGCTAATCTAGTGGCCAGGAGAAGCTGAAGTTCTTTGACAAAGCAATTATTTACATCCGAAAGTTGTCACTAACTTTATACTATACTACACTTTAGTAAAGTACAGAAATGTCCAACAACTTTTCTGGAAGCCAGTAGACGCATGTTTTATGAAGAATTATTTAGATCAGATACTTTTAGCTCACAGCAAAGGATCATCTCTCCCTAAATGTGCATGATGTGTAAAAATGCTTATGCTAACACTCCTATCTTGACTATATGAATGATTATTATCTTCTGTTATCCATTAAATACTGAAAATCATTATCATTTCTTTTGTAAAGCACAGCACAGCCCTACACTATTTAAATGGTAAGTATACTCAGTCACATTGAGGAAAAGCTCAAAACATAATATTTAGTAAGGCAGTGTAATATATTTTAAAAACCAAATTATTGTTTCAAATATATGGCATTCATTTAAATTGCTATATTATTGTTTTTCACTCCAAAAGCATATTACCAATGGTTTAGCTGTCACCCTGTATTTGCTGCTAGACAAATCAGAAACTGACTACAGCACATTTCCAAGACAGGCAATCTTATTCAGTAGTAGTGTTGCTTCACCACCAACCCCCCGAGAATGGCAAGATACTTTGGGTCACGTCTCCAAACAGCGCACCCAAGGGCCTGGGAGGTAATCAGAATCTTCAGTGATATGATGCTCCTCATGAAGTAGGGGAGTTGAAATTAAGGGTTAAATAACCAAGGTCATCACAAACTATTTAAACGAAGGAAATATGGAGATACTGTTTCAGTAAACATTGCAGAGTATGCATTGCTTTTTCATTTTTTTTCCCAGCAATTACATTTCTGTGAAAATTATATGTATACTCCCAAGATTGTAAGGCTTGAAAATGCCATTGATGAAAGTATTGAGTTACATGCTCTCCTGTGTTTATAACAGAAACAAACTTCCATATTAAAGGAACCACATAGATATAATAAAAAGAAAAACATTCCAAATATGTTTTTTCATACTTTTAACAGGAATAATTTCTAAACAGATCACATCAGTGATCAAATGAAAACCACCAATGCAATATGAAGT
>VZSR01003803.1:33481388-33485231 GCA_013398615.1 Brachypodius melanocephalos
CTTCTTTAGTAGTAAGAAAAAAAATCTTACTATTCCTCATGCATAAGAAGGATCAAATACCTTGATATGGATTTGCATGGGCTTGAATTAAAGGATATGATGCTTAGCATTACATCAAGATCATCCAGGTGGTGCTAGTGCTGGCAGCTGGGTGTTTCCCCATGGGGTCCATTAGGGCCAGGAGCGAGGCAGCCAGGAGGCACCAGAACAGCCCCAGCCACAGGCATTGGGCACCTCAGTGGGAATGGGAATGGGTCAAGGCTGAGCTGGGATGTGGGTCCTGTGCAGAGCCAAGCCAGAGGGTCCCATGACCAGGGAGAGTAGGGATGTGGGGAGTTGGTGACCAGCCCTGCTGTGGAATTGCTGGGCAGACAGCCCTGGAGGGCTGAAATAGGGACCCTGGACATGAGCAGCAGGTGGGGAACACTGGAGGCACTGGGAAGGGACAGCCAGGGCTGGTAGCACCCTGAGGGATCTAATGATTATTCTGATAAATTCTGGAATCAGTACCTAGTTTTCCTAACCTCCTGATGTAGTGGGGATATTACCTAGTTTTAGTGCAATGATTTAACTTTCTATTTAAAACTTCCTAGTGCTGTTGTAGCTATGGGAATTACGGACAGGTGATGTACACAGCAAACAGTCTCTTTGAGACTATTTTTTCTTAGTTAAATCTTTTCTTGTTTACTTGTACTTTTACATGTTATTAGCATTATTATTGTTATAATTTCAATTTTGTTGTTGCTGCCAGCTTAATTACTTTCACAGGCACGACACATTCCAGTGTGCTATGGACTGTCCACTTAAAATGTTTTTACTGCTTCTGTGTACTTGCAGTAAAAACAAAGCCACACCATGGATACAGCAGGAGAAACAATTGGAAACACAAGCCAACATTTCCTAAGCGTCTCAGTCATCCACTGGACTACATAATTCCAAGCTTTTGACAGAAATTACAGCAAAACAAAAATGTCCGGCAGAAATTAGTGAGAGAATCGTAAACAGATTTTACAGGTAAAGCAGACTTCATAGCAATTTCCTTCCAGGGGTGAGGAATGGATGGGAGAAAATAAAGAAGCATTTGTACAAAAGTTTTCAAAAGAGATCAATAGAAAATGGGTTGCTCAGAGGAAGGGGTAGACTTTCTGTTTTAACTTTACTGACTTAGTTTCACACCTGAAGAGACTCAGGTTTGGACAGAAGGCACTAGATTTGTCTAATTGAATTTGGGCACCAACAGGTATAGCCACTCTACAAGGTAGATGCTCTACCAGCTAGAGGATCACTTCATATCTTCTTAACACAGAAAAGAAAAGTCCTGCCCTTGAAGAGTCTGTTTTTTCCCCATTGACTAATTTAGTTGTTTATGTCACATGCTGCAGATATCAAAAATTTGGTCAGAGAAATCCTATGCAAAAAAAGCCTGGAGTGAAACAGAGAAATTTTGATTATATTTAGACTTCCAAGTGTGTTTTTAGGTGATTTCTCAGGATCACAGAACTGGGAGACAAAAAGGAGGCAAAGCCATCCTCAGAGCCCTAAAAGAAATTTTAGGGGAAATGAGGGGGTCCTCAAGGGTACATATACAATATTAATTGGGGCAGGCATTTCTGCAAGTCTGAGAGATCTTCACAATATCTGTTAGTACCTGCAAGTCACTCAGCAGTATTAATTTGGGGCAAATGCCTCATGACTAGTCCTTGCATATTCCTAGTTAGATCTTTTGAACAATTCACTCAGAAAGAAAAAAACAACAACAACAAAAAAAGAACAAACACGAACAACCCACAAAACACCAGACTTCAACAACTCAAAGAAGAAGAACCAGGACGAATTTAAGCTTTGATCTTCCAAAAACTAATTGCATGAGAGAGGAGAAAACTAAAAGCATGAAAGGAGGAAATGTGACTATTTCCACTGAAGTCAGTAGTAGGAATTATGCATACCAGTTTAAAAAAGACCATAAATGTCAATCACCAAGCTATGTACATCTTCATTGATCTGGGCATATCCCTTGAGGTTTTGTCCTTAAAAATTCACAGGTCTGGGGCCCTGGATCATAAACTTTATCTAGTAATCATAACTTTTTAAATCATGTTTATATGGTTTGCAATATTGGAACACCTGGTACATGAAATTTAACAAAAAATTTAAAAATTCAAACATTGTTTATTCCTTTAAATTCTTTTGGGTGGAAGTGCTTCATATTTCTTTGAAAAATACGTAAACTGACAGCATTTTGGGACAAGTGCTCTTCACTGCTCAAAAGAGTTATGTTCACCTTTCTTTAAAGCATATTTACTACTATCAAAGAAAGTTTCCATTTCAGCTTTAAGAATCCTGTCTGTACCAAAGTCCTATTAACCCATGAATCATTAGTCTTCTTGCTCCATAACCTGTGGATTCAATTTATGTCACCAGTTAGCCCATCTAGCAGGATTTGGTTTCTTTTCTTGGGTCATGCATAGTGTGCCAGTCCAGGAGTTTGTTTAACAGGTCCTTGTGCTGTCTAATGGACTAAGAGAATGATCATGATTGTTAGGTGCACAGGAGAGTGAGCTGCATGATACACACTGTTAGTCTGATCCACTCTCTGATGACAGTTTATGGTTCACCAGCTTGGTTAAACAGCACATCAGCAGCAGTGATGGGTGATCAATCTCATCCCCTATAGAATTGCTCCCAAAAGTGTCATTACTGAGAAATAAATCCAGGAAATGCAATCAGAAGGGATCATAGGATCTTTTGTTTAAGTTCAGAACTAAAAGGAAATGATATGGGGTATTTTAATTGCTTTTATTTGTTCTATTTATGTACATCAGTTATGGAAAAGTAGTATTATTTAAGTCCATACTGTAACTGATTTGTTCTACAGTGAAGCATGATACAGGTACATTATATAAAGTTACTTGACATTTCCAAATGGTTTCAACAACAGCTTCATTTTTTTTCATCCTCAGTGAATTATGGGTTTCACTTTTTTCTTACATGCACAGGACCCAGTTGTGCAATTGTTTAGTGCATTGAAAATTGCATTACCCTACATAACTGACATGAGAGTCTAGCTAGAAAAACAGTGTAAACCAGGGTGACAAAACCTGGGCTAGAGTAAAGCCAGATGTGGATACAGGCTGGAAGAGGAGTGATGGAGTGCAGCCCTACAGAAAGGGATCTGGGGGTGCTGGTGATGGCAAGATCAATAGGAGCCAGCAGTGTGCCCTGGGAACCAGCAGGGCAAAATGCATCACGGGGTGCAGCAAACACAGCACAAGCAGCCAGTCAAAAGAAGGGATTGTCCTGCTGTATTCAATGTTTGTGCAGTCCCACGTGCAGCCCTGTGTGCAGTTCTGGGCCTCACAATTTAACGAGGAAGGAAGGTATTCAAGTGCATCCAGAGGGGGGCAATAAAAGTGGTGAAAGGGCTGGAAGGAATGTTCCATGAGGAGCGGCTGAGGACTTTGAGTTTGTGTAATTTGGAGAAAAGGAAGCTGAGATGAAATTACATTGCTCTCTACAGTCTTCTGAGAAGAGGAAGTGGAGAGGGAGGTGCTGAGCTCTTCTGTCTGGGCACCAGTGATAGGACACGTGGAATTATTCCAAAGCTGCATCAGGAAAGGACCAGACTAGATAGGAGAAAACATTTTTTTTACAGAGAGAGTAGTCAAAAATCAGCACATTTCCTAGAGATGTGGTTTATGCTCCAACCTGTCAGACTTCAAAGGACATTTGGATAATGACATTAATAATATGTTTTAAAAAATTATTATTTATTTTTATATATTTTTAAATATATTTTTTTATTATTTATTCTCTGAAGTGGCCAGGAAGTTGGATTAGATGATC
>VZSR01003803.1:33485501-33588734 GCA_013398615.1 Brachypodius melanocephalos
CCTTCCCTTCCCTTCCCTTCCCTTCCCTTCCCTTCCCTGTTCAGATCACCAAAATGGAAGATTTTTTCCCCACATAATCTACCTCAAATTATGTAATCTGATAAATATTTCTTCACATGCACATTAATTAACCTGGAATATTAGAAGAGACAGAAAAAAATCATCTTCTCAACTTCTTTCAAGTGGGACAAAAACCAAATGGGTTTTGACAATGAATTGAGAATGAATATATTCTGCCCAAACACTTTATCTTGGCAGTGTCAGAACCACTACTAGCAGTCATTAAAGATAAGAACTTTTAACGGTATTTTAATACATCATTCCTCAGTATTATATTCTGCTTACCTGTTCTGATCATGTTCAGAAAGATGTTTAAATCACTGTCTCCTCGAAATTAAGGGAAATTACCCTATGAAGTATTTTGTTGGTCTGTTTTTAGTTTTGGATTTGGTGGGACTTCTTGCCATTTTTAAATTCTCTTTTTATTTCTTTCAAATACAGCTACACTTTAAACATCCAGACAGTCAAAAGTCATTCAGTTTTGCCATATTACATGAAGGTCTATAATGTCACTCAGTGTTGGACATTACATGGTATGAAATATGTTGTCCCTTTTGAGCACTGCTTAAATTGGAAGGTCTTCCCCCACTCCTAGTGAGCACCAGTCATCAAGTCCTTTTAAGCTTTCCAACACTTTAAAAGGATATTTACAGTCCACGCAGAGGCATGTCATGGGGGCCTTCGTGGAGCATCCATGCAGAAAGAAGCTCAGAGAAATGACAGGATATCAGCATATGGCAACAGAACACTGCACATGCCAGAGAGGAACTTCTCTAGCTTTAAAAATGGACTGCCTGGTGGTATTTTGTGCTTTGAACACAATGTGGATAAAGTATTTGCAAGATCTCATGTCATATCAGACACTTGTAGACTGAAAAGTAGGTGCTTTTGCAAGACAGTTTGTGATTTTGTTGAAACTTCCATGGCCTGCAGAAAGGAAGAATTGTTATTTTTGAGGCTTATATTTATCGTCTTGCAGTGAACCTCTCCAAATATTACAGTTATTTTTATATATTTTAGTTTTATATATATATATATACGCAGTTATAATATATGCATTTTCTAACAGAGTAATTAATACCCAGTCATTTGAAAGAATAATAAGAAACTGAGATAGAAAGCTTCAAGAAAGTTCAGATTATTTCAGTTTACAAAAAGAAAAAAAAGTGATACAATAAAAACAAGTGTTCAGAATAGAAAAATACTCAAAATATATGTCATTTTATAAGGATATTTCCTTGATAATTTGGAAACTTGGAGCAATGTTGAGTATGAGGATTTCTAGTTTGAAATACTACATCCAAAGGTTTCACTTTTATAAAGATCATTTTATGTGCCACGCTTTTTCCGTGATATTATTTCATGCACTTTCTACCCGACTCAGACATCAAAAGAAGTTACCAATGAAACATATACTTCATGACAAAGAATGGCAAAATATTTTCTATTCTAACAACTGTAGGTTTCTGGCATTAAGCAAAATTTCTCCAAAATATCTACTATGGAAAAATGGTCAATACACTTCACATCACATACCAACACTTCTCAGAACCTTCTGTCGAAAAAAAAATTACTGTGTATGCTATTGCCTAGTAATGCAATTGCAATTGCAATTGAATGGCAATCTTATAACGGCATTCTGTGATGCAGAGAGCTGTAAAATTCAGCAATGCCATGCACAGAGACTGATTCAAACAATGCTTTTTGGATTTGGCCTGTAGTATTTTTTACCTGACTTATTTTGAATCATAAACAATTATTGGTTAATATTTCAGCAAATGACTATGTATATGGGTAGATACGTTTCTTCACTTTGCTCCAGACTATCACTATTGTATTATTATTGTAACACTTCAAGTTATCAAACTTTAGATCTTTAGGTCAAATAGATCAACATCAGTTTTTATGTTGCCTAAGTTTAAAAGATGAGGTAAGAACTGCAACAAAATTATAATGAAGTAAATGGAACTGGCACAAAATGTGCCAATGTTAGAAAAAGATTCTACTTATTAGATTACTTCATAAGGCTATTAGATTACTTCATACAAGAGTACAGTAGAAACAAAATATTATGATATTCTCCAGATAAGGGAAAGGGATGAAGATTTTGATTTCATTTTTGGATTTGTTTTTATAATTATATCTGAAATTTTTTCAATAAGAAGGCAAGGATGCAGCTTTGTCAGAATAGCTCTAACCTTCTTGTAACAATGCATATAAATTACACATGGACACTGAAATTATGTTTCCATACACACCTCAAGAAACCTTTTCATTTAATTCTTAGATATAGTTAGCAATTTCTGTTCAATGTCAGCCCACTTAAGAGATATATTGAAAACTTCTACAGAAAATAATTTTGATTCATTTTTGTTGCTAGTCTGTCTATCACGTCTTTCAAACAACTAAAATTAAAATCCCCAATATCCCATCCTATAGGGAGATGATGATTTGTTTGGCTTTTATGGTGACAATTTAAGACACTCAGTTTTAATTAAAATAATCTCTCATCAATGTTGTTCACAGGAAGGAATGGAGAAAAAGTGCAGCAATTTTTTTGACAAGTTTTTTGGTTTCCCCGAAGATAACACCTTCTAATTTAAAAGGAACAGTGTTGTTTCTGGACCTAGTCCTCTTCAGAAAAGTGAGAAGATTATGAAGATCACAGCTTAGATCTAAAACCACTTTACAGCAACTCCAGTAAGAAATTAGAGGACAGAATGTAATATGATGATCACAAATATACAAGTGATTTTTAAGTGTTCATGAACTGGTGAAAAATACCTTCCCACTCAGCCACAGATGCAACAGAGAGCATTACTGCAAAATTAGCACCAATCTTCACTGGACCATTCAGTGTCACCAAGTATTCATCAGATATGAATTACACTCTGAACAAATTGCCTGAAGGAACAGATACAGGGATTTTCATGTTCTAAACGTGCTTTCCTATTAGTATCAAAATAGTCCATTGGAGGATATCTCAGCCCCTGAAGACATGCAATGAACAGAAATGCTACAATACTCAACCATTATTCCAAAGTACAGTCTTTAAAAATGAAAGATAATATACAGTAGGCTTGACTCCCTATTCCCTTAGATTCCATTATAATCAGCCTTATGATGAGCCACACCTCATTATAATAACAGCCAAATTGCTTGGGTCCCAAGGGCAGACTAACAGTCAGGGTGGATTGTACTTATACTCAAAATAACCAAGAATAATCAAGATGAGCCTCTCAGTTTGACAATGGATGACCACTTTTGCATAACTAATGCTGTTCTGACAGCAAAAATGCTAGAGATTAAGCAAAATGAATTAATCTGGCTAATAGTGATTGGATGTATAACAGTGAGTAATATGTCAGCATATTTACTGCAGTTATAATAACATCTATGTAAAAAAGTTCATTTCTTTAGATGCCCAAATGGAACTTAAAATCCCATATATCATCTGTACAAATCTCCATATTTCTGCAGTGAAAGGATAAGATACAGTACCATTTTTGTTCATTTTAATTGGGGCCAATGACAAGTATTGCTTATTAATAAAAGGATCAAATCTTTAAGGCTGTTGACAGTGAATTTGGTGCAGATTTGTCAGTTTACAGCTAGTGAAGATTTGCTCCAGGGCATTTTATATCTTCAAAATAATAGTAATTAGTTTGAAGATGTTTGCAAAGAAACCCAAAACTACATGAAACCCAAAACCATGTGAAACCCTCGTGGTATTGTGTTTCATTTGATACACCAAACATAAATGAGATTCATCAAGAGGTTTGTTAAGGTTCATGAACTTAAGACTAGCTTTGAATTCATACTGTGGGTACCTGATAGTTTTGTATTGAAGCCACACAAAATTTCCTTAGTTCATATGAAAAACTAAAGGTTCATCTCAGTTCTCCCTTTGCATTTTGATGGCCAGCTGTTAAGGCACCTGAGTCGCTTTACCTGGAGAAAAATTCCACTGTATGTTGCTCTGAGAGGTCAGGAAATAAATGTCTAATCACTAAAATGAATCAAATAAAATAAAAATCTAACTGAAAATCCAAGTAAAAATCTAGAAGTTGATACATTAAAGATCTGTAATATTAAATTGCCACCTCATTTTTAGGAGGTAACACCTTAAAATTAATTTTTTAAATGGTTAAGAAAACTTATAGGGACCACGATTTCCTTAACTTTTTTTTCTTGCTCTCACCTCATACCTTTATGCAAGACACAATCTTAATGGAAAAATAATGATTTTAGACAACAATTTGTATAGCACTTTTATGGGAGTCTCCCAAGAAATTAATTTCCAGTGGAAAGTAGAGAGTTGCAATTTGTGCCTGTAGAAGTATTCACTTGTACATTTAAACACGTACATAGTTATCTGTAGCTCAAAATGGAAAGGGAAATCAGGCAAGTGAGGAAAACTCCACTGCAAACAAAAAGTTAAACACAATCTTGAATTTAAAAGAAGACATATGCATGGGAACCCGGAAAAGCATGACAAGGAATTACATCAATACAAGAACAAATACATTCTCTATTCTAAGTAACTGTACCTTCATAAGATGTTTGGCATATATGAGCATTGTTATTTATAAATAGTTGAAAAACACCTACCATATTGTTTCATGGCAGTGATAGATTGACATGGTTTTAGTATAGTAATTACTGTATTCATTAAGTGATTTAAAATGTACCAAAGAAAATTAATCTTGGATATAGGATATACGAGTCTTGTAAGTAGCCACCTTAATGCCAAAATATATTTAGTGATCAGTGTCACAGCTGGCTTACCTGCCTTCTTGTAAGAAAATGTATACTTTGCACATGCATGTAGTGACTTGAAATGTTTGCCTGTTTGTTTCTTTGTTTAAGACAGTGTTTGAAAGCCTAATGTTTTAAACAGTTTTGAAAGGTCAGGGTTGGTTTTACAAAGAAGCAAAATAATCTAAACATCTAAAAATCAAAAATCATGACTTTCCAAAGGCAGTTTCTACCAGACAAATAACTAATTTCTTTGGGTTTTTGGTAATGCAACAAGAAATGTCTAGTAGATACAAAGTACCTAGAGAATAAGGGTTCACCAAAAAATTTTAAATGGGATAAGGATCAGGGTATGGGAGAGATTGGATGAGTGAAAAGAGAAAGCTAATTCGACTCAATGTTACAACCTTCACAGGAGAGAGATCTGGGAAGAGGTGACAATGCACAGAAAGTGCTCTAAGCTGTAGTGTGGTAAGCAGTAGCACTGCATGGCCTTAAAGACACTTGATACATAAATTATATGGGTTTTCCAGCCAATATCTTTTGGGTCCTCCGCAGACTCTAGAAATTAAAATTACTCCTTGGGTGAAATATACCGTGGAAGGAACAGAAGCCTTTTAAGTTTTCTTCCTTTCCTCAGAAAGGAAGTCTGGCACAGCATGACTTTGGTCCCCAGTATAACTTTGTTCCTTCAGCTCTGAAGGCAAACAGAATTTAGCTGCAAGTTTGCCGGATCAGGACTTGGAATGGAAGTTGCGGGCATCACTTTCAGTGTCAGCTCAGGGTTTAGACAGGCTTGCGAAAAGGAAAGGGCGGTGGAAAGAGATTATTCTTGGCAAGATCAGTTTCACTCATTTTCACCACCAAAACCACTTTGCGCTTGGAAACTCAAGTGCGTGTGCATGTGCATGTGTGTGTGTGTGTGTGAGAGAGAGAGAGAGTATTATAGCAGATGGAAAAGATAGAAGTCAAAAGGTAAATCTCACTTCCTACTACACTCTTTTTTTAATAGTCTGTAATCTCACAATGCAATCAGAAGTATTCACACATAGCTACTTTCACACACATAGAAGACAGAGGGCTGAAGCCTGGGAATAAACTCTTAAAGGAGAGAAGGGATAGTAAAAAAAATCCCTTTGTTATCTGATAGCTTCATTTTCTTTAGGACGGTGCATCAGGGCTAGAAGTTACAGATAAAACTGATTCTAGAATTCAGCCAAAAGTTCTACAGGGAGTAGTAGATGAGTTTTCATATGCAGATCAATCATCTAATTTTCTAGAAACAAACGACAGCAAGAATTTCAGCTAATCTGCAAATCACATCTTTCACAATTTCTTAAAAGTGAACTGAAAAAGCCCACCTTTACCCAACACTTCAGGCTTTGGGACCCTGAACAAAGATTGCAGCAGAGTGAGGAACTAAAATCCATTTTATTAAAAAAGAGGTGTGAATACAGTGTGATAAATTAATCCAATGGATGAAACCACAGGTCCATGGACAAAAACAACCTTTAATTTTCACCTTTTCATTATTTACTAAAATGAAAAACTCTTAAGAGAAGATACTAATATACTCAGTTGGGAAGGTCTTGTCTGTACTCAGCTGTACAGGCTATATTTAATGTGAGGATGATTTTAAAAGGACAGTTCCAATTTGAACTTTGTTTTTCCCAGATGTCATCTCTCCTTTCACAATCATTTAAACAAATACAAAAGGATTACTGCTTGTGGTTCTGCTGGAAAATCATTTAAAAGTCACACATCGTTTACAAAATAGTTCAGTAAAATCTTATTGCAATATTTTGTTTGGAAAGAAATCCTGCTAAGCTCTCACATATCTGGCCAAACCAGCAAGAAAGCTTCCACTTCTGACTTATTTGTAAACCAAACAAATTTGAAAGTCCTGTGGAGAGACAACAGCACAAATCCACTCTCCCAATCACATAATGCCATGTTAGAGTTAATGTTCGGAACGAATCTCTAAGCTGGGGACAAGCATTTGCAAAGTTTTTCATATTTATGATATATGCCCCTGGAGGAACTAACATTTTATGAGAAGGACAGAAGAACCATTTCCTGCTCCATCAGACGGATTCACTACCAGATCATGAGCAAAACACATTCAGCAAACCACAGTGTTGGAGATGTCAATGAATGAACACGTGGCTCTCCTACTCTTCATCTTTCTAACTCTCCACCACACTCAGTTATTTAAATGATTGCCTGAAGTGTCCATTCATGTCAAAGCATGTTATTTACTTCCCATTATCGACATGACATTACCTCACTGTATTACAAATTGAGAGAAACATATTGCCTTCCAAAGTTTAACTATTGCACCTTTACCTGTGAATAGAAATGAGTGCTGGCACTAGATGGCAACTACTTACAACAGATATTCTAAATGGACAAAGTTTCATTTTTGATAATGTAACAGAGAAAGATAAAATACATCAAAAGTACCCTACCGAATGAATTTATCATTCACATTGTCAGCTCATCAAGTTTAGTCATATAATTCACAGGCTGATTATGTGAAAAGTCAATTAATTATATAGCTAAATATTTTCTAGTGGTTTTATGAATTATAGAGTTAATCAATATTGTACCTGAACAGAGTTAATCTGTAAGTGTTAGGAATAATAACCAAACCTTGAGAATTTTATCTTAAATAAACAGCAACAAAATTAAAATATTATATACTCAGCACTTATTCAATAAATAAAGCAGTAGCTAAAAGTAGCATCTCATCACTTTTGATAGAAAACACAAATAACATTTTTAATCAAGTAAAATAGTCTAAGATATTTCTTTGGAGAGTGTTACCATTAAAAGAGTATCCTGAAGCAGGGAGGAGAGATGAATATATGGTTTCAAGAGCCTCTAAGCTGCCATATAACCTATAAGTCTAAAAGAGCTCCAACCTACACTCCTTGATACACTGAAACTGTTTGACTGACCAGCTATCATACATATAGACAGCATGCACAAACTGAAAAAAAATCATTGGATATAAAGGTAGTTTTAAGTCTCTCAGTCTGTTTCTATCTGAAATAGAAAATTTTTCTTTTGTTGTTATTATTCATTCCTGATAGAAACTCTTCCTATGAAGACAATTGAATATCCTTGTACCTGCTTCTATAGTTCCAAATGTGAAAGAAATTCAAGAAATAAAAAGTTCATGATTGCCATGAGACTCACTACCACAGTATAAGTACCTAAGAAAGCATTTTCAGAAAGAAGGTGACTAAATTAACTGTACAGCTAAACAAAAAATAGATGCACTCCCTAGTTTCAGAGAAAAATCACAGCCACCTATATTTACAGCATTAAGTTGAGAAAATGAGATTTTCCTACAGAATATTCCAGAAAAACTTCTGCATAACTATAGGGTATTTTATTGGGAAGAGTGATTTACCAGGTGGAAGTTAGATTCTTAAAGTGCATGAACAGGGCATCACTTTTCAAAGTTATCTCTTACTTCTACATAATGTTGTTGAAAAACATTCCTTCACTTCTAGCAGGGAAAATGAAAAACCATGACAAAAATAGTGTATAATTATACAATTATTTATTTGCATTCATTTGTTTTTGTATCTCAAAACATTTAACTCTTTAAAAATGCAATTAAGGCAATTAAAAAATATTAAAATCCTGTATGAATTCTCGCAACTACCCCAAAGTCTTCTTCAAATGAAACCTATAAAAAATCCAGACGTTATTGTATTCTAGCCCCCATGATTGTGCCCTTCAGATTCTGCACAGCAGATACGTGCAAACTTATTTGATTATCATAACCAAAATGAGGAAAGCACCAAGGCATACATAGATCTGGTGGACCCTCTTCCTGATGTCAAAAACTAGTTGGAAGGACACACATGCAAAGGATATGAAATCCTGGAAGAAATTTGGTGGGGCTAGCAAGTGAAACCAAAGTGCTTCCCAACAGCTCTTAGAGCAATTCCCAGGCAAACCTCATCTCCTGCCATAGCTGTTGGCTAAAATGTACCCTTTCGTCGACTAATAAAGACAAATAGGTACCTTCACGAGCGATTTATCTAATCCTAAAAGAGGCACCCAAGGGTTGATAACAAATGATTTATTATTTTGAGGTGTGGATTTTGTCCATTGGCTATAAATAGGTCTATAATATGGAGCTCAAATTTTACTTTTAGGTATTCTAATTTAGGGATAATAAATTTCATCGTCTGCCTCCAGAGTTGATCCATGAAAATTGTACTGAATTGTAATTAAGTTGTAACAAACAATTATACAAACCAGTGAGAGTTCAATAAATTCAAAGCACGACTCTCTGCATCGCTGGTCAAAACAGCAACAACAAAGCCAATAACCTGCTGCCAAGTGAAATTCCAGAGTTTCTTTGATCTGTATCTCAAAATTTTTTTTTGAAAACCTGCAAATACTCTGTATTCAGGTCAGTTTAGATGTTACTGTGACTGGTGTATCAAAACCAACTCTTAATTAAATCCATAGAATGATCAAGCAGAAGTCAAGTAAAAAACAAGGAATAAGCAGAAGAACCTCTGAAGACAAAATAAGCACAACGAAATAATTATTTGGAAAGAGTTTCTTCACAATTAAATAATAAGAAAGAATAATAGAATAGAGACTTATAAGCCTAAGTCCTTACATTTTTAAAAATTAATGCAGGCAAAGCTGCTGGCATGGTTCCAAAAATCTGCAAAATATTTATTATTTAGTTTGTCCTCCTCTTTTATAATGAATTCACAATTAAAGAAGTTGTAATTATAATTCAGATACTGGCAAAATACATTCTATGGTGTTAACCATTGATAGATTTGTAAACAAAAGCAGCTGGACTGGAATTTCTTCAAGGAAATATTTACATGCCAACAGTTTATCAAACTGAAAGTCTGCAGATAAATCTACACATGGGCATTATGTTAATGACGATAGCAACGGTGATTCATATTCTTAGTTGTAGCTGCCTTGTACTGCTACAGCTGTAAAAGAATAAAACCTGGAAGGAAAAAGGATAAGGAGGCAGGCTTGGGTTTTACTCCCCTGCCTCCCTTCAAGGTTAGAACATTTGTTACATTATACTGGAAATAATGATTAACAATAGGGCCATTGTCCAAGATTCTTTCACCTCTAAAGGCCAGATTTCTGGAGGTATGTAACTCATTTAGGATGCAACTAAGGACTTCTTGGGATTAAACAAAACCAGAAGTGTCCAGTAAATTTTTAAATAGATATCCATGCAGTTTCAAATTCCAGTACATAACTAAGCATGTTTTGGAAAAATTAAGGATACATGTGTTTGTTAAACCTTCCTACTACTTCAATGCCAGAAAAATATCAACATCTGTTTTAAAAAAAATGTTATCTACTTGATTCCTATTCAGCAGGCTCAATTTGCATACCATTATCCAGGTCTTGGGACTTAAAGGGAATCACACCCTGGAGAAAAGTATGAATACCTACACCCTACAGAAAAGCACGGACACCTTCCTATCAGTATTTGTTTGTCATCCTTTTGTGAGAGAGCGATATATGGTTGTAACTCCCACCAGAGTGTCTCAAGAGTTCAAAACAGGATCCTGACTTCAGTATATGTATATCTGAGTGCAAACACACACAAGAAAGAATAGAATTAAAATATCAAAAAAACATAATTAATAAAAATTAAAAAAAAATCTTATGACAGTAGGGTACATAAATTTTAGCAAGTAAGATTTCTTTTCAGGAGCAAGACAGAATAAATAGACATTTCCCAAAGAAACTTAATCTTAAGTCTTCTTTCACAATTCAGAAACTCATTCTCTGGAGGATCTTGATTTTAAGGAGAATTAGGGGTATCTGAAAAAAAGTCTCAAGTGGGAGCATTCCATTCCTTCCCAAGACTGAAAGGTCCCTTAACTGTTCTTGCAAAGTCCTTGGAAGTATCAGTGAAATACAGTGAACTGGGAACAGTATCCACCCAGCAGAAAGAGACTCCAACCTATGGACTGCAATGAAGAGAGTTGTTTCAAAGACAGGTGTCTTGCGGCTGGATCTCTCTTTCTTTCATCTCCTAGACAAGATCTTCAGTGAGTATCTGAATAAAGGGGCAGCTAGTGGAGTAGAGACTGAAATAACCAGGTAGAATTCACAACAGCAGTAAGTACAGGTGACTGGACCTGTGTGCAAGCAATGCAACTTGAATGTGACAGGGGTTAGGAGGGGTTTGTGATATGCTGTGACTGAGAAGTCCTGTGTGGGTTGTATGCTGAAGTAAGAAATATATACGTAATCACCAAGGTCTGGGAACTCTGTGTCCAAACAGTGTAGAGCAATCTTTTTATGTCATTCTCTCTCAAAGTGAAGTTGTCTGTTCACAAAATCTTCAGAGCCTGACCTATACTAGATGTTGCACCCCTGCCCTAAAAATTGTAAATAATTTCAACATCTTTTTTTGGTTGGTTGTTTTTGGGTTCTGGGGTTTCTGTTGGTGTTTGGGGTTTTTTGTTTTTTTGGTGTGTGTTTTTTTTTTTTTGTGGTTTTTTTTTTTGTTTTGTTTTCTTTTGGTTTTTTTTTTTGATTGAGATGTTTTTGGTTGATTGATTTGTGTTTTGTTTGTTTGTTGTTTGGGAGGGTTCTGACTGTTTTCCTAAAATCAAAGGAAGTCTATTGTATATAGTCTGTTCCACATCCTAGGACATCTTGCTATGTACATTCAGGGTGATTGTCTTGCAAAAGAAAGCCCTTTCCATGTCCTGGAAAACCCTTTTCTATTGACTGTATAAAGGACAGCACTTTTGCACACACTCTGTAAAATCAGTGTATTGGGGAAGAATAAAACGTGAGCAGTCTTGTACACATCGACCTTCTGTCTCTTTGGAGGTGTTGGATCTATTGCACACCTGCAGAAGAACCACAGGCAGTGGAGGGTCAGCAGGTAAAGCACTGACTCAGAGAAAATGGCAAATAGAATCAGCTGTAGCCAAAGTGCCCCCCGCAGTCCCTGCTAGCACCTGTTCTGCTTTTGAGAAGGAGGCTGACAGAAGTATTGTCAGCCAAGTAAATACTTTTGTTGAACTATCTGTGGCCTGCAGACTAATTAGTTATTGCCTCATCTGCCCTGGTTACTGCACTGCTAAAGCCTAATCAAATATGAAAAACCGCATAAGAATTTTCTAATGTGTATTTTGGAAATTATACCAGCTAGGAAAAAGACAAAGTACTGAAAAAATGTCATTGAGTTGAGAAAGCAAAATGGAGAACTGACAAAACCCGAACGCTTTGATTTTTATCTGAATTTCTGTTAAACTTAATTCTTTACATGTGGTGATAGAAGAATGGAATGAAAATCAAAGCAAGCAACCTCTCTTACTTTGAATGGAACAACATTTAAGAAAAACATAACTTTTAACGCTGAACATTTTCATGATGCACAAAAACAAACTGTAGTTTTCTAAGATGTCCCCTGGTATATTCTTGTTTGCCAGAAGCTCATTCACTATGGCCAAATGCTTGCTGATTCAAATAAAAGCATCTCACCAACAATTCGCACAATGATTTAAATTGAACTTGGCCAGCTCAGATAAAAAAAGGAATTACATAAATTGGAAAAGAAATAAACCTTGCTCAAAGTACAGTTTTCTCTTTCTACCCCAAATTAAATACAAAGGAATGATATAGGGGCACTTTCTTTAATGACCACTTCTTAGATGAATATGCAGCATTTGTTAAAAGGGTGAAGTATTTTTAAACTTGAATAAAACATACAACTGCAGACTATTAGAAAGACGCATTGTGCAACTCATTTACTCATTCAAGTTTTGTAGAAGGGTCCAGGGCTAGCAATAGTCCTAAAAGTGCCTGCTGTTGTTCTCACAACAAAATACATTCCTCATATAGTCCCAAACATTATTTTTCTGAATGCTGATAGTGGCTTAGTAAATGAAAAGAAAAAGCATTAGTTATTATTACCACAATCTGTCTTCACTAAAGTAACCCTTGAAAATAAGTAAAAAAGAACAATACCCTTATGAATCAATAAATAGCTAATTGATTTAAGCATAATTTATTTGTAAAAAGAAGATTTAGTACAGCAAGGCAGAATATCCCTGATGCCATTCATTCACAACTTTTTAAGATGTCTCCTCAGTACCCTCACACTCAATGCAAAAACCTCATTCAAGCCAAAACCCCACCTACCTACCAGCTCTGATTTGTCAGCTCCACTTCAAACACAAATCTCAGCAGGGCTTACGGGACCTTCTGGAGACGGCGCGTTGTGGAGGGCAGCAGTTCCAACCACGGAGCGTGTTTCCATTGCTGATTGCTGTGATGCAAGGAGGAAGGACCCCACTACAAGATGATGCAATCTGTTGCACTTCTAGGACTGCAAGACCTCACCATGGCATTACCAGCAATGAAGATTCTATTGGTTGTCAGTCCTAGGCTTGTACAGAGCACCAGCTGCTAAGGCCACATTGCAAGTGACAAAATCCAGATGATATCCTTTCACATGACTAAGCTCCAGCAGCAAAAGAAACTGCTTCAGGAACACATGTGCACACCAGAAGCTCAAATGCAAGGCAAATTCATTCTACAGAGGCCCATTTTTGCACATAAAACTTCCCATGTAGATGCACTTTTAATGCACTTTTAAAAGACAAGAGCTACAGGACATCAGGCCTGTCCACTTCTCAAGGCAAGTGGTAGGAACACTTTCCCAAGAAAACATGAGAGGTGCCATTCAGGTTGCTTCTTATTCTCAGTGGGTTTACACTCCCTCTCCTCTCCATCAGTAGAAGGCTAACACTAAATACTTACAGCTTGATGCACGTGGGGGAGAAGTAACAGGAGGAAAAATATAAGTGTTGTTCAACCTAGCAGTAGGGCATATGAGTGGTTGGATTCTTGGGCTGTGGAACTGTAGAAATAGTTGGGATTGGTAGCTGCGTATTTCCTTATTTTCAATTATTCTTCTAGGTTATGTAATGAGATTTCTGATGTAGTGAAATGCTCAGTGCATCACTTTATTGAAGAAAGGTTTTTGGCTCCAAGAGGAGGCTATGCCCATACTAGGCATCTAGGTGCTTCAAAAGGGTAATGATATGTCATCATCAGTGCCCAAGGAGTGCTCAGGAGAGTCATGGAAACATTTAGTAAGCATTACATACTTCCAAAATGCATTTTATTATGATTTTGAATTAGGCATATGGATGCTGTTAGAATTTACTTTTTCACATTTTGAATCCTGAAATCATTGAGCCAAACTTTAATCACTATCTTTTTTTCTTGAAGTTTGTCAGTAGCTTAGTTTAACTTTTTGCTGTGATTTTGCTTTAAACCATAATTCATCATTTGAGTCTCATCTTCTATAAGATACATATGCGCCATATATACACACTATATACATATATATCTACAACACTTGCAGTGTTGTAGAGAAACAGAGCTTCTTTATTATTAATAATATTTATTATTATTATCATTATTTACTGCTTCTGTTAAGTTCTGTGTAGGGTTCCTGTGAACCTGTTCAGCTTCCAGCACTGAAATTGCTTCCAAGGGTAATACTGGCATTTGTTGAAGCATCTGTTTCCCAGAGGTGTGCTTGCTATTGATCAGCTCACAAAGAAGGTAATACTTTATCTCTGTCCTCTTCAATTGTTAAATTGAGTTCAGATTGTTCAAGAGATCCACGTAGAAACTTATTTCTGGCTTCCAATATATCATCCCATCAGTGAACAGCCAGATTCTGCAGCATCAGTTTGGTCACAGCGAACAGAAGCCAAATGGTTATTAGTTGCTTCTGAACTGAATTGAAAATGATATCTGCTTGTACAGGACCCTGCCAAAAGAGTTCGTTTGCTCCTTCTATATCTTGCCAGATATTTCTAAAGAGTATCTTTAGAATACAGTTTCTCCTTATGGTATCACCATTTACTTCCATCTTGACAGCTAAAATCTCCTATTTTCTGCCATCCCTATGTTCTATTCAAAATTCTGTTGCAGCCTCATTCCTTTACCCAGCTTTCCTTACCAAGACTTTTGTTTTAATCTCACAACTTTGCAATTCACCCCACAATTAGCACCTCCAAAGCAAAAACACTACAAAATCCTTCAGAAGTGATTCCTAGTTAAATATACTTGTATCATAAAACAGCTTCACGACATTGAAGCCCAAAGTCACTCCTTTTGTCTCTCCAGTTTTAAAATGCCAAGTTTAACCTTTCCATACCTCAGGCTCCCAATCTGCTTGACAACACTTACTTGACAGAGAAGCCAATAATCCAAACTGACTGCTTCAAAGTCCTCTGTATCTCAGAATGGTAAAAATCTATAGAGCTCCAAAACAGTTGGCTGCCTTGAAGAACCCATTTCAAGAAAGCTATTTGAAAAAATACAAGAAGTATCCTTTAAAAGGAGGATCTATCTCCTCCAGGTTATAATTTCCAATTTCCACGAAGACTGTCCGGCCCGTATATTGAAGAAAACTGCATCAACTTACTTTTTTTAACCCCAGCAGCTGTTCTTTATATTATTAGACATATTATTTCTTCACTTTGCCTTATATTTATTTATTGCTAGAAAATTCATCAGAGAATTAATTGACAAAGTTGCTACAGCTTCCATTCTTATTATTTAAATTAATTATATCTGTATTAAAATAGCTGTCATTTTAATCCTCTATATTCACTTCCTGTATCTTCTTTCACATCTTGCTGTTAGTACAGCTCATTCTTCTGGCCTACTGATATGGAAGATCAAAAGGCTGTGAATGTTTAAATATATCCCAGCAATTTCTATTCTGGAACTGACAACTGCTATTTATAGGATAAAATTTTGCTGCTTGTTAAGATGGATGCAGAAAGTGTTATGCCTAGAAGGCCATCATGCAAATAAGCCTTGTAGTTCTAGAACCATGAAAAACTGAGTTTGGAAGTGACCTCTGAAGGTCAAGCAGTCTAATCTTTTTAACTGCAGACAGTAAGATCATGCTTCTCAGGGCTGTGCTCACCAAAGGTTTGAAAACCTCCAAAGTTGGAGATACTGACACTTCTCTTTGAAAACTGTTCTAGTGCTTCATCCCTTTCATTTTGACTTCTTCAACTTTATCTCCAGCAGGAGGTTTTGTTTTAGGTGTTTTTTCTTTTTTTCTTTTTTTTGGTGGTTTTGGTTTGGTTTGGTTTGGTTTTGGGTTTTTCTTGCATTTTTTGTTTGTTTTTGTAGCGGGGATCTGTTTTCTTGTCCTTTTGCTAATATAGCAAGATGAACTTAGCTGTATTTTTTTATGAATCAAATTTAGAGTATCAATTTACCAATTCACTGGACTATGCTGACCATTGTTACTCTGGATGAAGAAATTTTTCTCCATGGATCATGCGCAAATTCTCCCAAATTGCTTAGTATTTCATACTGACTTTTAAGTGAATGTTTACAAAGTTTCCAAGTACTCTGGCTGTCTAGATTTTATTTCTTACTTGATTCCTTTTAAAACCTAGAATTCCAGAAAGTCCTTGTTTCTCCTCTCTTTGAAAATGAAGCTTTTTAAGCAAGAGGCTGTAGCTTGAAATGATGGGATACTGCTGATGGTGGAACCATCATCATTGATCAGGGTAAGCCCCTGCTCAGCAAAGGCATACTAATACATTCTTCAGTATCCTATGGATGAGTTAGCAGATACTGAAGAAACAATTTTCACAGAACTCTGGAGCTAGGATATTTTATTTTAAGAAAGGCATTGAAAATGCCTGAAGTTTGGCCAGCAAAACTGGAAGTATCTGTAATCAGCAGTCACGCTTGAAAATCTTGGCCTCAGTCTTTGTTTATTGCAGTCTCGTGTCAAATAACATGTAAGCACATAACAAATGAAGCAATTTTCAAGAATTTATAGAACCTTCAACAAATAAGAGGCTTACTTTTCAGATCAAAACCCAACTTTATATCTTTTTCCACTGCAAAAATACAAAAAAGAAAAGAAAAAAGAAAAAAAAAAAAAAGTAATTCCCATTTGAGTCTGTTAGTTCTTACACGATTTTCCTAAAACTCTAGATGTCTAGCGGCTGAGTCCGAATTTCTTCAGGATTTGACCATAACTTAGTAGTAAGTTTGTGGCAAGATATGTTTAGGGCAAAATTTTATTGATTTTGATTTGAGATTTGACATATTTTTGTTGTACTTAAGTCACAAGGAGTACCAACATCTGACTGTCTCTCAGCTTATCCAGCCTCAGACCTGTAAAATGCCAGGGTACCTTGCACAGACGAAGCAGATACTTATTAATGGAGGTAGGGTGGAACTTACGAGAGCACAGTTCCTTTCTGCTGAAAGAGACTATTTCCTGGGATGCTTAAAAGCACAGAGGTAGGTTACTAGTCTGTTACTGCAGAGATAATTTGGGTTTTGGCATGAGCCGGACTGAGATTAATGAGTTTACCTTTTTATCCTGCTTTAGCTGTGCCAGTTTATAGCAGGGGAGCTGGCTACAGGGTAGCTGGGATCCTTACTAATTCAGACATGCAGGACATTTTAATGCAGGCAGAAGGAGATTGTGATTGCCCTATACACAGATAACCAAAATCCTAATCAGGCAGCCAGCAACAACAAGCCGCTGGAACCCAGGAAGCCTGACAGCCTCGTGCTTGCAGTCCCCAGGCCATCCAGGGATGGAGGAATGGGCTTATCCCAGAAAACCAATCTCTTCTGCTGTCCCATACAGATCTGCCCCCAATGAAAGCAGAAGTGTTCATATAGGTATGGTTCAGAAAGGAAAGCAAGAGAAAGGATGGGAAGAGAAGGTAAGCCAAGGCCAGGACAATAAGGGAGAATCCTTAAAATCAGTCATACTTCTCTGACTTGAATTTCCAGTAAGCAAAACCAACTTAGTTCCAGATTTGTTTTTAAATAACAATCTTGACCTTAAAAAAAGCATCTTTTTTTTTTTTTCTCACAATGTTACCTAAAAATATGCTAAGTCAGAACTATTTCTTTCTCCAAATGGCTGTTTAAATGTTTAAATACTTGAGGTTTGTTAAAAAAATGTGTTTCTAAACACATTTTATCAAGTGAAGGAGATTTGAGACAAAACAAATAGGATTATCCCTGCATTTTTGTAGTTAGAGAAATAATATTGTTTTGTTCCATCAATCTGTCCACTTTACACTGTTCAGCACAAAGCTTTGTGAAATAAGAATCATGGGAATATCACAATATAAAGGAAAAAGGTACCAATAACAGCTTCATAAACTGAGAAATGTACATAAATAAATCATGTAGATGGGGGCAGTTTGCTTAGCTGGCAAGAAAAAAAAATGGAAAATATGCTTGTTAAACAATAACCACAGAGTGTGCTTTTATGATGTTTTTCACCACAGTAATTCATATTAGAGATAGAAGCAGTTGCATGTTAAATAAAATCATTCAGCATTGTTCTCCTCACATTACAAAGAGCTGACTTATGTTGTTTTTAGATGCCTCCCATTAGAAAGTAAATATTCCTCTGATGTTATACATTTCAGAAAATTTAATAAAGATGAACTGTAAATAAAGTCACGGGGAGATTTCAGACAGTTTTATTAGCAGATTGTTGAAAAGAAAAGAAAATTAAATACAATAACAGTAAACGTGGTTCTCACATTGAAACCAGGCTCAAATAACTAGGCTACCATAGAAAAATTTCCAATTCTTGCATTATGATGTAAAAACAGATTTTTGTACAGATTTTGTACAACAAAATTCGTAATAACCTTTTTTCATTTTTAGAAAACTTTAAATATATAGATAAAAATAGACGATTTTCATAGGTCCTACATGAAGATGAGTATGTTCTGTTCCAAGGGCTTGCATAGAGCGCAAATGTGGTTATAATATAGAACAACTAGACATTAATATCTTTAAGATTACAAAAGCATATAAACAATAACATGAGGACAACTTTACTTCATAGTCTATGCAAAAAAAAAAAAAAAAAAATTCCAAATCAGAAACCAAAACCAAAATACCAACCCAAAACCTGTAAAACTAAAGAGGGGCAAAAAACTTCAACTTACAGTAACATCTCATGTTCTGTAATATTTACACAGTTTTTAGCAAGATTCTTTCTAAACGTCCAGCTCATAAATTGGTTCCCCTTTAATCCTTAACACTTCTGTTTATGTACCAAGCCAAACACTGAGGCATTCCCAAAGGTCTTGAAAGAATATACTGTAAAACTACTAAACCTACTTACAGGTGACTCTATGCAAGGAGCAGAGCAATGGTAAATGCTAGTACATATTTCAGTTGTAGGCTTTTAATTCTCTTTCAGATATGAATGATTCAAAAGCTTGCCACAAGTCCATCTAACTTTACAGCTGTTAACCCTTTAAAGACTGCATATGAAAAAACTGGAGTACAGAATCCCATGCGTGTTTAAGCAACTATGACAATCGTGAAAGAATCATGGTTAGAAAATAACACCACTACAAAGTATTAGACAACAATATTTAATGAAAAATATTGCTCAATATTTCTTTAAAAAAATTACTGTGATGTGAACTTGTATATACATCTTTCTATTGTTAAAAAAGGATTGTGGTGGAGTAAATATGAACTGCACAAAATAAATGTGTACCAGTATTGCAAGGAAGACCTACAAACTATAGAAGCTCAGTGCTAGAGTTTACAAAACATTAGATTTTTTTTCTTTTGGACAAAATAATATTAATATCCAATCAGAACTACTTTTAAAGAAATATTTGCTTTAAGTTAGGCATCTTAGACATTTAAGTTTTTGATATGTTTCCATGTAATAAATAATATTTTATATGCATAAAACATTAGATGAAGAAAGCATAATCACAAAACTTACAGTAATAGCACTGATTCACAAAATCAGTCTTTAAAGGGGTAACCCAAAAGTATGCAAAGCAAAGAACATAATTCTTAGTAATGTAATAAGCAGTGTTTTGCAGCTTACTTCCAGTTATCAGCACAAAGGTGAAAACACATATTGTAGCTTTCATAAAGACAGTGAAAGTAACACATAACCATCCATCCCTAAGACAAGGTGGGAGGGACAATAGACTTCAACTGTATCACTCAGTTCTACGTGGAATTGGACTGATACATCAAGTGTTTGTTAGGTTTTCTTTTTTTAGCAACATTGACGTAATATGACATTAACATATAAAAATATTTCTGGCATTTTGACTTGCTGCTCAGCCACAGTCCATTCTTAGAAGTGCACTAGTCAGGGCACTAACCAGGGCTCAATATACAAATAAAAGTGGCTGATACAGAATTCTGACTTGTTACCAGATGCTTAAGATCTCATTCAGTAATACTGTGACTCCAGGACAAATATTTACATGCCTGCATGCGTTAAAACTAGAAAGGTGTCTTTCTGACCAACAGGGTGACAAAACAATATTATCTAAAAGTTTCATTTCCTAAACTCTAGATTTCTACTGCATACATAATACCTTCCTTGTGTGATTTGTGTTATATACTGTACATGTGACCAACATTTTGATAAGAAGCAAAGTCTTTTATTTCATAAACCCCTGCCAGTTTACAATGAGAAATTATTACTCTTTTTATTTTATTTTTTAAATTTTATTTTAGGAAAAGAGACTTAGTGAATGGTAAAACAGTTTGTTTACATTCAGCATTTCTTTTCACTTACACAAAATTCCATTTCACTTAACGTAGTCTAACATATATGTGTTGGTCTCTTGGAAAGCATGTGGAAAAAACGTCTTTAGAAGAAAACCCACGATCACAGTTCGAAAACTGAATGTATCAATTTTTTCTTCTTTTTCCTTTTTTTTTCTTTTTTTTTCTTTTTTTTTTTTTTTTTTTTTTTTTAATAAGAATCCTCTTATGCCCTCTACAATTTCATTTCTGAGCTGTCTTGCTGGTTTCGGTATGGTATAACAGTCTGTAAGTGTACTTGGACACCGCTGGAAGGATCATTGGATGTGCTCAAATATAGAATCATCAGAGGAGGAGAGAGTCTGCATTCCTTGAAAAAGGGAATACTCAGCCTTGTTCTGACCACCTGTAATTTTGGATACAATAGTCCGGCGCAGAGATGCAGATTTTCGCTGTGAGAACAGTGCTACTGTACATTTACAAACATTCTCTAGATCTCCAGGTTGAGCCACAGGAGATAACCAAAGGAGGACACTCTTGCAGAATTCTTTACATTTTTGAAGAACATTGATAAATGAAGTTGAGGAAGTTGGTTTGAAAACGTTTTGTATCCACAGAACTCCTTATGAGCCAATGTCTTACTGCAACGTTCTTTACTGTAGCACACGTATTTTCAGCAGGAAAAATTCAATACATGACAGTAGTTTTCAAATAAAGTCTTCCATCTAAAATATGAAAGAGAAACATTTGCTTTATATATTTATATCTTCAATGAATCAAAAAAGGAAAAACCCCACAAGATTTAAAACCTCAGCGGAAGTAGGCATGCAACAAATCTGTAAAATGTCCCCTATGGTACTTTTTGTCTAAAATAAAAGAAAATCATAAAACCCGAATGTCACCTTGGCAATTTCATCTGTCAGTGGTCAAATTAACTCTGCTGAAAATTACATGCACTTTGCAAGTTGTGAGAACTGTAACAACTTCTGAAGCTTTAATGTATGCTGGGCCCGTATCAGTGCTAGGGCACTAGGAATGTAGGTGGGGCCTCTGTGCATGTGTTTTTACTGATATGCAAACGTAACTGAATAGTGCTGAACAGCAATTATTTCCTTCATGGTTGCAGAGCAAAAAAATCTTCTTGCATGCAATCGTTAGTACTCCCATCACTAAAAGGCATAGCTCATACTTTCTGATTTAGCTGTGTTGTTAAATATACCATGTAATGTAACCATTGTGCACATTTGTAGCTATTTATATAGAACCCAGTATAGGATATTTAAACAGTATCAGTGAAGTATAGCCTTCTTCCCTCCATAAATGAGATTAACTGAACAATTACTATGTTAAAGACGCAAGCACGTTTCTCACAACATTTTTTTCCACCCAAGTGAAGAGCATATATTTAACAGAGATATGTGAGGGAACATGAGAAACACTAAGCTCACCTAGCCAGTAACTGTTGAACCAAAAAAAATTGAAAAGAACATACTGCCACAACATATTTTCACTTAATTTGTAAGTACAAAGCATTTCTTTTCTTCACTTGTGCCATGAACATCTAATATACACCTATTTTGATAGCAATATAAAGATTATTTTTTTAAAAAAAGAAAACAGACAGAAAAGCTTCTTAGCTTTCTGACCTGTAGGGTAGAAAGTGTTGGCCCCATGTGAATAAAGCACATTATAAAGCAACCAATCCTCCCCAGTGCATAATTACTAAACACTACTTATATTTTAGACTGTCAGCATTAGCAACTACAAGCTGTATCTCAGCTCTTGAAGTTTGCATGAACTTTTTATTTAAATCTAAGTAAATTCAGCAAATATTTCCAAGATTTCAGAAGTTTTTATTTCTGTTTTGGTTTTCTTAGTCTAACATTTTTATTCCAAATCAGTCTACAGAATTTTTTATTAGATATACAGTAAAAATTAGATACACGGTGAAGCAATTGCATGAGATAAACTTGTGCAAACGAATGCTGAAATTTTTGAAATGTTTGGTTATCACTGAAAGATCTGGCATCACCTCCATGAACTTACTGTAAATGTTGAGAGAAAGAAAAGTTAACCTGAAAACAGGCAAAAGCATACACCATACAGCTGTAAAACCTTCTGCACATACCTTTCCAGTTCTATAAGAACTGCTGGGGAAAGTGGGAGGCTGTAGAATCACTCTGCTGCAGTGATTCTTATTTAACGTCCCTTTGATTCTCCTTTTCCACCACTAGTTTTCCTTTGCAAGCTTCTGAGGTATGTATATGCCCTTTTGCTACTTTCTCCCCATCTTTACATTTTCCTACCCCCGTTCCCTACTTTTTTATGTTCCTCATTTTATTTCCCAGTATACATGATAACTTTCCCACTACCTAAAACTAAAAGTGCTTTCTCTCCTTTCCATTCTCTTTGCTCTTTATGGTCTTTTTTTGCACTGAAGAGAAATAAAAAGGAATTGAGTAAGGCCTTAACATAAAGACTTTTTTATTATTATTTGATGCATGAAAACCAACCAAAATGCTTATGGGAATTTAGGAGAGAAAGAAGGAGCCTCTGAAATGGAGCTCGGTAAAACCGAAGGCCTGGAACACCATCTCCAAAGAAAACCTGCATTAAGTGCGGGATAGCTAGTACTACTACTGGCTACCTTTCCATATAGTTCTCCCAAACATATTGAATAAACACAATAAACATTTACAGCACTAAAGCTGTCTAGATACCTCTGTAGGAGTATTACTCTGCATATATATCAGCACTTTGGCTATCCTGAAAGTACATTTGCTAATGAGTGCTATGTATAATTCCCATGCCGTAACATTCTGATAACCTGCAGTTGGTAACTTATTTTATTTTATTATACTAGACTAAAGGTCTCCATTTACCTTTTAAGATAAAATATGTATTAAAACTAATTCTCAGTTAAAAATACAGCTGCAGGAAGCAGAATCCTTGTAGCAGCCAACAAAAGAAGAACAGCACTGAAGTTTCAAAAGTCAGCTCTATTTTACACTGCTTAAGGATATAACCTGGCAGTGAAATCAATAGGAGGTTTTTCACTTTTAAAAGAAGACACTATCAGATCCTGTATTCTGTATCTACAGGCAGTGAATAAGAATAGAAATGGGCAGCTCTACAAAGCACCTTCCCTACAAAGTAACAGGATACTTGTTTATATTTATAAGTTCTCTTCAACATCTTCATTAACAGCTTGGCCACAGAACTCCAAGGAATACTAAGTAAGTTTACCAACCCACTAAATTGGGAGGAGTCGTTTACTCCCTTGAGGTCAGAGTGGCCCTGCAGAGAGATCTGGACAACTGAGAGAGGTGAGCAATCAAATCTTGTGAAGTCTAACAAGGGCAAGTGCTGGATTCAGCATCTTGGGTGGAGAAATCCTGGTGGTGTGCATAAACTAGAGAACAATAGGCTGGAGAGCAGTGCCATGGAAAGGGACCTGGGGATCCTGGTCAATGGTGGGTTGAACATGAGCCAGCAGTGCCCTGGCAGCCAGGAGAGCCAACCCTGTCCTGGGGTGCATCAGGCACAGCATCACCAGCTGGGCAGGGGAGGGGATTGTCCTGCTCTGCTCTGAGCTGGGGCAGCCCCACCTTGAGTGCTGGGGGCAGTTTTGGGTGCCACAATATTAAAAGACATTAAACTATCAGATAGCATCCAAAGGAGAGCCATGAAGATTAGGGGTCTGGAGGGGAAGCCATATGAGGAGCAGCTGAGGAGACTGAGGGGAAGAGATTGAGGGGAGATAGCTCAGCCTGGAGGAGACTGAGGGGAGACCTCGCAGTCTTCAATTTCCTCACACAGGAAAGTGGAGAGGCAGAAGCTGATCTCTTCACTCTCATGACCAGTGACAGGACTTGAGCACAACAGCATAAAGCCTAGTCAGGGGAGGCTGAGACTGGATATCAGAGAAAGGTTCTTCACCTAGATGATGGCTGGGAACTCCAACAGGCTCTCCAGAGAATAGCACTGTGGCTGAGAAATTCATGTAGCCACTCATAAAGAACAAGCAACAGGTGAATAGCAGTGTACTTCAGAAATTCAAAGACTTCAAACTGTGCTAGGGAAAACTGACAGCTTTGCATAAGAACGATGACCTAGCATCACAAATTGGTGACCAAATACAATCCCTGTATTTGACTGTTGTCTCTTTTCATTGGTGACTCCTACTACCTCGTTGCTATCCATTTCTCTCCCTATTCCTAGTGTTCTGAGGTTCTTTACAAATTATAGGAACTTCTCAGTGTTGTTGTCAAAGCCACCAGAATCACTTCGCCTCTAGGTGTAGCCAGAGCTCCTGTCTGAATACAAGTGGAGTATTACCACTGATGGGCCTTTAATGATTTCAAGGTTAAAATCACAGACAAAACCTACAAATCATGAAAGTGATCAGCAAGTCGAGCCAGCTCATCTTTTGCAAGCCAATGTGAAAATGCCACTACTTCTATACCCTAAATCCTGAGCATGCCTGTGCCTTCTGCCTCGCAATCAGCTTTAATTTATCAGCTACACAGGCCTGTTGCATTACTTTCCTCTGTTAACAAATGCAGAATTTGTCTATCAGCATAAAACCAATTTTAAGTAAAACAAATATGGAATATTTTAGCCACACAAACAAACATATACAAACATATACTACACAAACACACACACAGAGTTTTCACTAAGGATGTTTACAACACTGGGGTATATTTTTAGCCTACTGAAAACTGGTGATCTGTGGTGAAGTTTCCCAAATTTACATACTGTTATTTACAATATAATACATAAAACTTACTTTTACTCTTAGGAAGTCAAGCAAAAACACAAACTGGGAAAATACTGCTAAATTTCTAAATAGAACTGTGTGTGATTAGCAGATTGTCATCTGTTCTAATTGCTCTTTTGCAAATGGCAGTGTTCAGCAAGATCACACAAGCTCATGCTAGTAACTCAAACTGAAAATGCCACTACTCCTAAACATCATTTGTTTTTGTCTGTGGATTGATATGACAGAAATTCTACCCAGAATGAGGGAGTATTTTTTTAGATCAACTCTGTTTAATTAAGATTAATTTTGAGGATTTTGAATTAACATGTCCAAATAGTTAAAAGGTCATAAGTCTTACAAAAAACAAACAAATGGAACTGACATAAAAGTTTGCAATGCTGAAACAAATCATATGCCTCAAAATGCATTCCCACAGAGATGTCATCTGGGTAATGATTCACTTCAGTGTTCTGTGGGCAGCTTGCAGAAAGTTTCTCTATGGGCCCAGCATTTTCAGAGGTAAAACCACAAACCCACTCAAACATTATTACTATTAATTTGCAACCTGGTAAACTGATAAAAATGTACAATGAAATGCTAGGTTTTGCCTTCAGCTGCAAATGAAGTCATCCGTTAGATGGTAATGTGGGTATTTCTGCCACTCAGTGCAAGATTCGGTGGGGTTGTTTGCCATCAAAAAATCATATTCTATTTTGTATTCTCAGAGTTGCTTTAAAAATAAATATAATAACAATGATTATCATGACTATAATACTACAGCGTTTAGTTTATGAAAATCTGCAAATCAACATCCAAGGTGTGCTGTCACATCTGAATTCAGGCACTTGCTATCTTACAAGAACCTACCGAGGTAAATTCTCCTTAGGAAAAGGGTAGTGGTTTCTGTAGTTAGGAGCTGAAAACAACCAATCAAGCAACCAACCAAACAGAAAGATGCAGCAGCCTGACACAGAGAGCTGGTAAGAAAGAACCTCCCAGAGTCCACATCAAAAAGAAAAGGACAAAATGCTTTGTGAGAAGGAAATTCACAGAATCACAGAATGGTTTGTGTTGGAAGAGACCTTAAAGATCACCAAGGACTATCTTCCTGCCATGGGTAGGGATTCCTTTCACTAGACCAGGTTGCTCAGAAAATGAATGACAAGATATGAAATCTCAGTGTGAGCCTTGGAAAGTTAGGATGTTAAGGTTCTTTTTTTTTTTTTTTCAATTGTGATTTGTGAGCTGTAGAATAGTAAATCCCAGCCTGTGATCCAGCAACCCTTACATCAAAGTAGCCACAATTTTAGTTGATAGAAATCCTAACTTCAGTTAACATATTTTTGTCAAATATACACAGGCCAGTGATAGAAGCCAATTTTCACTCAAAATGGGTTTTACGGGTATTTGAATAGTGTATCTATTAATCTCTTTGTACTTTCAAAGAAAAAAGGTTGATGTCTCTTGTGAAGGCAGGAACTTTATTCCAAAATACGGCTTTGAAATTTTCTGTGATTTTAGGTTTGGTTTGTTTGGGGGATTTTTTCTGTTTTTCTGTTTTCCCTTTCAAGCTTTCTGGTTTTTCTCTTTTCATTTTAGGGAACAGAGATTTCATGTATGGATGGTTTCTCAGTCTCTTTTCTTGTCCTTAGAAAGATAATAGCAGTGTTAGCTGAATCCTCTAAGGACTGTATTAGCACAAATTAAAAAAAAAAACCCAACAGCAACCAAAAAAACCTATACATAAATATGTATTTAATGGAAATAAAGGGTTCTTCACTCATAAAAATACATTTGAACTCCATTTCTATGGCTGTTGACTGAGTTGATATGAGCTTAGGGTCCTCTTCTAAAATCACAGGTTGCAACACAAAATCCCCAAGATTAACCTATGTCCTGCTCCTAAAGGCAGCAGATACTTCATACTGGAATTTAGTACACTATTGCCAGACCCTCCAACCATTAAAAACTGCTAACTTCAGTTTAAAAGAAATAAAGTATTTGTGACCTGAATTGGGGCTACTCGTATCTAAATGAAAGCAAAGCTACACACTTGCGCTAAGTAACATAAAAATTGCACTTCCTGTTAGGAAGTAGCTTCATTGAAAATGGTAGCTATTTTTTCAGAAGTTATTTCCAGGCACCTGTAATCTTAATGAGATTTGTCCCTTTCAAAGAACAGTTGTACGTGCATGCCCGAATGCACACAACCTCTTCAGCCCAGAGCTGATAAAAGCATCTGCATGCCATAGCTCAAGCACATCAAAATTATATAACTGGTTATTTGTTTGAATAAGATGGGGCAAATGTGAATCACAGTGTACTTCTAACCTTCCATTCAAGTTGATGTTTTGATCATTTGGAGGAAGAGAAACAAAACAAAAGAAAGGAATGGCAAACAAATGGTAATGATTCATGTGATATTTGATAAGACAGCAATGGGAAGTCAAAATAAAAGCAAGCATATTGTGGCAGATGGAAGGGATCTTAGTCAAGTTGTAACTCTTCTACAAAAAAATTTAAAGGAAACAACTAATTAAGGAGGAAATATATTTTTGTATGCTCTTCATATATTTCATTCCAAATTGAGACACAAGAGGATTTATTTTCCACAGAAGATGGAAGATAAAAACGGAAGTCTAACTTTTTAATCATGGAAAAATAATTCATGATGAACTTGAGTCTTTTTCAGTTTATTGAGTGTGAGACAAAAAGCCCAGCATTTTAAAATTCAGTCATGGAATCAACTGAACATAACTTTTCATAGTATTCCTAACAAAGTGCAAAACAGTACATTGGCAGGGGAAATAATTCCTCCCAGTGTTTAGAGTTAATTAGAACGCTGAGGTTTTATAACTCAGCACTGAAAAGGAGGGACAGAGGGATATACACTGAGCTGACATTGTTATTGGCAGCACAAGCAGGTCATATATTGGGGAACATGGATGGATCCACTGCCATTTTCCCTAGCAGAGTACAGGAAATGCAAGAAAACTGGCTCAATCATTATGGCTTTGAAATTCAAGCAACTTGTTCTTTAAAAAAAAGCGCTCATCCAGTTTTTATGCAAAGATGGGTGATTTCACACTGCATGTTCATTAAATGCATGCAAATATGAAGTATGTAAACATATTTGGCCAAACACTATCCCAGTTTGCCCTTTGTGTAACACCAATAAATTAGTTTCAAATTTGCATATTGTTATTAATCATACACCTTTCATTTCTCTACTTAACATTCATGTACAAATATATTTGTGTTAATACTCAGTGCAAATATTCAGGAAACTGAGACATAGACATCTATGTGTTTCTTTTTAAAATAGTAATTCATACATAGGAGATTTTAATTCTAATTTAAGACATTAAACCATGGATGTATAAATAAGAGCATCTAAACACCTTTTTTTCACAGGTATTTTCAAATATTGAATTATCTTCTCTCAGTGATTTTACCATGTGTTTCAATCATTAATATACATTTCCATTACTCTCATGTTACTGTGGGAGTAAGCTAAAGGTCAGCAACCTGGTCTTTAGTAAACTGACAAAGCAGGGGAGTATCTGAATATGTCACCCTCTATTATTTAAAGATCATACAGAATGCATAACACTGGCCATTTTGAGGACTGACAAAACTGAACTAGTAAGGTGAGAAATTGTTTGAAAGAAATATATTTTTTTTAAAAAAAATCACATTGTCTTTTCTTGCTGCTTCATAAACTTAGCAATCCTTTTTCTATTTATATAAACAGAAGAAGCCATATACAAAAAAAGGCAAGAGAACTGATTACTTGCAAGCACTGAACCTGAGTTACTAAGGCATTGTACTGTGTGACTTCATGTTGGTAAAAAAAAAATTAGTAATGATAAACAACAACAGAGACACCAAACAGATCGAAATCCTTTAAACTGAAGAATCATGTGGAAAAGTTATTAAAGGATGAAGTCACAGCTAAATACAATCAGCTTGTGAGCTTCCACAGCTCATTGTGTTCAGTGCTGTTTGTATTACAGTGTGGATAATTTTGGTGCTGAACAATCTGTCCTGCAATAAACACTTTCAAGTTCTACAAAAACGTGTTCTGTATTTCCAGAAACATAAACAACTTTTTTTTTTTTTTTTTTTTTTTTCATATCAGCAACCAACCCTGGATCTGATAGCAAAAAAATTGATAAAGAATTGAATACTGGAATGTAAATGGAATTTACTACTCATGCCTTTAGTCTGCTCAGTCTTCTTTCACTTCTCTCCATTTTGCTTCCTTTTTTAGTGCCTTGCTCAAATGATCACTTTTTTTACACTAAACATCATCATCAAAGTAATCTTACATACAAGATATCAATCAAACAGTTAAGCTTCAAACAGGCTTCAAAAATAATTACTTTCCTTTCCTGGAAAAAGTGGTCATAAAATGAAACTGGAACAAAATACAGTAGATCAGTGTTTGTTGGAGCTTTCAGCAGTTTTTGCCAAATGACAGAAAATATCTATGCAGAAGTACATATAAGTTGGTATTTCTCTAAAACTATCCTCCATATACAAGAACAGAAATGCACAGAAATCCATCACTCAGCTAGAAGCTGATTCAATAGGCAGGATACAGGTCTATGCAACTATAGATCCCATAATAAAGTATGAATAATAACAATATTTTATACAATTCTGAAAAAGTAACATGGATCATGATTTTTTGCTAGGAATAGTTGTGGCCATAGTACTCTCAATTGACAGACAGTGTGATGTTAATTTCTTTCAGCAGATACAAATAATTTATGAAGACAAGCTCTTCTAAGGTATTTTTTTTTCTAGAGCTTTACCTCCTTTACTTCTCAGAACACAAGAAAAGACTCAGTTCTAATACCTACTCCTACACAGAGCACCTCTTCTGCTTCACAGAATCACAGGCCTACCTCACCCTTCTCTTCCAGCCACATCTTTTCTAAACAAGTAATTTAAATTTCATGTTGCCCAAGTAACTAAAAGGCAGACTAGTGTTTTGTTGTTTTCAGATTAAACACCACAATTAATACAACAGTATGTAACTGAGATGCCATTTGAACTGCTGCAAAGTTTACTGGAAAATAGAGGCCACTTAAAGACAGCTGTATTAGCCTGCATATATAATTCTGAAATATTTGGTATCTTTTTTAATATCAGTATCACATTAGCCCCCCCACTTTAATACACAACCACCCCTGTTCTCATCTGAGTGCTAAAACAGAGTAACTGCCCAATGCAAAGCATGAAGAAATAGTCATATGCAGAACATGAAGGAATGAGGCTGTAAAATAGATAGATTGCACAGCAGCAAGCTTATGGAACATCTATTAAGGATGCATGGGATGTCAAAACATATGTAACATAACCTTGGTGCTTTTAGGTATTTTGCATGAAAGCAAGTTTATGGCACCAAGCAGTGCCATTCAGCTCCAGAACAAGAGTCAAGGCAACAGAAACCAAACCAGAAGTCTATACCCTAGGAAATGAGCTATGAACTAATATACATAATCCTTCCAGCACTCAGAAATAGACATAGATCTTAATGAAATTCCCAGGGCTTAGCACGAGCAGCGTAACTATAAAACTGAAAATAAAATCAGCTCACGTTAATTCTGAGAAAGACTTCAAGCTGAAACATGGAAACGGGGTCTAACCCAGTAGCTAGCTATGAAGAAACACGTAAGTGAAAGGATTTTGCTTGTCCTTTTCCTAAAAGAAAACTACCAGCATTTTAGATTATGAGGGAACTCTGTTTCTGTGGCAAGTGCTAATGCTAGCCCAGGTAGGTTGCTTTTCAACTCAAAGTTCAAACTAGTTCCCCTAACTAATTGTAAACTTCCATCCTGAATACATCTTCATAGATGCATTTAAGTACTGCAGCGACAAGCCAATCTGCCCCATTCCCTCTCAGTGGTAACATAATTTCAGATAGGTACTTCAAAATGATTATTCTACCCTCCAAGGAAAAACTCAATTAGCCTTAGAGCCAGGTGGTTTGAATTTGGCACCACTCTGTGTCTTTGCCAGTTAGAGATTCCTCAGAAAAAACAGCATGTCATGACAGACTGTGTCCTGGATGCACCCCACTACAGAAATCCCAGACCATATGGAAGCAGCATGCTTTTCCAGAGAGAACTTAACACCATGGTTCATCATCAAAAAGTAAGCAAGAGGAAAGAGAATGGCTAAATTAAACCACAGAGCAGTCTTAACCAATGACTTTGGGATCAAGTGACTGCCTTGGAGTCAGAAGCAATGAGCTGTGCGAAATATCTGAAGTGTAAAATTTTCTTGCTTCAAAGTGTGATTTTCTCAAGACAGAGGAAATGAAAAATGTTACTTCCTGTTTGCTTTTACTCTTCCCCACCCACCTCTCTCCCTCTCTCCATTTCCCCCAGCTTTCCACCTACAACGTTTCTTGTCAATAGCAACACACTAATGGCATGGCACAAACCACTTGCAGGACATTGCCTGGAACAGTGTTTAAGATGTTGGTTACCCATCCTCAAGGTGAATTTAGACTGGAATAATTTCAGAACAGGCTACTAGTATAAGACAAGAAATACAGTCCACAATATGTACATAAAATTAATTGATTTGCTTATCACAGAAGAGCAACTGATCATTCCTTGTATATACATTAAATAATAGTAAGAGACACAAACTGACTCTTCTGCAGGAAATCAGCTCTGAGTAGTCCCTCGGGATGATTTAAATCGTCTTTATGAATATATTTGTGATATCAGAGCCTGAAAATGAAGATTTTAAACCCCATCTACTACTATCCCTAGTGCTATGCTACTTTAATAGAAAAACAGGCAAAAACTGAGTATATCCTGAATGTATTTATTGAATATCTGGCCTGGTAAAATATATTTGGCTATAAAGTTAATTTTAGCTGGAAAATCTAAGGAGTCAATGATTTTGCAAGAATATGAAAAATCATAGAGGGAAACCGTATAAAATAAAGATTCTTCTATGCACTGAATGTTTAAGATCAAGCTCTGGAACTATTGCCCATTTGGAACTGGAATAAAACAGATATTTGTATGTTTTAATAGTGTTTTAGCCTTTCAATATTTTAGCATTGGGAACCAGATTGCATCAGATGGCACAGTTACTGCAGTGAAAGTGACTGTGATTGTCATAACAAATTTGATGGCAAGGTTGAAAATGGAACTGATCTTCCAGTCAGTGTACTACTTTTATGATGCTTCCAGTATTTCCAGTGAAGCCAAGGCGTCTGATCCAGCCACAGTATTTTATGTCCAATTCAGCAATGTGCAAAGATACTGTTCTCTCTCCAATGGCTAAGAGTGTATATCTTTGAGTCAGAGTATAAAGCTAAAAACGAAAGCAAATTATTGCTGCTTTTTACTTTATGTTTGTATTCAATATAGCTTGATTACTTGAAAGGAGTTGTAGCCAGCATATTGCAGTATGAAACAATATCATGAAAAATACATGTCTTTTAATGCAATGGTTGCACCAACAGTTTGTCACAGGCAAAATCTGCAGAATCAACACATAGACAAAATAAACAAGTCAAAACTTGAATTATCTAATACAGCATTGTATATTTTCAACAATCCATATTCTAATTTCATGCACATAAAGCAGCACTGTAAATTTTTTGGTCCTGCCTTCATAACACTTTGTTTCCAAGGCCAGCTGTAGCACGTTGTGATCCATCCTTTCTAACATCCATGACAAAACACACTATTATGCTATTGCTGCTTTTCCTAAGCTATTAGAGGCTGCATCACTTTTAAAAAATAAGGCTGACAAGAATATAATAGAAAAAATGTTTTTACCATTACTGGTACACACTTTGTGTTTCTCAACTAGGAAAAACAAAATGACATCACATTATCATTATATATGCTGCTGTCTCCCAGGACGTCCTTCAGGTGTTACAGAACCCTACAATGAGCAAAAGCAAAATATTTCTTTTTAAAGCTAGCAGTCTATTCTGTAGAATATATTTTCTTCTTTACAAGCCAGCTGGCAGTTCACTGGAAGAATACTTATTATAGATATATGCTGACAGCGAACTTTAGCTTATATAGAACGTGATGCTGGCTAAGTAGTCCTTCCAAATGTGTTAATTTTAGTTTCACTTCCTTTATACTTCCTTTTCATAGCTTTTTTTTTTTTTTTTTTAGTTTCACAGGAATTTGAGATACTTATAGAGATGGGTCAAATTCCACATCAAATCCATGGGAAAGCCAAATTCTTGAATTACACAAAGGCTAAATCATTTTATTTTAGTCTTAATCATAACAATACAAAAAATAACCACTGCCTGAAAACACTATTTTTAGAATTACAGTAGATTTAATATAGAAATTGCTTGATTTTCTGGCTTACAATATGACTTTTATATGAGTATTACAGACATATTAAAAATTTGTTTATCTTAAAATAAAATATTATCAATATTTCCTATTTCTCAAGGACACAAAAATGCCTCTTTTTCAATATTACTGCCAAAGAGGGAAAGGACAAACCCTAAAATCTTTGGCCACTTTGAAATTAAACCATCAGACTCTCAGCTAGTTAGAGTTAATACAGCTGTATTGATGGCAAGATTATCTTTTCTTTTCTCTTTTTCTCCAACTGACAAAATAGAGCAATTAAGTTGGAGTGATATTTTAGGAAGATGATTGCCTTCTTAACTCTTAACACTGCACAAAGGGCTGCCTGCCTGACAAAATCTCACAGTACAGTTTTATTTACATTTTAAGTCTAACTGCCTTTTTGCCTCTCGAATATTTTAAGTGAATGTTGAACTCTCATTCTCCCTAATAGGATTTCTGACCCCTCAGTTATCTTAGGATTATAAAAGAGAGACTGTCTTGTACTACACCAAAATGCTGTCACTCATTAATACACCATTTCTGTTCTAATGCAGAATAATTAAGGTAAGTCAGTGTATTAAAATTTTCTCATATAATGATTCAGGTAAGGTACATTTACACAAAATTTGGGCTATCAAGTAATAGTTTGCTAAATCCCATAAAATATTTCTCCAGCTATTTCCCTGTACAAGATTTGAAACTAGCCATAATTAGCTGATAATAGTTGTAAATTGCTGTAACTTGCATCGTTCTCTTTGCCACTTTTTAATGCTTAGGACTCTGATCCATCACCAAAGAAAATATAAAAGCAGAAGTTAATAACATAACTGAACTTCTACTGTGCCTTTCATCCAAGATCCAGAATACTTTACAAATATTAATTAAGTTTCACAACACCTTTGTATGACACCAAAGCATCGGTGCTGCCATCAAGAAATCAGTAGATATTATTTCTTTCTTTATTCATAAAAACTTGTTTTTAGCTTAAGACCTTGGTTAAAAATGCCCTGAAGCATGCAAAGTGAGGTATTCCTTTGCCATTCAAAGGCAAAACATCAGATGTAAAGCCCATAAGCCCCCCAACAAATGGTACAGATTTTAATTCTGAAATCAATATTATCCACTCAGTTCTTTGCTGAAAAATGTGAAATGGGCGAAACAGTGACTCCTTAGCATATACTTCTTGTAACTGTGTCAAATGCTACATCAATTCTTTGCAAATAGACAACCTTGGAGTATAATTACAACCCTTGCTACAAAATGGATTTATTATATGGGAAAAAAAAAAAAAACAAAAAACAAACAAACAAAAAAAAAAAAAACCTCCATGCACTACAAACAAGAACAACCACCAAAGAAATTGCCTTCTCACCTCCAGAAACTGAATTCAGCTATTTGGGAATATGACTGAGCTAACTAAATTTGTTTGTAGTAGTCTGTCCTGGGGTAGTGTAATTATTATTTATAATGGGATGAACTCTACTATAGATATTTCTTTCCATTCCCTCCAGTGAGGGTCAAGGGTGGCAAGCACAGACACAGATGTCTACAATGAAAACTTCTATGCTACTATGCTAAGTTAATCCCAGCCTGTGTCTTGTTTGCAAGTGTAACCGCATTTAAAAGGCAAAACATTAAATAGTTGTCCATTACAAATCAGTAATGATATAATAATACAGTTACAGTAATATAATGCAACTGTATGAGTAGTATGATACTATCTTCTCTTCTAGAGTTCTGTGATATTTCCATCTACCTCTTTTTCTTGTTACTTCATCTATCTCTTTTTCTGTCTCTCAATTTATGGCTGCTTTTGTTCTTATTTCAGTTTTCAGAATGCTTCTCTGACTCTTGTTTCATGTCCTGTGCCTTGTGCCTTGTGTGGTAGCATTCAAACGAAACAGATGCTGCAAAGCTTCAGTATTAATGCAGAATTCAAGTTGTCTTTCCTACATTTGAGAGTCACGCTCTATGCAACTTTCAAAACTGTTCAGAATTATATGAAACAGAAAACGAATTGTCAAGCTTGGATATTTTTCCAGAACTGATGCAAAATTACCCATTTCTAACATCTGTAGTTACAAGAAGTGACTGAAATGCAGCTGCTCATGGTGTGATTACTGTCACAAGTGATGCTGGAATTCTGAGGCAAGCAAAAAAAGGAAAATACATAACACATGAAATTCATCACATTAACTTCAGACACCTGCACTGTATGTAGCTGCATTTGAGCTGGTTTAGCAGACTCCCTTTACAATCAATGAAGAAACGTGGAAGTTGTGATTCATTTTCTTCAAAGGGAGAGATGTGTCTATTACTCTTCATTGACTTTAATAGGAGTCCAGCCAAATAGCTCAGATAAAGACATCTACCCCACAAATGTGTGAAGTGGAACATATCCCTCCCACTGATATTGTTTGGGTATTTTATAGATAATTACATTGCCTCAGCAGCTATTCCACACCTTCATAACACAGAGCAACATCTATACTGCCATTATGGTATCAGCAAAGTCCCACTATATCTTATCAGTTGAAAAAATTATAGGATAATGTAGGAAAGAATATATGACTCTGTATACCATCTTGATAGCTTAAACATCCTGTTTATTAAATTCTAAAGCACTCCTAAAGAGCACCTACTTTTCGGTCTCTGCGGGCCTGGCTTTCTCAGGTATTGCATGTCTAAAATGAATGCAAACACATTAACGCGTTTATAAACTTGTTCAAGGATTTAAGCAAATGTAGGCATATTGAAAATGAGTAAAAATCCCATTGTGCTGTTTCACTGTGCAAATATAATTTCTTGTAAATTATAACCCCCCAATCATTTCCTTATTTCAAGTATATTTTCATTATTCCGATAATGTTGTACTCATCCTTGAAGTGAATGAAACTCCTTTTCACCTGTCTTACTATGCAGTTTTAACATTCCATATAGACACAATTTTAACCATACTTTCTCTTCTTTGTCCATAGACTCTATTTACAGCAATATTAAGTAGCTGATAGATTTCTTTGGGATTTTAGGTGGTCCTCATTTTAAGTGATAGCTTTCACCCTTTTCCCAAAACACCCAATCATTGTCCATTTATACCTGGGTTTTTTTTTTTATAGAAACAGCTCTCAATTTCTTCTAATCTGATGATTTTTTTATATTCTTTTTCACTGCATATTCTCATTCTGCATGTCTGGCTATTTTGGACACTGTCTCAAAGTTGCTGATCACCGCAGCCAGGACTGTCCTTTGTAACTTACATTCATCAGTCTCACTCCAAGTTCAATCATCAAATGCCAGGCAGTAACTCACAAACTGTTTTCTTTTTTCCTCAACTGCTAGTCTTGTAGAGTATAAACTAGCCCCAGATCATATACATACTCCTGCAGTATTTTAAACTCCAACTTATGATGCTAGTCTCTTTTTCTATGCATAATATTTGTTCTATAAAATCTCTGAGGTATCATGGGTTGACAACAATAAAAAAATACCAAAATGTTTACTTTGTCAGCCCTATTTGTAAAATAGAAAACCCAAACATTATCATCAGTTTAGAGAAAATTGAAATAATTTTAAAGCCCTTGAAAAGTTTTGGTAGAGGGAGTAGGCTTTCTCCATATATAAATGTTGCTGTAGTCAAAATGACACAGAATGTGCAATAATGTGTTTGTTTTTCAGATACTGTAGGTCTGAAGAGATTTTTTTTTTGTATACTTCAATTATAAAAACATTTAAAACATACAAACTTGTGCAATTTTTATTTTAATGAAGATGAGAAGTTCATTAACGAAGATAAATATTTCATTAGATGTTAAATAAAACAAAGAGATTTTTTGGCTTCTCTCAGCACAAAATTCCTTTGAAAGATTAATTAATACATGCAAATTATGCAAATTAGACCCATGCAAATATTTTATGAAGACAATTAAGGGAACCATTAATTACTGCTTTTTTTGCTTCAGTGAGATTCATTCATTTAATTTTAATTTCACTTTAACTGTTTTGATGTATAATCTTGCAGCTAAGAACTTTATCTTTCCTAGTGGGTCACTTAAACTTATAAATTTCATCAAGTGAGCAGCAACAGAAATCTGCAAAGATATTCTCTGGGCTATGTTTAGTATCAAGAGAAATTTTTGACACAATGCACTCCTAGAAACTGCAAAACTGGAAGGGAATGTGAGCTCATTCTTGGACAAGGTTCAACTGCTGGAAAAGCAATTAATTTGCTTTGGCTGTGCTAATATAGGGGAATTAGAAAGTGTGACACAAGACAAATAGAAATAATTAGTTCTCCAAAATGATGTTCTCATTAATATGGTTTGAACAGTAGAAATAAAAAACATTATTGTGGCATGTCTGCATTCTGTCCCTAGCCACAGGAGGTAGGAATATGCAAGATACAGCATTTTTTCACCTTTGTAGTTTGTATGGTGGTGTCACTTATTTTCATTTTTTATTGTAGGTCTTAAGAAAGGCAAATTGTGGACCTGATCCTGTTATCTAAAACCTATTGTACTTGCATAAAGCATGAGGAATCCCTACACTTCTTCCTGTGAAAAGATAAAGCTTTAAACATAACCGACTAGGCTTTTCACAACAGTACACTCAAGTTCCTAAATTGAAACTTTTATTTCAATATCTTTAATTTAAATCATATTTTATTACATGCAATACCCAAGGTATAATGTGTTTTTTCTGCAGCTTAAGCTCCTGTAGTAAAAAGATTGCTCTAGCAAAAGAGTTACGATATCCTCTCCAAATCTGATAACATAATTTTCTTTTTTCCATAACATGAATATACATACATACATTTTACAAAGTACATAGAGGTGGATTTTCATTTGCTCTCCTTAACACTTACACCACTACAAAGCCAGTTTTCCACAAGCAGTGAAAATCACTAGCTGGCACTCTTTACAAAAACAGGCTGCTAGAAGGCTGTTAAGAACATCTGCTCACTTACACTCTGTATTTCTCAGCTTGTTGCAGGATTAAAGGTAACGGAAGACTATGTGGCCCCTTTAAAATATTAACTTCTCCCTTCCCTGCAGGTTTACCAAGTTCCAGATGAAGGCACCTCTCATAGAAAGTTTTGCTTTCTACACACCTTTTATCTAGAATTAGATATTAAAGTGCAATGACTTGATATCATTTATTTCTTATTTCAGTTAGGTGACAAATCTATAGCATCTGACCAAAATAGAGATTTTTCTCTTTAAACACAAGGAGAGAAAATGTGGCCATGTGTTAACATTTTTTGAAAGCTGATTACCACAATTAACAAAATCCTTAAATGCACCTACCACAGAGATTTAGCAAAATTATCCAATAAAATTTCTAGAACTCACACTTTAATAATTCATTACAAAATCCTGATGTCTTTAGGGACATTACTGATATATAGTTAAAATCTATGAAATCTTCCTATAGCTACCTATTGCTTAAGAACATGGATATAATATGTCCATGTTCCTGACTTGCTAAGAATGTGTCAAATACATGGATGAATGAACACAATTCTTGCAAAATGCTGGGAAGTTGCCTTCTTCCTTGACCATCAATTCTGTCGCTAATCAGCTATTTTTTGAAACTTTTATTAAGTATGTCTGTGTTAATGACTTCTATAGAAACAAATATTAGAACTAACACATCATACCATATCTGGTATATTCTAGATTAGCATTTTCTAAAAAGCTTTTGGCATTCAAATACTGTTCTCCCTTTGTTGGGATCTTATTCTCCCTCCACATTGCTAACTTCCTTCTCAGTTTGACATTTTTTGCTTCTTCCTCAACCTTCTGTTTTAATTTCTGAAGGCTACGATCTTCCTGACATTGTCTCTCTCTCTGTACTTTGTATCTGAGTAGTCAAATCCATAAACTGAAATTCAATCCCCATATCTATGTTGACAATTGACACAGCCCTTTGTACTCCAGGTCTGTTCCCTTCTGTCTGACATAAAACCTCAGTCTGCTTTTCTGATCCTCTGTGTGCATGTGTCACTGCTCTGACAATCTTAGTTTGAGAAAACAGAGCTGTTAATCATTCACCCCTTCAGATTCTTCCTCATCCTCCCCACTACTACTACTCTTAGTCACTATGAACAACTCTTTTAATCTTCTCTGTCAGTAAAGTTCAAAATCAAGGTATTCTGGTTGTTTGTAACTTCTGACTCTTCATTACAACACAGTGTCTAAATTTATTCTCATAAAAACTCTGTGCCCCTCATTCTCCTATCCCTCTTTCTAGCTATAAATTCACATGATGTTTCTCCTCATATCTCACCTACTAAAGTCTCTGTCTCAGTTGTATAAACAAATTTGTATGGCAAAAATATTTTCCTACTCTGCTTCTTTGAATTGTCACTAGCTTCTCATTCCTTCCCCGGCTCTTCCCTTTTAACAAGTAGAAGCACAGTACTTGAAAGGTTTTGCCTTACCCTTCACCTTGTGCATTGCTCCTTATCAAAATGCTTCATATTGGAGTGACACTTCCAAATAAGCAGCCTCATATAGTGCTGTCCATAGTTAAGAAGGCCCTCATGCAATGCTTACAAGATGAACTCACTACAACCCTTCAGGTCTGAAGCCTGGATTGGCAAATGAGTCTCCACAGAAACACCTGAGATGAAGAATGCTGCCTGAAGCCAATATGTGATGAGAATACAGGTTCATGGACATATGAAATCAAAGGCATTTACTCAGCATAGTCACTAACATCTCACAGTCATCATCTCCCCTCAATATTTGTGTAAAGTTTTACAGGTAGTGACATAATTTCGTTACATTCCTTCAATAACTTAAGTTTACCTGGTCATATGGGACAGTAATTTCTATACCATTGTAGGAGACATAGGTAGGGATGATCACAACAAAAGATTTAATGAATGCTATTGCCTCACTGCTGGCAAGAGATGAATTTACTTTTTAGAAGAAACACATCAAAATACTTTTTCACATAAAATACTGCTGTTGCCCTAACATACTTGTGGACAGATTTGCATTTGATGGCTCAGGTTTAATTAAATGTTACATCTTCTTTGTGTTTTTGACTAAAACTTTAAAAGGACAGAGTAGCAATGCACACATGCTTTCAGCTCCTGAAGCACAAAAATCTCATACTGGTTTATCTTCACTTCTGTGGGTAAAAGTTTAGCAGGTATTGAGCTTGTGTGTATACCAGAAAGCTGAAGAAAAAAAGTTCATTGTAACTTTGGGTTAGGGAGCTGGTTGAACCTACACTAATTAAAGAATCCATTCTCCACTACTGTAGCTTCAAATCTTTGAAATGTCTTTTTGCAAGGTGTTTTAACCAAACTGGTTATATTTATGTAGAATTACCAGAATCTAGAATTTATATCAGGTCTTTTGAAATTTTTCAAAAGATGAAAACACAGGGTCAACTTGGTATTTGAGTAGCACTCATATAAAATCAAGTAATAATCAAATAATGCTAGGCAGCAAATGGTGGTGTATTTTCAAAGCCTTGTCTAAAAAAGAAAAGACTTGAAAACACAGAGCAGGTGCACTTTGTCATTACCCTGATATTCACAGAGGTTATTCTGAGCAAGTGCAGAGCAGGCACAGATGATGTGCTCCATGTATTCTGTTAGCATGGAGTTTTGGGACATAAATCCTGTCACTGATATTCTAGTTGGTAAATTCCATCTAGTTTTCCATATGTCTGTACAATGAGAAAGCATGACAGAATATATAAAAGGGAGGGCAAAACATGAAGGGCAGAATAAAATCTTTAGCTCTTGCAAGAGTTGAGCTCAGTCTCTGATATACCACAGATTTCTGATATATCCATGATCAAGCTCCTTAGCCCCTCTATATATAAAGATAATTGCTTTGTTCTGCATCACAGGAGTATTTCCTGATGTGAAGACTAAATCTATTAAAGACTGCAAAAAAATTTCTAGTAGATTTCCAGTTACTCCTGGCATAGCTTAAAACAATTTATCTGAGACAGGCACAAGGCTGCAAATTGGAATCAGTAGCACAAATTAAAAAAAAAAAAGTATTTATTTACTAAAACTCATATTCATGCAGGAACATTATAATAGGTTAAGTTTCCTCTGAAAATAAATAACGAAAATTTAACAATTGCAATAATTTTGGACTAGCTAATTTTTGTAGATTTAAAAAATTAGTGTTTTCTCATGAATAATCTGTCCTTAAATAGTTTCTCAGAACTACTATGCACAAACATGCTTTTCTTCAGCTTGATGCCTAATTTTGTTTTGTTTCAATACACTTATTTACACTAGCAGTTGAAAAGAATTACGCACTCTTAAGAAATACATTCTGTTGAATGTCTGCTAAAGACCAACTTTGCTTCTTTAGCTATTTTTAAAATATGATTACTCTTGCAAGCTTCATGGCCAAAATGAATTGTTTGTTTCAAATCAAAAAGAAAAAGCAGACAGCTATGAAAGGATTTTAATACTGAATGTATTGATAGAAGTCAAAATGTTCCAAAGAACAGAGAAAGTACTAGAATATGCTAAAACACATTAGCAAAGCTCAGGGCTGCCATATCCAGGACCATTTATCTATTTGGTCAAAGAGTTGATTTTGAGTCACACATGGTAAATATTATCAGATCTTTCTGAAAGTCAGTCAGTTTGGGATTCTTTAAACATAATTAAAGAAACAACCACAACTTTTTCTCCCAATTTTTTTCCCTATCTCAGTAAAATGCTATGTTAAATACAAGCTAGTCCACAAGTAACAGGAGAGCAAGATTTAGAGAAATTATCTCATGAATGTTTGTGTGCAAAAATGATAGGAGTGGCATAGGCCTTCCCTGTAGAATTAAAACAGCAATAAATTTATTTTTATTCAATATATACAATAAACTATGAATTTCCATTTAATATAACCTAAGTGTAGAATGCTCTATGTTCAAAGGCACTCTAAATGACCAAAAGGGGTTGGTTCAACATCTGCTATCATTCGAGTCAGACTTCCACATCCTGTAAGGCTGCTTCCAGCTGCTGTTCCAGAAAGGCCTGGATCATCTGGAGGCATGATGCAGATGTCTCAGATGCACTGCAGCATCTCAAGTAGCACAAGTCATCTACTTGCAGACAACCAAATAACTTTTTAAATAGTGTGAGAATTAATGTGGGGATAAGAATATCTTAACTTCTTCCTGAAAACCTCATTCTGGAGTTTCAGACATGCAGGGATAAGATAGAAAATTGATTATGATCTTCCTTGGAAGATCAGCTCATGTGGCTCGCTTAGAAATTTTTTCTTCTTTGATGCAGATGGTGGCTGATAATCAAAAAAAAAGGCCACTAAATAGGATGGCAGCCATTCATATTTAATAGTTTAAGCCTCATCGAACTTGAAATTCAAGATCTGAAATCCAATCTGGATTGGATGCTTCTTTTTATCTACTCAAGCTGTAGAACCTTTCAGGAAGAACATATGGATCTCTCTGTCTAATAGATTTCTTCCTATGTGTGCTAAATGGATAAAGTAACTTGCTACTAGTTACTAGTAGCTAGTCTACATTACTTGTTCTCCAAAGCACGGTACTTTTAGAAAAAATGAAGAATATTACTGTTATTTTGGTGTAAGAGTTGTCTCCCATTCTTCACACAAGTCACAGAGGAAGTGCATCTATTAGAAAAATCTTTTGACATCTGTTGGTGGTGAGGTCCTAAGGATTTAATAGAAGAATCCAACACTAATACTGAAAGATAAAATTCCTTTATATGGGTATAATACACAAACATCAGGAAGTTTTAAATCTTTATAGAGCTTGAAAAACTAATGCCAAGGAACAATCCTCTTTATAACACATCTTAACATGATGTGATGTCACTTTCCAGCAGTTGTCTAAGATGTAGTAAATCTGTTGGAGGGAAAAAAATATAAGAAAAAGAAAAAGAGACAGCTCTCTATACACTGTATAAGCAAATACTGATAAACAGCTTCCAGCCAGCAGATCTAGCTCCTCAACCAGCCTCAGAACATTCAGGATTATAGTTCAGCTGCGAATGATCTAGAAATCCACTATTTATACCTGTTTCATGGTAGGCTATATAACACCATTTCACCAAAACGATGTTGTTTTAATCAATTTTTCATCCTGGTTTATTAAAAAAGTCAAGCCTTTTAATTCTTTTTCTAAAAAGGAAAATGTTATTTAATTTTTAGCTGATGAGACTATGCTGGAAATAAATGTTCTACCTGCCTGATCAGGTTTCAGTCATCTTTGGAGGGAGAAGACAAAGGGAACAGAGTACTTATGGGGAAAAAAACCCTAGGATGGTGCCTTGCAGTGCCCATCCTTCCCAGGCAGCAAGACAACTGGGGTGAAGTCTATTAGATAAGAATACACCCATCCCATCCTTCCCTCTTTGAATAAGATGAGCATGTAGGATGAATGAAAATGAAAGTCAAAACACTTCTATATAAAGTCTTAATAGCCTCTGGAGCACGGTGTGGGGTTTTTAAAATATTCTTATTGTCCTGAATTTTCCCATTTGACTCTGTTCATGCTTAGTCATTAATTTTACATACAGTTTCTTTAAAAGTGAACTAAAGCACCATGCTGGAAGAAAATCTGATTGATTAACCATTCATCTCAGTAGAAAAGTCAGGAACATATTTGATTTCCATCAGCTTCATATATATACAGCTATAAAATGAGATGTAAATTGCAATAGATAGCAATTTCAAATAAAATGTGAAAATTTTTATGTAAGAGTATAAGTGTTGAATGAGAGAGTTGAATACTCTCTTGAGTACTTTGCAACATATATGTAACTGTATATTCATTCTGTGCTCTTCCTTTGCTTTTTGGGTGATAGATAACAGGATTATGTACCTTGAAGTTTAAAGGTGTAGCTAACAGTGACCTATGAACACTATGAAACAATTGTCTATTTATAGGTTACTGCCTGCAATCAATATCACCTTCTGTTTAAGTTAATCAATGTTGTTTTTAATTGATTCCTTTGGGTTGAAAACCTGCCAAAGCACTGACTCTTGGTCAGGCGGATAGGGAACATACTTATTGCTGTTTGGTTTCCATGCATTGTAAGATAATTTCAGTATTTATCCATGGTCAATGAAATACGAAACAAAATAAATCTTTAACGTCTGTTTCCTCATTGAGTATTCCAGTATCAACAGTAAAAGACAGATGAACTAGCAAGAGATGTTTAAAATGCCTACTACAGAATCTAGGTTTAAAAGCTAAACAATATTGGATAGCCTGTCAAGCCAAAAAAATCAGTAGAAAAAGTGTCTTTAAAACTTGTGAGCTGGTAAAGCTAGTAAAGCTTAGGAGAAATGAAATAAAATAAAGCATTTAAATTAGTGTGCATAGAGAGAGCCAAGCTCTTTCTAAAATGTATAAAAATTAAGAGAACCTATTTTCAGAGATGTATCTTCTGCAACAGTAATGAGATTCAAGGTGGTGCACACAGATTAATGTTGTTATTTATTATTATGTATATAATTTCATTGAAGTGAATAGCACTGTTCACATGAATAATAAGTGCATGACCCTGACATTAATACAAGGTGTTACACAGTGAAGTCAAAAAGCATCTGAAGTTTAAGGCACTAATCAGAAGAAAAATGAAGCATTATGTGTTACTGCAGTAAGAACAGTGTTGAACCAGCAAATCTTTTATGAAGACTGAACAAAAATAAAATAGAATCAGGTGGACAATCCAAAAAGAGGTAGTAAGGCAGCTCCACTAAATGTCACTGAGGGTTAGACACTAATATTCTAACATAATACTCTAATATTGAACAATGTCTTACCCTTAAGACCATCACTAGGTCTGAAAATAAATTTTCATTTGAGCATAAGAAAGAAAAAAAAAAGAGAAATCCAACTCTTTAACTTCCATAACTGAAGAGTGCATGTGCATACATTTTCACCAATGCATCAATTTGTTTGACAAACTCTGGCATGCAGAGAAGGATCAATAACAAAACAGCAGATATTACTCTCCAGTGGGTCCCTACAATGGCTTTGCTCCATTCCATTGTCTTTCCCACACATTTCTGTTAGCTCAAATCTCTGCTCTGATCTAGAGAAGTGCTAGAATTACCCAAAGGAGAACAGTCACATTACAGAGACACTCTTGTCTTATGCCTGCAGTTAACCAAAACCGTAGACGCTGAAACCAGTTGTCTTACTGATCATTAGAAATCTTAAAAATGGAAAACTTAAGGAAGAAACCTGAGAATCAGACAGGCAAAAAGAAAAATCCAAAATCTATCTGTCAGATTGCTCACATTTTCACAGGACATGTTATTTTCACACTGGCAGACCTTCAAAGAGCTTCTTGACTCCTAAGCCGAATAAATTTTTACTGACAAATGAAATAGAAATGATTAGGTTCTTTGTTTGGTTGCCTTTTCTTTGTGGGTTTTAATTGGTTGGGGTTTTTTGTTTGTTTATTTGTTTGTTTGTTTAATCTGGAACAGGATAAGTGGCCTAAAAATCACAGAGATGTTCATCTCCAAACAAGTCAGTTCACTGTTTTGTCATTGCTGCTTCACAGAACCTTTTTATATTACTATGGGTCTAGAATAGTCAGCTGTTTGTTTCCATAAACAGCCTAGCTAAGTAGCAGATGTTTCCTTGGGCAATTATTCAACATATCTAGAAAAAAAAAAACCCTTGCCTTCCAGGCTTCTGACAGCTTTGTTTCCAGCTCCTGACTTCTTTTCCCTGCTGAAATGTTCAACCTTTATAGCAGGCCTGCACAACAGGTGGGCCGTGGGTCTCTTGCAATTTGAAAAACCATTTGTTTGGCCCTTCAGCTGCTGAGAAGCATCATGTACTGTTTGATTTGCCCAGCTGCCAAGAGGCAGCAACAAGATGTCCAGCAGAAAATGCATATCTCCTGGCTTGTCACTGATCCCTCAGAATGCATGTACCTCCTAGGCAGCCACCTGGTCAACCAGCAGCCACATGGCTCCAGATCATACACACACACATTGCCTTCCAGGTCAAGAAAGTGACATATTAACAAATATTTGGGATATTCAGAAGAAGTACTAGTCAGGAGAGGAAGCAAAACAGAGGTGGAAGGAAAATGAGAAAGCAGCAACAGAGGGGAAGCTGAAACTGTGTTGAAATGGGTCAATGGAGAAGGAGGAATGTCACATGGGAAAATGAAAATGTATTTTCATTCTGCAAATGACGTGATACATTCATTTGAGAATTCTGGCTCTATACTAAACTCAAGCACCTTTCTGCTAGAAGTCCCATGCAATAATAAATGAGTAACAACAAATCCATAGTAGTTACTAAGTGGTGATAAAACCAGAATAATTGATGAGCAAGTGTCAATTGAATAAAAATGCAGAATTTACAAGTTGATATAGATAGAGACACATTTAGCAGTTCCAAGAGTTTTAATAAGGGAAAAAAGGCAAGAAAAATCTTGGTAAAATGTATAAAGAATCAGGTGCTTTCCTTAGGTTTAATCAATTAATACTTTGGAGAACATATGGACATTGTTTTACGTGGCATTACACAGATGGATGACCTCGACTTTAGGCAGTTATGGATGCAAATGGAATTACTTTTGATAAAGAGGGATGTAGAAAGGAACAGACAGAAATGCAGAGATAGGAGATAGAAGCTCTAAGAGAAAGATGCAATTATTGAAAGGACTCTACAGATAAAACAAATGTACTTAGCACTGGTCATCATAGTCAATATCATGTGGAAAATAAATGAGGAAAAGACTAAAGAGAAGACATCTTAGTTAAATGTGCTGCAAAGAACACTGATGTCCCTAGAAAAGAAATAAATGTTGTGTCATTTGAGGATATTGAAAACTATTTTTAAAAAATCATTAGTTAATTTGAGCCCTGCACTAGAAAATGTATTCTATTCTATGATTAGCAGCCAACAGTATTCTTCTCTAAGTCTACAAACATGAACTCATAAAAATACTAAAGATTTACAGAAATTAGGACAAGAAATCTGATGTGATCATAATTGGAAATAAGGACAGAAAATGTGACTGGGGGAGTGACTGAGACTGGCTAAATACATACATGGGAACACAGAAACCAGGGCGCTGGAAGACTTTGTGAATAAAGTACTAAAAATGATTGGCTGACAATGACTGAGACTGAAGTTGGGGACTGAATTATTTGCATTAATAGACAAGAACAGAACCCAGTGGTTGAGAATAGAAGGAAAGAGGGGACACAGAACACAGCTAGGGCAAGAAAGTCAAGTAAGGATATGTGGGGTTACTTAGAGGGAAAAATCTGAGGTTTCTTAGAGGGAAAAATCACAGTGAGTAACTGGACATGTGGCATACAATAGAATATTATGAGTCAGTATCTGGAGACATCTGAATCTTGATTAACAAGAATATTAGGCAGAAGAAGTCAAAACTTTAGGGGCTGGAATTATGACTGGATATAAAAAGAAACACGTTGAAAGGTGTGAGGAAAAAAGGGTCAAGAAAGAAATTAGAAAACTTGAAAGTTGTTATTGATCAAAAACCCAGAAATGAGGGAGAAACAAGAAAAAGAAAGCTTGATGGAAACACTGTTAGAGGTGATACAGGTTGCAAGAAAAATGAAAGGAAGATTCTGTGCCCAAGAGCAAGTATCAGCAAGTCTGTCTCAGCAAGTATCTGTAAAACTGCCATAGCAAAATGGTCATTCCTCAGGCCACCCTGCTCATATCATTGTATTACAGTTTATCCATTGCTTGGTTAGCTTTATCACTGTGAATCTTAAGATTCAATTCCATATGGTTTTCAGATGATGTCTCACAGTGAAACTTCTGACTCTGTAGTTTACTTGTTAAGAAGACAACCCTAGGAGTGAAGCAAAGCCCTCAGCTGTTAGGAAATGACAAAGATTTAATACATGAAAGAAATTTAGATAACCATTTACAACTATTCTGTAAAGCACAATGTGTAATTATGGAAAAATTATATATAAACCAAGTATTTGATATATGAAAGAAAATTTAGATTGTCATTTACAACTACTCTGTAAAGTATGATGTGTAATTATGGAAAATTATACATACACCAAGTATTATATAAAGCATTAGAAGGTACACTGACCACTGAAGATGAAGAGAATATTGGATAGATATCTCCTTATTCACCTATATTTTTGTCCCTTGCAGTGAATGAGACAAGGTACTGTGAAAAATACAGTATCTAATCATGTAATTAAAGATTGTATCATGACATATACACAAAGACAGTTGAACAAAGGTGCAGAAGACAACCTTAATTCTACCATTTCCTAATTTTGGAATGCTTGACTTCACAGCCTTGATAATGGCCTTTTCCAATAAAGGTTTTGATCTCATAAAAAGTATCATCACATATTTCCACACACTTTTGTCCAAGATTTATATACCAGAAATAGAACTGTATGCATTAGCTTCACAGAACCACCAAAAGTTCCTTTTCATTGTGGAAGTCCTTCAGATACCCATCTTTCAAACACAAATATAACAAGAAAGAATCAAGGACTATCAGTTGCTGAGATTATTATGTGGATTTTGCTCATTGAAAAATAGATTAAACAGGTTTCAAACCAATGCAGAAACAATTTAGGTTAGGTTTCAGGGCAAATGACTAATGCTGTATATAAGTAATTTTTATTAATGTGGATGGCAACTGCAGGGCAGCTTTCTCCTAATATTTGGGCAGCAAAATGCAGACTTGCAATGAGCAAATTTAAATCATAATTTCTTTCTTGCTCTTGTTCAGTAGCCTTCAAAGGCTTTACAAGGAAGTTCATACAGGAGCAGGCAGTCAGTGTGCTGAGTTGCTGTTATTTTCTCTCTCTGTTTCTGGATCTGTTCAACACCTCTGTTTCCTGCCTTGTCCTTTCTAGGAGGGGAAAAAGACAGATGGCTCGGGAAGGTTTTGTGTGTATGGTAGCTGAGTGGGTCTTTTTCTAACAGCAGGAAGGTATAATCTGAAACCACTCAGCATTACACATAAGTGAATGGTTAATGTGAGCCTAGAGAAGAGGTGGAGAACTAAAGAAAGGGAAGATGTCAGAGGCAAAGAGCTTAGAAAGGGTAAGTTCATTTGCTAAGGGACAGGGAGAGTAGATAACAGACACGTCTGGAGAAAGGCTGATAATGTGCTAAAAGAAAAAATAATATTTGCAGCAGAATAAGGAACTGAGGTGTGAAAGTTTGACCAATGGACAAGGAGGATAAATTTTCTGCTAGAGGAGAATGAATAGCTGAGGAAAAAACTGATTGAGAGTGAGCAGGATGGAAGAACTTTGAGAGCAAAGAAGATGTAAAGGGCCTCTTGAAACAAACATTTGGGATAAAAAACCAAATAGACCTGAGAATTCAGGGAACTGAGGCGGGTCAGAAGACTTAGGAGAAAATGATGGAGTTGATTTCAGGAGCAGCTGGAATGATGGCATGCAGAAGTTGGAAATTATTTGGAAGAAAGCAGAAAAGGTACAAGCTGAGGCAATTGCTAGTAGATTTGAAATAAATGAAAAAGACAAAAAAAAAAAAAAAAGGCAGCATGAAAGAGGGAAAATTTGATTAATCTTCCTCTTCTTACCAGGATAGTTTTGGGCCAAAAGCACAAAACCATTTGTGAGCAATTTGGGAAAAGGAACACATGACAGGAACATGGCAAGGAAAGAATGGTCATTGCTGAGGATGGTGCAGAACTAGAATCCTTTTAGATGATTTTAGATAATGTGTAAAGTGATTGGTGTTTAAACAGAATGAAAATGAAGGTAGCAGGACTTGGGAGGGAAACTACTGGGAGATAGAAATTTGGGAATGTGGGGTATACAGAGGAAAAGAAAACATAGTAATATAAGCAGGCATATACATGGTAAGTAACCAGATGAGAAAAAAAAATCAGTGGAAATAAGAAAGTAAAAGCAGCAGTAAATGTCATTGTTCTAGTGCTTAGTAAGAGGTCTGTTAACAAAACAGTATATAAAAGTCAAACATTATCTTTGTATGGTACCTTTTTGTGTGGGATGAGGGGGTCTTGGGAAACCGGATTGGGAGCTAGGCATAGGCATCTAGTGAACCTACAATATGTATGGAGAAGAGGATAATCTGCTTTATTATTATTTAACACAGAAGCAAAGAAAACATTTAAAACCAGTGTCTTCACCAGTTCCTAGTAGCTTAGTATTTATTTCTATCGCTCAAAAAATACGTAAGTACATCTGAGACCCAAATTTGAATTATTTATTATGATTATTTGTTAACATTTTATGGATATTGCAGCAAACTGTTATCTACTCAGTATTTAAACAACTCAAACACAACCCTAAAATACCCTGTATTGCTTCTTTTTATAGTCTTGTATTCAAATTCCTTTCTATTATTGCTCCCATTTTACAAAAGACTTTACATGCACTAAAAGTGACTAAATGAGTGCTACATGACTAAAAAATAGAACAGAACATACACCCTTATTGACAAATGCAATTATCTTCTATGCTTAAATTAGTTCTACTCCTTACTCTTCAAAGTGATACTTAAAAATAGCAACATTAGATATAACTCCAAGTTGACAAGTATCCTTTTATTTATAATAAATAGTAAACAAAATGATTAGTTTTAATTATGATTTTCTTGCATAATATTTTCCTAAATGCTGAAATTACACTTTTTATTTCAATTATACCTCTTCCCTACAGAGCACTGCAGCTTTCCTACCTTTGTTTGCTTAGTTATAGAACTACATATAGCATGCTCAACACAGTAATTTGAAAAACGATTGTGGATAAAAAGACTGTTACCCCAGGCATGCTTAGATACTGACACACAGATATATTTTTGAGAAGAATAGGAAAGTATTTCCCTAGTGAGTATTTTTCCCCAAAACCTGAAAGAGATGGTATTATAATTTTAACTATGGAATATTCTGTATATAGAATAATAGAATATAAGAAATATTTGTATATGATATTTTTTCTATAGTGCATACCAAAGTGTACTAAATATCGTTTACAAAGAAAATGTAAGGACACAATTGAAATTTAGTATAATTGTGCCCCAAACAAAATCCAAGAAAGTACTGGAAAATATTTCAACCACTGGAAAGCTTTTATAGAGTTTTGCAGGCAAGAGCCCCATCTGTACTGAGCATGCTTTATTCCAGTGCTGCAGGAATGAAGTGGTTCTTTAACTTCAATTATTTCTCCTCACTCCTGCCTACAATTGTCATGCTAAATACTGAAATTTGAACAGAATTTTCTCAGTGCTTCCCTCCCTGATATCCGGGCAGATACACAAAAAGAAAAGAGAAATGTACTGAAACCAGTAGGGAACGTGAGCCTGACCAGGGAGACAGGAGAAGCAGACACTACAGAGGAGACGTGGGAAGGCTGGGAACAGGGAAGGTCAGTGCAGCTCTTGGAACCACTGGGTAAGGGGAGGAGGCAACAGGAAGGGTCAGACAGAGCCAGGGGGCTGGGGGCCACGGAGACAGAAAGGAATAATGTAATTATGGAAATAATCAGGGCGGCATGAAACTAAGTTCAGAAGTGAATGCTCAAAGAATGTGAAGTTGGGAAAAAAGAAGAGCAATGTAATGTAGAGCAAGGAAAAGACTCAGATTAGCAATTGACAAAAGGTGAGATTGGAAAGAGGAGTAAGACAGAAGGAACTGAGACAGATATAGAGGGATACATAGCAAGGGGGACACAGAGAAAAGGGAGTTTGTGGTGAAAGGAAATCCTCCTTCCAGTATTGGAAATGAACACAGAGTTCTGACATTTGGCATGACTTGCCTGCTATTAACTGTTTTTTGAACAATTTCTGAAGCCTGTCACCCTATAATGACTGATTTACATTGAAAATATGTTCCTGCAAGTTATATTTGCTTTGTAGGGTTACATATTGCAGTAGATCTAAAAGTTCTGAAATGCTCTATGATGACTAAGCTGAATACATTAAACTGTAAGACAAGAAAACTGTATTTCTTGCTTCTTTCCTTTTTCTTAAAAACCCTTTACTTTACTTGCATGTTGAGAGTGCAAAGTAGATACAGGAAATGTCAGAATTAAGGTTGCCTCTGCAATATGATTCAATATCACAATCAGAAAATATCATGGTTCAGTCTTGAACGAAATAATCATCTGTGGATTTTAGCTTTGTTTTTAATGTGCATCACCTTGGACAGATGAATCAAGGAAAAGTCATTACTGAAAAAGTCTCCTTTAAATCCTTGATTTCACTTATTGAAAAAATTGAAATATATGAAATGAGCAGAGGACAGCTGAGAAAGAATGCATAATCATTGTTCAAAAGCTGAAGAGCTGTTCCTATATAGTTTGGGAAAAATCCTTTAGAATACACGCTTTCAAATTTGTGGTGCTCATAATATAAATATCCAACTTGATATTTCAGCCTATGAGCAAGAGTGAATTCAACAGGAATAGTGATTTGATTACACCTGAATGCTTCTGCCAAAAACGCGAATTATCCTGAAAAATTAGGTCCTTGATATTTGACAGTTAAGAAATACGTCATTTTAATCTGTATTTGACTTTGTTTCCCAGCTATCAAGTTGGAATACTCCTAATTTCACTTCCTTGCAAGAATGCTCTGAAGATGGAGCAATTAATGCTTGCAATGAGTGCAAGCACTGCAGCAACCAGTGCAGCAGCAGGGCCTCCCAAGAAATTAGAAGTCTGTTTTAACATCAAAAGAAGTAACAAAATGTCTGGATTATAACAAAATGAAATTATGGCTGAATTCTTATCAAATAAATTATGTCAAATGGTGCTTTGAATGACATATACTTTTTACAGGAAGGAAGGCAGGATTCTGAGGTAACAGACCTCATAAGACGTATTCACTTCCCAGGCAACATTTAATCTGGCATTTTCCAACTTCTGTGTTACTGACTTTGCAGACATAACTTGCTTTAAATGTTTTTGTTTATATATGTGTGTTTGTCTTTCATAAGAACTTATTGCATTTTTGGTATTTGTTTATATGTTCAATCCATTAAAAGCTTCTTGACTTTCTTATTCTGTTGTTACAGCCTCCTTGTGGCACACCAGTAACAACTCCTTGGAAGTTAGGAAATGTGATTAAATAACACAGAGAAGATGTCAAATGATACTGTTAGGGTGATTGACTTCAAAATGCAAAATAAAGGCAATTGAGTGTGATTACTGGAGCTAATCCTTTTAGGCTTGTCTCTGAAAAATGCACCTTCATTTACCATTGAAAACAATTGCTATTTTTATTGCTTAGTATTCATGTAGGTAGATTTAGCCTGTTGATAAGAATAGATATTATAACATAAATACTATCTTCAAAATTTGCTCTTTACTAATATCTTGATGTTTGCAATGTATACGTACATTTAGATTCACGGGGGAAGTAATATGGCTCTCTTTAGTATTTCATGTATAAATTTACTCAGCAGATTTGTTTTATTAAAATGTAAATAATGGGATGTGGTAAATGAAAAATCCAAGATGGGAATAAACAGCTTATTTATTGTTAATGCTCAGAGCAGCTTATTGAAACACAGCTTTCAGTAACTGCCACTGACTATTAGCTATGAAATTCTCATCATGCTTTGAATGTTACCCATTAGGTTTAGCCATTTGTACAGTTAAAAGGCTTAAGATGTTTCAAATATACCTTTAAAAATGTTATTAACTCAAATCAAAAGACACATATTCACAAAAACTGAATTCAGCATGTCTGAGATTCAACCCAATACTGCTTCGAATTAATTATTCTTCTTTAATTGCTCTGTACAAACACAAATGACCTATTAATTTAAAGAAAATCTATCAGCACAGAATATATTCTCTCTTATAAACAAGCAAGATGAACTTGACCTTGTTTGAACTTGTTTTGATGTGGCCCAGATGGTAGGCTACATGCTTGAATAGCAGTCTAAAGCTGAGGAAAAACTCATATAGCAAGATCTAGATTTATAGCCTTTTGCAAATTCCTACCTTGTATTGTCCTTTCAGCATCTGTTCTGCCCCCGCTGCGGTCAGCTTCTGTCTCTGGGGTCAGAGAGTCTAGAAACACAGAAAGGTAAGACTGACACATATTTCATTTGATTCTTATAGCCCTTTTTACAACCTGTTACTCCACTGCTGAATTACAATACAATCAACCTTTGTCAGTGTTTTTAATGTTGAACAATGACTGGAGGCCAGGACAATTTTTTGTTAGACCGCGAAGATTAATGAGCAATAGATTTTTCAAGCATAAAGGGGGGGAGAAAAAAAGGAAGAAAAAATTGACTTCTCAAGCTAATAATATAAAATTGTCCTAGTTTGAACATTCTCTCCAGTGAGTTTATTTGCACATACTATATAAAGTAAAAATGCAATAAAGAGAAAGGTATCACTTGAATGAAGGAAAGAGATTTTTTTTTTCCCTTTCCATCATGTTATAAATTTTCAGTATGACAAGATTCTTTTGGCACTTAAATTGAAAGTTAATGACACAGAGGCAAAAATTGGCTTCTTACCATTTAGGACCCTGAGACTATCTGTTGAAGCTGCCTGTTTCAGTGTTTGTTCTGCTTGCTCTCGTCGTTTAGTCTCAAACTCAAGTGCTTCCTGCAATTTCCTCTTTGCCTTCTTTTCCTTCTTTAGCCTTTTCTGAATTATTGCTGTGAAAAGAAAAATAACATTAGTGTACTCCAGTTTGGATCTGAAACTTGGTTGCACAATGACCTATTAAGGGTCCTGAGAAACACTACAACTGCAATGTTCATATAAACTGATTAATTACACAATAACCATTTAGATTACTTGAAATTTGTTGGAATCAGCCCGGAATATTCTAAAAACTACTGTTCTATATGTAAAAATGTATGTGGTATCAAGAAATGACTTTTTTTCTTTTTTGGTTTTTTTTTTAATAAACAGCTGACAATCTGTGAATTTTCAAATCAGAAAACCTTGGAAAGCAGCAATGGAATATACTTTTGAATCATCTGACATAGGTAAGTCCCTGTCTCTGGAGGTGAGGGGGTTTTCAGAATTAATTTAACCATTTCCCATAGCACAGTCAGTAGACATATGGTGATGGAGTTCTTGCCCCCTTGCAGATTCTCTCCCATAAGAGGGAGATCTGTCTGCCTGGGTCCTGGGCAACCCTCACCCTGCTCTGGTCCTTATTTCTTGGGGAAAGGCCCTGAGACTTTTAAGACCCCTCCAAGCTCTGCTTCCTACAAGCAATCTGACCTCTTGGTGTCTGGTCTCTTCCCCCTATTTATTTCTTTTGCACTTTTCCCTTTTCTCTTTCCCTTTTCTCTTTCCCTTTTCTCTTTCTTGCTTTTTGTTGGTGCCTGTCCTATCAACCATCTAACCTTGAGGAACTCACAGCAAATCCTTTATGGTGCTGGATCCCCCAGTTCAGTAAGTACTACTATGCTTTGTCAAATGTGAGGGAAAATATTAGTAAAGAAATAAGTATTTTGAAATTGAATATAGAATATCCTTACTTAGAAAAAATGTTTTGTTTGAATCTCTTCAGCTTAAACTCTGTAGGAAAAGGATGGCAAGTCCAGTACGGGACTTCATCACAATTTTCTTTTTAGGTTACCAGTGACTTACAACCACAAAGGTAAGACTTGCAGGATCCCTAACTAAAGGAACATATTACAAGTTATGCTCCTGATGGAAAAGGGTAATGTCAACCAATTTTTCTACTCCATTAAAACCAAAGTGGGCCTCTGAAGCAATCATGTAAAGTTGTAGAGCATAGCATTATTTCCCCCACCACACCCCAACTGTTCTTAAATAGCACATTTAGGGTTTTCATTGATGTGCATGTAAAAAGCTCTTTGTCCTAAGATGTTCTTGGATAATCCTTTCCAGGAGATTCTGTTATTGTGACACTAACTAAAAAACTATCTATTAAACTACTCACTAAGGAATTCTTTATACACACCAAAAGAATTACCCTTACCAAACTCAGATGGTAGGAACTGTTAGGTTTGCATGTCAAGATCTATCTGGCCCTGTATCTCACTGCAAAGTAACCTCTGGTATATGCCTAGGAATGAATGCTGGAAAATACAAAAATGTACTTCCACCAGTTCATACTCCCCAGGGACAGCAGACTGTGATGGTGGTATCTTTCACAAAATGCAAATAATGAAACTTTTAAAGGGAGCTGTCATTGTTATTACTCTTTAATTTATATGCTAAGAAGAACCACCTTTTAGATGATCTTGTATATTTTGTGCTGCTATACAGAGCCATTCAGGCACAAAATTAACATAAGTACATATCCTGTAGTCAGAATAACTACATAATTTACATCCAAGACTTTGGAATTTTGGTTCTTTCTCATTTTGTACACCACCAACTACTTTGCAGGCTAATTAACTCATACTATCAAAGAACATCTAGCATCTATACAAAGGCTAAACTAAATACATTTTGAATCATTGCATGGTTTTAATGTTTTCATTATAAGTACTTTGAAAGTGATTGCAATAAATGAGAAGGAAACATATGTTGCTTTCTGAATTAAAATGTCATCATGGCTGACACATTGTAGATGTGACTACAGCAGTCAGAGCCAGAATTAGCAAACCCTTACTGTGTAGCTGCTCACAGAAGAGATATTATCCTACTTTCACCAGTTGATGAGACACATCCTACAGCCTTAGGAATCGCTAATTGGAAAATTTAAAAAGGAGGAAGGAAACAGTACAGTAAATAAGCAGCTCTGCAGAACATACAGTAGCAGCCGTGAATCCAACGCTCTATAAAAGCCCACAAAAATACTCATCTGTAGCCACTAAACAGAATTACATTTGCTAGTATTAACATGATGAGCAAAAGACAGATAGATAGATAGATAGATAGATAGATAGATAGATGTTGCCTAATGCTGAAGATCCCCTTCACATAAAGGGTTTGATCTGTACGTGACACAGTGGCTTGTGTTTCTGTGCTGTAGCTTTTAAGTGTTTTTCAGTATTTTCATACAGTATCTCTTCACTTAGCAGGGAATCTGGTACATTTCTCCCTTCTTGCTCATGCTTCCGTTAAGACGTGAAACTTTCTTTAAGATAAGACACTTGCTATCTGAAAAACTAATCGTAGGCAAAGGCTCCTATGCATTTTTCTGCCTCTAACTGAAGAATAAATTTTCACAACGATTACAACCTGGCCTTATTTTTTCTCTCTTATTTCGATCTGTTTATTTAAAGAATAATCCATACTTTTCTTTCTTTTATACAGAAGTATCCACTAGCAGAGGTAGTCATCCTCATTATATTTGGTTTGCTGTATACCACCATTAACTGTTCAAATCCATTCCTCTTCAGTCTGACTGTTTTGCCAGTGCAAGATTGTCATTAGAGGGATGCATATACAAAAACAGGTAATGCATCATGCTGAAAATAATACTGCCAATTATTTCAGTAACCTGAACAAAATAAAGGACTATCCCATGCTTTCTCTGACATAAAACTTTGAGTGAAATTTGCTTAAATTTATCTTTTCAAAACACAAGCGTCTAGCACAGCCTAGTCAACCACATGACCTCTGGAGTTAAAGGGAAGAGAAAGCAGTCTTCACAGTGCAATTGACCCCACCTACCTGTCTGAGAACAGGCTATACAAGCTTCTTTTTTTTTTTTTGTCCAGAAAGCAAACTTCTATTGATTAAAATGAGACACTAAATTTGTAGATGGCGAAAATAAAGTCAGGTCAGATGGATTCCCCCCTGCCAAAACCTTCTCTGTTTTGCATGCGATTGTACAACTCTAAAAAGGAACATATATTTGAGCACTTGTGAGAAAGATGTGAAGACTAACCAAATTACTTTACTCTTCTACCAAATTACCTTAAAAGTGTAAGTAATACAATTGCATTGAGCAGAATGGACCAGTTGTGGACAAAGGGGTGATTCATTGCACAGGTGTGATAATTGTTAACATTGGTCTTTCAAAATACATTCTCAGAAGTTAAAAAAGGGTAATTAATGACGTGATAGTCCTACCCTTTAATGGGTCAAGGCATGAAGCAGGATTACACAGTGCACTTACTGCTAGCATGTTAGTTTAAGGCATAATGACTTTGGTTGTGAATCCAATTGTTCTTGGGATTCTTTGTTTAGGTGGTTATCAGAAAACTAAACAGGACAAGAACAGAGTCGTAACTCTAGCCCTGCAAAAATACACAACTGACGGGAGTCCCAGAGGTTAACTGTCCTTGCAAAGTAATCAGGCACTATGAAAGGGTGAGACATATAGAGGGAGAGAAATGAATGCATAAAGAAAGACAGAACCATGCTTGTAATGCAAATAGTTAATGCAAATCACTCCAAACTGCCTCACCCTCACTAACAATGTAATTATTTAAAATCTCTAACATGTACAGGCTTCACAGTGGGCTGATGTTAATGCTACAAATGCTGCTAAATGCTTCTGCTTCATCAAGAAGAACCTTCACTGTTACTTCTACAAACATGTATTTTATCTACTATGCATTATAAAGAGCTCATATATTACCATTACCTTTATATTTATTTCATTTAGTTTGCCTAAATATGCACTATAAGAACAGAGCAGAGTTCTTAAAAACTTGCAGATTCTTAAATATGATACAAATTGTCTTTGCATTAAGTAGCTATCCCTTTTCCTAATGGTCGCAAACTGCAAAGATCTGTAGGGTATTTATAATTACTTTTGTATTACTGGCGTAACAGCATTCAAGAAAAATGTTGAGAAAAAGGAGGGTCCTTGCTCCAAGTCTCATGAAGACAAAATTAGGCAGGTTATAAAACATCCTTCACTGCAGTCAGCTGAGACCTAACATAATTTAAGGCAGGTAAAATTTTGATAAAACACAGGCGCTTGATAGAAAATTTTTTCCTAAGGAAATAAATTACAAGGTCTCTATATCTGCTTAATCAAGATACCTCTGTTCTTCTGCTCCACAGCCAACTGTTTTTCAAGTGTTTCCCTCAGTTCTCGTTCCCTGAAGAGTTCCATCTTCAGCTCTGTTTTTTCCAGTTGGACCTGTTTCTCTTGAGCTCTGGCATTGTCTATAGCAACCTTTAGTAGACCCTGTTCAGAGATAAAGTTGGATATTTGGAGAATGTTAGAACAGTTGACGTAACAACTAACTACAGTTATTTTTCCATGATAGTGATGTGATGTTTTAGAAATAAAATAATTCTGTCACAGGATAAAAGTTACCTATTATCAACAGCGCTTTTTAACTGGAATTAACTCTTTAACAGGTTGACAAAAATCTGTGAAAAGCTGAGAGTCAGGTTTTCTTAGAAAATGGAAACTCACCTGTGACTGTGCATATAACTTGTGTGAAAAATATACAGGAACAGGTTTACTCCTCTTAAGAAAAACTGGCAATCTTACAGTCACATTGTACACAGAATTCAATCTCTAGTCTGACTCAAGCCAATGGAAATTAGCTAAAGAAGAAAGTCTCTTTCAAAGTCTCGCCATCTTGCTCCTCATCCTTGTTAATTACTATTAATTTCAAATATTTACACATACCATTAAGGTTCCACAGAGTATAGGTATATTGGGATAGTAAAGAAAGGACAGTCACAACGCAGGAAGACATCTCTGTTTTAACAACTCTGTTCCCTGATTTGTATGATTATTATCTAACAGCAGGGAAACAAAAGTGATTTCTTGACCTGAGATGGTTGATACAAACTCTACCCATCTTTCTGTTGCTATTGTATCAGGAAATAACAACTCAGATCATTTTAAACTTCTTTTGAGAATTCCAACTTCAAAATTCCTTCTTCTTTTGCAAGGAAATAAGATGATCCTGGCACGGCTAACAGTGTATTATTAATAATATTAACTAGATAGTTAGGACACTGAGACAGGGCATCAAAATATAAGGAGAAATGGAATTGAAATAAATGAACATGTAAATATCCTTTTCCCTTTCCCAAAAGCCTGGCCATCAGGCTCTTGGGTCTATACCCAAATCTCTCTCACTGAAGCTATCATAATAAAGTAGATAATTAAGCATGGATATTCATATATAAACCTCCATGGATATGAAACTAACTCTCCTATATCCTAGGCAAGACTCCTGATAACTTAACCACAGAGATAATTTGACCCAACAGAGATTTAATTACTGATATAAGGCAAAACAATGCCAACAAGAGAGACAGAGCAGTACTCCCCAATTGATTTGCTAGGGAAACATTTGGGTAACAGATATAAGGTTCATACTCGAGAGCTGGTTTGAGCATTACAGACATAAAACCATGATGCCCCTCTCCCATATAACCTTCCTCACCCCTCAGCCACACTTCCTAAATTGGATTCTGGGTCACATGTTTTTTCACAATTTTTTAAAAATATCTCCCAAAGAAGAATGGAAAAAGAAGCAAGTATAAAGACACCTGAGAAATACAAAAAATATTTTTTGTGAGCATTAGTCTGCACATTTACCTCACTAGTCTTCCCAGTGTCAATGACTGCTGTAAACTTTGTGTCCTTCAAACTGCTCTTTTAGTTCTGTTTTCAGAGCCTATTATTTTCAGTACTCCTCATCCTCCTTGAACTGTTGCCTGAAATCGTGTCTTGTTCTGAGCTTAATACTCTGCAGCTCTGTTACACTTCAATCTATTGAAGTCAACAGAAGCTAAAAGAACTCAACACCTCCTGACTGCAAGGCCCAGATGGTCAGCAAAATGGTATACACTAAATAGGAACAGAACCATGTTTGGAAATATGGTAACAATGGTAACAACAAATGTCCTTGCAAATATGTTCAAAGTTTTAGCAGTTTTCTTTTGCTGTAAAATAGCTAAATCACAAAGGTATTTTGTGTTGAATGTTAAACCCAAATTATTATTAGAGAAAAACAAAGAAATCTATCTATAAAGCTTTACATACAGATGTAAAGCAAAATACCACTAGAAATATCTGCAAAGTGTTTACAATCTATTTTCTAGAAGTTAATATTAATTTGAATTCTGTTCTTTTTCCATGGCCATATTCTTCTATGTTTGGTGCATTTGAATTAGTAAGAAACTGAAGTAGGACTAGTTTATTGAGTTGATCCTGCGTCTGGCTTATGCTTAAACTCTAGAGTGTTTTAATAACCTCCTAATCCTCACTTACTGGAACATGTGAATCATCCAAATGATAAATAAACCAGATCAAGAGAAACTGCATGAAAAGTATTTTTTGATGAAAAGTATATTGTCTAGTAAGTTTAAAGCTGCAAACACTATCTTCCCAAATTCTTAAAATCCATCTTGTTTAACAATAAAATCAAGCTGCTAAAGCAACTGCCATCTTTACTCAATTCAACTACATTCATGTACATGTTTCTTCTTCATCAGGAACAAACAATTAGTAACAAATGAAAGAGATCATTACATCAAGTGCCCTTTTAGATCACCCCAATTAAAACTTTAGTTTAGCTGTATTTTAATTCTAAGATACCAAATTCTAATTTTCTGCTCTGATTGCTCTTGTTGACTTATCTTTGAAAGATGTACTCTCGGTGCAAAGCCTAGAGATTATTTAGCAAGATGCCAATGTTGGCATCACTTAATGTGTTGATTGGTTGTATTATCAGTAGCAGTTTAAAATAAATTACTATTAAACTATTATTGTCCTTGGCTGAGAAAACACAATATTTTGGTGTTCTTTAAATATGAAACAATCATTATGAATAAACATGGAGAATAACACTAGAGTGTAACACTGATGTGTGTAATTTTATATTAAGAATTGCTGCAAAGTACGAAGCTGCTAAAAGATTATTACGTTTTCTATTGAGTTTCTGCACCACACTTCCTCCCCCAGTCTTTCCTTTTTTTATACTTGCTAACATAGCTAATGGTAATACATTACCTATTGCTGCTGATTATGTCTGAAAAATATTAGCTTTTTGGAGCCAAGATCCACTAGGGACTACTTATAAGCTACACAAAATTAAGTTTCATTTTTAGAAGTTAAATCAGTGCACATCAGTAGGCATCCAATGTGGAAAAAAATCTGCACTAGAGCCAAACTGATGCATATCAAAAGTACTGTTGTTGCCAATGACAGCACTAATGCAAAAATACTGGAAACATTCAATGTCTCCCTTTATTCAGTGCAGAAGGGGCTGAGAAAAACTAAAAAAGTACAACATCTGAAAAATCATCAGTGCCCCCTGGAACAGGAATAGCAATTTCAGGGTTGCATGTAATTCTATTAATTCTCCCAGTGGATCAGCTGTAGAAGATTACACAAAATACAGTATGTCCGACTTGCTTGTGCTATGGCTAATCCTCTAACCTGATATTAAATCAATATGCTGCCAATGACAATGGGAAATGCAGTGCAACACAGGACATTGACAAAAAGAAAATATTTCTCTTTAGGGAAAGTAAGATGTTATAGAGGCTGGATAATGATAATGGCAGTAAATCTGCTCAGGTTCCAGATTTGGTTTTGATACAGTATGGCTCTATCTGGAGCCAGCATGGAAGACCATTCTTCTCAATGTCTCTCTTAATTTTTTATTTCAATGTAATGTCAAAAATAGATGTTTTATTCCCTGGGGATTTATAGATCATTCTGATTTGTTATACTTTACTGTACTTGTTTTACTATTTTTCACTGACAAATCCTTTAGAACTGTCCCAAACCCAAGGCTAAGTTGATATATGAGTTTCTTCCCATTCTCTGATCTGAGAACACCATCATATAAAGGCAGCTTCATGATCCTACAGGAACTAAATGTATAACAAACCTCAACTCACTCTTAAAAACCAGTATTACTCATCACTGTTTTTAAATTATGCAAATAATGTGTTGCCTACTCTGAAAGGGGTGGAGGGGAAGGTGTATAGAAGCTCCTTCTCTTTCTAGCTGCATCTCTAAGTGCGTGATCCACCTAACAGAACCTGGCTGGCTGTATGTTTATATGTGACATCCAAATGACCTTGCTAATTAGTCTGACATTCTATCTAGAAGATCATATCCTGTTTCTAACAACTGCCTACATTGAGTGGAAAAGGGAAACTAGAAGATCAGGGAATGCATATTAGGAAGCTTTCCTAGTCGAAACTCCTGGCTTCCAGAGACTTGCAGCTCAGGGGCTTCTTTCTGCAGTATTGGGTATTCATGGTGAAAACACTCTCAAATATCATTCCCTCTCCTTTAGTCAGGAAAATATATATAATTTGAATGCTATCATCATTAAAAGTATCTAGTGAAAGGCTCTAGGAAGAAAAATTAATATACACACATTTCTAGTCAACTTCACATGTTAATTTTTGAATATCTGCTATTTATAACTGACCAAGTACTGTGAGCAAGACAGCACAGTTAGAATATCTCTAGAGATGACTCCTGAAAGACAATTTCTTAATATCTCAGATTGCATACTTTATCACAGATAAAGGCATATTACACAAGTATAAATGATATTTTCCATTCATTCATTCTGTGAAAAATAAAATAATTCTCTTGAATTTTAGCAGAAGATAGATAAAATAACACAAAGTAAAACTGGGATTTTTTTTTTTTACTTCATCCACTGTTTGCAGTGGTTTTTCCTTAGTATTTAGACACAGATAGTAACAGTGCAGGAGACTCACAGCAATAAAGCCAGTAGTTTCCTTTGTTTCCAGAGGGGAATTTAGTTTGTAACCACACACTCCTTTTATTAATATAAATAGAAAACTTGCAAATTATTTTAGGTATCTCTTCAAAAATATTTAGCAATAAAAATGTGTCAATACAATACAGTCTTGATAGAAAATACAGCTATCACAGTGCAACTATATCATCCCTTAGATATTAATGGAAATTCAGCTCAGGGACAGTAGAGATTCAGACTCTAAAAGCTTGAAAGAACATTACTATTACCCAAGAATATTGTAGCATCATGAAAAGCCGTGGCTGTAACACACTTTGGCATAATCAGGCCATGACTCAAAAAGGTAAATTTATGTGAGGGGTATGGAGACATCTTTAGCCTTCTCACTGGCACATACACAGCATTTTGCTGTGACTCACTTTCCCCCACCTTTCATCCTCCCTGCAACTGCACTTAGACTTCCAGCATTTGATCCAGAATAAATCTACAAATACACTTCATGAAAAAACAGACATATCACTTGATTTAGGTTCTCTAGGAAAATTTATTTTCTCTTCCTTTTAAATGTGCAGATATAAGTCCAAATAAGAAAATATATTTCCAATCTTTTTCCTTTTTTTAATGTGTGTATTATATTTTTGTGTGCAATTTAATTTTTAATGTAATTTAATGTGTGTAATTATATTTTTTAGAGCTTATTATTTGTATTTCAGCAGTCCCCAGCAAGAACAATGCTGGTTATTCCAGGTATTGTACATTGTTATTATCTCCTCTGTAAATGTACAAATAATTAACCATTGTATTTTGCTTAAAGATTTATGGAGAAGTAAGAAAACCCCATATATGGTATACAGAAAGACATACTGGTGACAACAGAAGCAAATAGGCTTCCTTAATGTTTGCCTAAAATTATGAATTCATGATCAGGGGCTATCCACTTAACTTTAGTATGGATAGAAGAAAGAGACTCGCTTATGCTCAGAGGTCAATTCTAAAAAATTACTCAGACTTCTAAAACAGAATTATAGTTAGGCAACAAGTTCACCTGAGCTCCTCGGCATCTCCAGGACTTAAAGCACATTTGTTTTCAAATAACAGAATGCTTAGAAATTTGGTTGGCATACTCAAAAAGTACTGTTCCAATGACAAGGTTTAGGATGCTTTTTACCCTGTCAAAGGTCAAAATCAGAGCTCCTAGTGCCCCTATGACACCCTAATCCTGTTCTATTTTAAACAAGGGCAGTCTCTACAAGTTTTTTTGGAGGCCCCAAAGTCTGTATTAATCAGATCCTCCAGATCCTCACACAACAGAGTATACAGAAGAGGATCATGGCAGAGATATCCACTGTCAAGTCCATGCACACTGGTGTAGCCAGAAGCTCCTCACCTGTATATATTTTATTTCTGTCATGATCACATCCCTAAAATGTAGACTACCTCCAGCACAGTGTGTGGTATGTTGTGGGTGCTCCTCAGACCCATGACCTAACAAAAAATGAGGACTTGGATTTCACAAGCTGACATATACCCTTTCAGCGAAAGGACACATGCCTGTTTTCAGCACGAATGACCCTGGGGAAAAAGATCAGTGTTTACCAAAATCCACTCATGAAGCTGTTGGCAATCTGTTTGAGGAAGTTAGACCTGCTCCACTGCTGCAACAAGAGAACAGTGAGGGATCACACTGCTCCACCTCCCCATGGAAACCACCTCTCTACTGAAAGGGATTCAAACCACATCAGGTCCAAAGGACAGTAAGGAGCCATTCACTCAGTGAAAAGAGTCCTTCTAATTCAGGTAATAAATGTATCATGGGTTTCAGGTACTGCTTATGCATTTCCTAGCAAAGTCACAAATTACAGTGCCATCAGAGACCATGGTATAAAATTGCCTCTTTCCACAGATGCCATCAACAAATTTCAACTTGAAATCAAATATCTAAAACACTGTTCTGGGAGTGTCAGCATCACAGTATCTAATCCATTTGTGGGCATGGGGTAACCCCCTCTCATTGCAATAGCAATGAGATAACAATATGGAAACCATTTCAAATGGCATTGATTAATGAAATTGCCACTATTGTCCATATGATATTGTAAAATACTCTACTGCTGTTAAAGCCAACTTTTCCTACACAGATGGGAAAATCAACTAATTTTAGGGTTTTTGTGTTTTTATTATGAAGCAGATTTCTAGTGTTGTCCTGTCCTGTCCTGATAAAAATTAAACCCGGAGCAGGAGAGAGGGAGGGAAATGCCTTTCATATACTGTTATGAAAGGAGTCCTAGAAATCTATCAAAACCATGTTATTGTGATGTGGGGACATACTGAAAAAATCCAGAAGGACTTATGTCCCACCACTTTACACTAATAGATGATTTGTCATGATATGGAGTCTCGAGATAAGGAGCAGGACATTCAAAAGCACTACAAGAGAAGGCACAAAAAAAGTTTCTGGTTTGTTTATGATGTTGCCTTTTATTTTATCTTTTCAGTCCAGGTAAGATTAGAGTATTTAAAAAAGAAAAAAAAAAAACCAAACCAAACCCCAACGACTGAATTTCACATTCAAATTTTCTGTAAAACAAAACTGAATGCATTCTTGGCAAATTAATCCTGGTCATTTATCCTGAAGTAGTGCAGCACTCTCATATTCAATCACAATATTAGCTAACCTGTTGATGCTAAATGCTTTGCTCATTAGGTTGCTATCTAGAGACATTGAGTGCAGACATTTGTGAAAAAAATTACAAAGAACTTTTCTGTACATGTATGCACAGCTAAAAATTTACTAACTGTATTTCTCCCTTAAGAAAAAAATACAATCTCCATGGATTGCAGCAGATATGTTACAAGAACGCTGCAATCAAGTTTTTTGGTTCATGGTTTAAATATTTAAGATGCTAAGTTTCAGAATTGCAAAAAGTAGTCATAAATATGCTTTTTCAGACCAGGCAGAGACAGTAATATTTACTTCTTAAATAGCAGTATTTTTTTCCATTATTAGACCTCAAAACACAATTAATGAATGGCTCATATACTTTTCATAAAACAATTCTGAATTGCCATAAACTTTAATGAGATTGCTTTAGACAGTAAAGTGAGCAGGATCTGGCCCTGCTCTGTCATATTCTGTGCTGGATAGAATACAGATGATTTTATGTGTTTGCAGGAATGAGCAGGAAATATATGGTGACAAATTAGAAGTTGGTAGACACCCAGACAAGGCTTCTCTGGAATATGCAATATGGCTGTATTATTTCTGGCACTATCATTTTGCTTATGCATTCAATATGCAACCATATTGCTACAAAATTTGCATATGGGGAACACAATTTGCATACGGGGAATTTGTGGACAAAAAAAAATTCTTAATTCTACTATGAAACACTAATAATTTGGCTTCAAGCTATACATAGTGTATACTATAAATAATTTGAACACGGCTTTACTGCACACACAAGAGACATTGTGACTACCAAATAGGAAATCTGTATAAAATTAGGAAATACCCTTTGAAGTCTATCCTTTGAAGACAGTACTTTAAGTGAAATAAGCTTATTTATAAAATAAGTGCTTTTTGTAAATGCTTTTATGGGAGACAAATTTCAAATTGCTCTACATCTCATTTTCACCATGCCACTCTAGCAATTTGAAATAACTATTTATTAAAGAACTCTTTCTCTGTTTAGTAAATGAGATAAAGTTAAACAGTAAGATACATTTCATTAGCTTGTAATAAAAAGAGCATTGAAGACAAATGTTGTTAAACACACCAATGTAATTTACATTGAATTTTCTGCTGTAGTTTAATATACAATCTGTATTTTTATGTACTGTATCTGACAGCTTCTAAATTCATTTGTTTGCTGTGGTTCCTTTAAAACCTAAATTACAAGAAAGTTTCAGTAAATTACTTGATCCAAATAATCGTATGAACTGATTAAGCTAGAACGGTTTTATTAATTTAGACAAAACTGGCTCCTCTCCATCCCTTTAAGCTGATCTACAAAAAAGGCCTACCTGGATGTTAGTCAGAAGGGTCTCTATGGAGGACAATCCATCAGGGAATAGAAAAGGAGATGGAAAACCCGGAGGTAGTGGTTGCCCATGCCCAGTTAGAGAAAGTTTGTCAAGGCTGTCTCTTGCGGTTGGTGTGGAGAGCGGGGTCTCATCTGTATGTGATTGAAACAAAAATATAGAACAAGTTACGCTTGTCTGTTTTTATTAGACCTCAGTAATGGCTTCCCTAGTGGTTTCCAGAACATTTATTGCAAATTGGTTCCTGCTATCAGGAGAAAATGCTTTCTGCTGAATTTTCTTTAATGAAAAAGCTGTGGAGATACAACAAGATAACATTAATGAGTAACTTTATAAGCCTTTTAAATGCAGTCTCTAATGAGACTGAGTTTACAGTGCCATAGAATCTTTTTAAAACAAATATTATCTCACATATACTTGTGATAATATATTCAGGCTGACTTTATGGGCACCTTCCCAATTATCTCATTTTAGTTTGTGTTCTATTTGGATTGACAATAGAATATTTTCTAGCATGACATATATTTTGTATATGAGAAGTATTTGAATATGAGGCTTCCCATACAATTAACCCTTCCCGCTCTTAATGGTTCCTCTTACAGCTCAGAAGAATTTGGAACACCAAGAAAAGATCTTCAATACATTTTTCATCAAAAAACCACACCTGGTTGCCACAATTAAAACATGCTCTGAACATGTTTTAATGTACATTAAATTAACCTCACAGAACAATCACTGGCCTAATTTTTTTAAGCATGGAATTCTTCTAACAATAAGTGCTGAACTCCTTAGTGGGATCTTTGTAACAATCAGATCTGATCACTCCCGACATCACAATGGGAAAAAAATTGCACAGCTTGAAGACTTCTAAGATTGAAGGTTCACTGATAATCTGTGAACAGATTAAGAAGTGAAAAAAAAAAAAAAAGAAACCCTCTACAATTAATAGAAACTTCAATAACCTCATTTGTGTTTTTTTCTCTTTTTTTTTTTTTTTTTTCACTTTCTGGAATATTTTTAGGCTACTGTTGATATGATATAGAAATTTAGGTCAATTTCTTTGCACCAGATGTTAATCTGAATTCTTCAAAAGGAAAACTATCTATACATATATATATATAGATACGTATATCTATACATACTCTTCTTACCAAGGGCTCAGTCATTAACTGACACATCTTGATATATCTCAGTACAATGCAAGGACATCAGAATGTACCCTAGGTGTCATGCAGATTCTGCACAGCTATAAGACTACAAAGGAGTGTGTCAGACTCCCTTTTTTGCAGTTTGGCTTTGACCATTGTAAGTTATGTATCTTTTGGGGTAGTCAAATTTCTTCTTATTTATTTAATTAATTATCGTTTCAATAATGGTTGCACTTCTCTATTTATTTTATCAGGTACAGTAAATTGTATCTGAAAGTTGATCTTAGTTGCCTAAAAAGAGCCCTCTTTTGGATAGAATGCAGTATTTTCCTAAGTGCACATAGTCTAGGACCATGAAAATTGACATCTGCAGTATCAAAAGGTTAAAGTGTTGATGACCTCAGGAGAGGACATCCATAACTCAAAGTCCCAGTTCATTCCAACAGTCCCCATCACCATTCCCACAGAAGGAGGCAACCTCTATTAACCACACTCAGGCACAGATTTCTCGTCCCATCTCCTCACCAGCTCTCTCATGCTGGCCAGTATTTACAGTGCTAAAGTAATAGCTTTTCCTACTATGTCCTTCCACAAAACCACCCAAACAGGCATTTGGACATCTGCTGTTGGGCTGGTACCACTCAGGTCTTTTAATTGCCAGTGGAAAGAAGCAGATGTCACTTTAAGGTACTCATCCATCTGAACTCCCACAGGCATCTACTGCAGGAAGAGGCAGATCTTCCTCTAGAAGTGCCTGTTGACTGTACGAGAAACCTAAGATGACCACCTCAGATGGAAATATCTGCTTTTGGGGAGATCCTCTACTGAGTGCTGTTCTTTCGACTCCCCTGTGGGTCAGGCTTCTGTACTCCTTACACAAGGAGTAAGACCCTGTTCCTTATATCCTGATTTGTCACAATTCATGCCACAATTTCTGCTTTCTCATAAAGTCATCATTCAAAAGCTTTCCAAGTTAAGGTTACTGAAAGGAATTAATGTTGACCAAGGAAAGCTTCAAATCATTAAGAGTCATAAAGGATTTTTTCAGCTATATTTAAGTTTTCCAGTCTTTTTCTGAGAAAAAGCTGGCTCTAGATCTCTGAACCATTTCCTATCTACCTTACTGAGATTCAAAGCAGGCTCTGAAAATGTACTATGTGGATGCATGCTCTGTCCTCATGCTACCCCACAGTAGCATGGACAGCTCTGTAGTCCTTTTGTAGTAACATACTAAAATTTGGCCCTAAATATGAGTATTTTCTTTCCAACTTTTAAAATATTATAGAAATGTTGACCACTTCACTAGAAAAGATAAATTATATATTCCTAGTATTGAAAACTATCTTAGTTCAACTTCTCCACTCCTATTCTAGTGTGAAAAATCATTAGCAAATTTTTTTTTTTGCAAACTGCTGCCAGAATTGTTATGCTTTCATTAACAAAAAGAAACAAGCCCAAACTTAAACAAAATTAGTTAGACAACATATTTATAAACAGTACATAATATTATTGCATAGCTGAAAACCTTACTCCTCTTCTGAAAATACAGCTTCCCCAAATAATTTTTACCCAAAACTAAAAAAAAAATTAAAAAAAAAAAAAAAAGATTAAAAAGCCTCTTCCTTGTTGCATCCTTAAGTTTTTTGGGGTAGAGATTTCTTTGTATCAGTGGTTGCAGTGAAGGTTTTGCTCTTGCATGATATAGCAGGAAAGAGTCAAATCTCTAGTATGCATGGCAAAGTTGATTCATATAAGTGAGAAAAGAAACTGAAAAGACATAATTTTCCTCTAGGTTTGCCAGGAAAATGGATCAATGACTTCCTACTTTCTAAGACTCCTCGGAATCTTACTGATATTTTAGGTCTCAAGTTGTCAAAATATTTTAAGATATACTAGATAAAACTGACCCACTTAAAAATTCTGTAAGCCTTAATTAACTCAAAAACTGCTCTTCCATGCAATTGCTGAGATACCAAATGCTCCTAACACAGATCTTGTAATAGAATTCAAGCAAGAGATCAATTTTTTACTGTATTATTACTTTACAATTTGCTTAATGTTATGCTTGCTGTACTTTTTGCATGCTCAATAGATAAAGTTTGCAAGGATTTTTTAACAATGTGTGGCTTTGCAATAGCAAAGAAACTCAAAAAATCAGAATGATATGAATTCAAAGTAACATCCATTATGTTATAATAAATAACAGAAACAAATTTACACTGACGGGTAGGACTAGAGAGATGAACTTACTCTGAACTTATTTTAATGAAATATCAACTCAGAAAAAAAAGTCAGACTAATTTGACTTTGTTTTCTTGATGTCCCATGTGAAATAAACTTTGAGTGTGAGTATGTTTGAAACAGAGCAAATGTACATATCATACACAGGAAGTGTGGATATTTGTGGATGTGAGATAAGCAATGACTGAGCGAATCTTAAAAAAATGCATTTTTAAGAAAAACCACATTATAAACACAGCCAATTAAAACATAACCACATGTCTTAGTAGCAAAATAATATGACCTCTTGTATTTAAAACATTTAAAAATATTTAATTCCTGCACAAGTCCTCTTTTCTCTAAACGATGAGATATCTTTTGTTTCCAAATAATCATTAGCCTAACATCTTTTGAACTGCTGCAAAGGAATTACTAATGTTCCTCTTACACTACTAGCAGAGCTATGCTGCAAAATGATGAGCCCTTGCTGGGAAACAGAGTCTTGGTATTTGCAGTCTAAACACATCAAAGGAAGTGTTAGAAGAGAAGTCAGGGCAAAAGGGGAAATAGGGTCAATCTACAACTCCATTGTCAGAGTGGGGAGCACAACAATGAAAAGAAAGAGGAGGGAAAAAAAGAAAGAACAAGGCAGAACAAAGAAGTGTCCAGGCCTGCCTAGGTTTTTGCTGGGAACTGAGATGTTATAAATTAACAAATAAACAAGGATAGGACAAGCTGTTACCCAAGCCTCTACAGTGTCTGGGCAGAGATGAATATGTGTCTTGACATATGAACTAAATCACCATAACAGGCAAGTCTGAATGTAACACATATCTTTAAAATATTTGTAAATGCTACAACCATTCCATCCATTGTTCTTCAATTTCCAAAATTCACCTGGTTTTGTTCAAACCAGATATTATCTGCAAACAGCAGCTGGTTTGGGCCAAATACAACAAACATATTTCACTGTATTTGGGTTGTTGCCATTCTATTTTATTCTTTCACCAGATAACATAGGAACAGACATCCTGGAAGCTGTGACAGCTATTTAAACAATAATAGATGAATAGAGGTAGCCATTCTCTTGTCTTTGTTCCTAAAAGCAAGTAGGATAAGTTCAGACCAGTCACCAATCAAATTGGAAGATATTGATATCGCCAGGATTTGAAAGCAAGCAATAATAGCTGGCTGAAAAAAAAATACTATACAGATTACTGCCATTCTGTAATCATGTCATGCTTTTTTTGCAATGTATCTTGAGGCTTTTCTGTTCTCTGCAAAACGTTTCACATGTACCTGTTCCTAACACAGGCTCACTCTTACCATTTGAATGATGGAAGAGGATTCTGCTTCCACTTTTTATTACCATAAATCTGCTGCATATATTTTTTCTACATTGTAGAAACAATCTATTTCATGTGACTTAATATTATTTGGGTTTATGTTGTCAAACACTCTTTAGTATAAAGCTTTATTTTTCACCTTTCTTCTTGTTAGAGGTTTCAAGGGTGAGAAGCTTTTGCATTTTAATTCATCCATAATTCCTCATTTATACAAACAGAAAAGAACAAAGGGTCCCATATTCTCAATCAAAATGTTTAATAATTTCAGGCAGACAAAAACAAAGAAACAAACAAACAAATAAATAAAACCCTCTTGAACAATTCTCATACAATTTGGCTGCTTTATAGATTTGGTCATTCAAGATTAACCCTTCATGTAACTGAGGGCAATGCAAGACAACTTTAAAAGGAATGTACTGAAACTCTTATAAAACTGTTATAAAAATATGCATATAGATTAGAAGAGTTATATGTATATATATTTTATAGGATATATATATAAAAAAATAAAACTCCTTTTATTTTTTTTTTAAATCTGGGATTTATTCACTTTTTTTTCTACAAACAACAGTTCTCCAGGACATCCAAATACTGTGAAATTAAAACATTTGCAACTGTGGCAGCTGGAAATCAGGAAGGAATATCAAATATTCATATAGAGTGACTGACTGGTTAATGTTTCTGTAATACTTTGGAGAGGCTGGTGCTCTCACAGTTAATAATATCATTGTAAATGATGTCCACTGAGTTCTGCTTCTTGGATTGGCATGTTTGCCTAAGGACTTTGGGAATAGCAACTTTCTAATTATGAAATACAACTAAAAAATTAATAACCTACATGGAAAGGGTCACAGCTACTAAGTTTCTTGGATATGTACTTTATCTAAAATGGCTTTGCACCTGATGCAGGGTCATACACTTGTCCAAGTAGGTTTTAAAGAACTCATTCATCTAAGTATTCAGTCTACAATTGTGAACCATTTTCCCATGTGGCACGGCTTCCAAATATGCACATCTTCACTTGGTGTAAAGAATAAATACACAGGAATACAAGGACATAACAACTTAGTTTTATGTGTTTACTTTGGAGGTAGGTTTAGATGCAGGACTTTCCCACCAACAGTAAAACCTATATCCTGACATCTCTCTGAGATTTTAACTGCTGTAAACTTAATGTACTAACTTGATGTTTTTCCTTTTCGGAAAAAAAAATCAATTAATAAATTTCCAGTATTTCTTTAATCCTTTTAAAGAACATGCAGTCTCTACAGATCATTCTTCATCACTGCACAGGATCATTGATCATACTGCAGTATGGCTTTGCCTCCATAATGCCAACTTAGAGCCAGACGGAGAATCACTTCTTGAACAAAACTTTTGGGATCACTCTTCCTCCAGGGTTCAGTGGTACCCCTTCTATGTTGATACTTTGTAAGCCAACTTATCTATAAGCATAGAGGGCAGGGGGAAAGGAACATGCTGCTGGCATAAAGACATGGAGGGTTGGAAACAGAGACAGCTTGAGAAAAGACTGAGAGTAATCAAGAAGTGAGGAAATAGAAATTTGAGAATATAGGGAAGGACACTCAAGGTGGCCAAATACTTTGGAAAGGAATAATAGGAGTGTGATTATAAGATGAAGGAGGTGAGGAGAAACACTGCCCAGGAGCAAGAAATTTATACTGACTCAAAAAGAAATAAACAAAACAGCTAAACTGTTGGTTTTTAAATACAACAGATTTTGCACAAGTAACTCTTGAGGTATTTCAAGAATTTTAGTTGAATGTAAGTGAAATTTAGAGCTGTCAAAGCAAATATATTATTATTATAAATACATTCTGTAAAGATTGCATATTTTAGTTCGTTAAGGAATTATGAATATAGCACCACTAAAAATGAATGGAAAGAGCTGGCAATATATATTCAAAAAGCAAAAATGTAATTAGTGGTGATGTTCCAGCTGTGAGGATTTCTTCAGGCTTTTTGGACTAGATCAAGTTGAGTTTATTCTTCATTTTACATGTCCCTAGGAGGGCCTCAGAGTCAATCAGCACAACTTATCTAATTTTCTCTTTCAATAAAAGGATTATTTTAATAACCTTTATCTTATTTTGCAGCCTATTACTGATTAGGGCTGGGTCAAGCAGTATTGGCTTATTTATTTATTCTAAGGATTTCACAATATTTTAGAATAAATTATCATTCCTATTTTTAAACAAACATTTTTTACAATGCAATGGAATGTTAAAATGCCAGTGGTATTTCTGCCCTGTGTACTTTGGCATCATAACACATAACATGCAAAACAAAATTACATGGTTTCTCTGTCCCCATAATAGAAAGTATCCTGTTTACTCACAGATTTTTCACACTTTTTTTTTAAAATGCATTGAATGATCAGGAAAAAAGAAGGAATGGGATAGTTAGAGACAATTCTGTACATATCTGATAATCATAAAACACACATATCTTCAATGCCTGACAGTAACGTTCATTAACTCTGAAGAAATTAAGAATTTAATTCTAAGTTCCTAAAGATGAAATGATTGTTCAAAGATGAAATGTTTGTTAAAAAGGTAGTCTAAATATTTTATTGCATTTTTAAGAATCTATTAGTATAAAAAGGAGGCACTTTATAATTTTATAACCTGCAGTTTTTAATTGTAAGAACTATGCCCATTATTTCTTTTTTAAAGATCCTTATATGCTACTGGCAGGAACTGGATGCAGAGTAAGGCCATCTGTGCTTTGGATGCTGAAAAAATATAAATGTATTTTACTGGTTCATGTCAAACATCCCAATTAGTACTCTGTTAACTCCACTCCATCAGCCAGGCAACATTGAGTGCTAAAAAGACTGTTTCTTGGCTTTGTAGCAATTCTATGAGAACTGCTTATATGCATACATGTATACAGAGGGTTCTACAAATGTGTTTCCTTATAGGTTCACAAGAGTCATTCTCAGCTTCTTCCAAAGTCGTTTTGAGGGGTGTCCATGATCATCTGTGCAGTGGAGGGATATCCAGATAGGAAAACAAACCCCAACATTCACAAAACCAGCTAGTAATCTCCTTTACTGTGCTGGCTCAGAAGCTGGCTCCCAGATCATATATCCAGCTTTCCTAAATATATGCTGAACCAAATGATCAAGCCAAGTATTTTCAGTCTAAGCTAAATTCCTGATTAATATCAAACTTCAAATTAGGGGCTGGACTTTAGGGCTGCATAATGAATGCATTGGAGACTTAACCTCACATTTTCAAAATTATGGACATAAATATGCATATCTCAAAATATGAAAGCAATATACAAGGCAATGCATGCACAGTGTGCATACTTATTTTTGTGCTGCCCATTCCTCCCTATAACTGCCTCCATATGGCTTCTGCAAAATGCAGAGAGAAAAACATTACAGACAATATAAAAATTGTAATTTGCTAGATTTTATTGGATCATTTCAAGGGCCTCATGATTTGTATTAATAATCCTCTGGACATATTTCATGAAAGTTGAAAAGCATCTATTATTTGGGGATTTAAGGTGATTTAAAAATAAGGAATATCAACAATATTAGTGTCTCTTTTCATTGCCATCTAAAATAACAGCACTCCTCTTTTGTAAGCATAGCAGTAGTAAGAAGGGAGTTTTTGATAAGAGCACAGCTGGTAACTTGTAATTCTCTGAAGATGAAGGGTTTATGTTAATACCTGGAACTGCATTGTATTCACACTATTTTCCTTGGTCTCTGTTCAGTTAATAACTCCTTCTCTTCAGGTAAATAACCCAAAAAGTCAATGTTTTCAAGAAGTCCATATCTAGCCATGTTTCAGTTATGAGGGCCTGAGTATTAATGCTCCTGCTACCTTGTCACATGGCACATGTTCTTGTCTGCTGACAGCATGAATCGGATGCCCAAAAGAAAATGAATATATGGTAATGCGTCTGAGCAACACTCGTCAGCTGTCATTCATTCAGCAACTCATAACCTGTCCCATACCCTCATTCTCAGAGTGCTGGCAAGCAGATGAGGTTGACCAGGCATGCTTGGCATCTGGTATAAAGTGGCAGCACAGAAGTCAGCAGTACTGCATTTCCCAAATAAATATGTCAGAGAAGTTCAACAGAGAAGGCAAAAGAGGTTTGAATACTTCTCATTTATGGCAACTTATACTGCTCATCTGCCCCAGCAGAAAAATATCTGGTCAGAACACGTAAAACTGGATCTACTGGTTAATGTAAGTGCTTCGTTTAACTGGATATTCATATAGAACACCATCATGTTTCTTTTTATGAAAATGAGAAAATCTCATATTTTAGATAAATACATAAAATGTCCAGGGACACTGTTTTTACAGAAACCCAGTATTTAAAAACATGCATACTCATATTCTCTTCATTTCCCTGTAAGATCCTATTAAATACCCATTATTTTAATAACATCTTTAACAAAAGGTATACTAGCAATTACCTCTAATATTTGGATTGATAACAACACATGGAGCAGTGAATAAGATGACCAGCCTAAAATGCACAGCAAGACAGAAATACATTAAGGAAAGCTGTTCCTGAGGTTTTGCCTTGCCAGAATTACTGCCCTGGATGTATTAGTGCCAAAGTTACACTAAAGTAAACTAAAATAATCAGGAACCAAATCAGATGGACACAACTGACACAGCTGTATGGGGCTACTGGGCAACAGGTTAGGAATTCACGAACATACAATGAAAAGTTTCAAATGCTTTGGAAATGCAGGGGGAGGAGCCATGCTTTGATAACAAAGTACCAAAGGGATTGTGCTGGTCCAGCCCTGCAAGTCAGACTTCTGAGAGGTGAAGGGAATGGGTGTTCTATCACCAGTACTTCAGTAGAGTGTCCAGTCTTTGCTTGAGCATCCAAAGGCAAAACACACTTTTTACAGAAATATGTGATCTAGTAACTCCAGGTCTTAATTCTCTTCACACCTATTACACCAAGCATCCTGTTTTGACAAACTCTCATCAGGAAGGGTGCAAAAGGAGTGAGCTGTTTTCATATCATGAAGCAGTACATATGCATACCATCAACACAGAGGCTTCCTTATTTTTGTGTCTGAAACACTGACATTTGCATAAAGGAGTATATTTAACTCACTTTCTCTAAATTATTCCACGATTTTTTTTTAGCAGATATAATAAACACCCTTAATGCATCTATCTATGGAATGGTTCCAGTACTCAGATGCAAATGTTGTCGACCATAATCGATGTACACAGTTTGGATTATATGGTTATGATATCCTAATAGAAATTTGGCTGTCTGCCTACGTGAGTTCAATATGATCTTCAGAGTTTATAGCATCAGAAACAGTCCTTTACACTATTATAGCCACATTTCTTAAACCATTGCCTATACATTATATCCTAATATCTGATTTTCACAAAAATCCATAATAATAAACAAACCCCCTAAACCCCCAAGTGCTCAGAAACAAAATTCAGAATGAAAACGCAAGCATTTTTACATCTGATATGATTTCTCTTGCAATTCATTCTTCAAACATCTGCAACAAGCTGCCAGAATGTGTCCATTAGTGAGATTTCTATGGCATTCACTAGCTTGATGCTCACTGATAGAATAATGTAGAAGTTTTACCTCTAATGTTTTCTGCTCCATTTTAGGCATCCACTTTAAAGTGCGATTTGGCCTGCATGTGTTTTCATGTCTTGGAATATGTAATTTATGCTAATATATCAGAATACATATTAGAGAACACAAAAAAAAAATCCTTTATGTATTTATGCATTATAAGTCACATTCAGCACTGATTTAAGAAGATAAAAAATTGCTTGGAGTCATCATGTAACATGGATCAGTTTGGTTTACATTAAATACAGAAAATTAAAGTGTCCTACACAGCAAACATGCCATACACTTGCTAGTAAATTAAGATCTTGTTTTGGATTGTTTAAAACCTTTATGCAAATTATATATTTCGTTCAGTCTTTTATCTGCATCGTATCATAATATCAAGAAAACATGCATTGCATCTCCACTATAGGAACAGATCTTCTTACTAATTTGGTTTCATATCAAAACTTTCGTAAATATTTCAATGTTTATGCCAATAATGTAATTGAAAATTTATTTTAATCCTGAAGCAATTATAAATGTTACCTAACAGAAACAAAATACAAACCCCAAGAGTGGTTCAAAGGTTCTCTAAGACTTTACAACAGTTTATGCCTGTGATAACAGTAAATAAACAAAACAGAAATCAAAAGATCTTTAGCATTATTGTACTGCAAAAACAATTACTGCCTAAACAAACTGAAACAGACTGCACAAGTTTTATTATCTCAACCTGATGATATCATTATATATTTAAGGATAATACTTTTATTCTGCATCCCAATAACAGGTTGGCTTTTAGCCTGTCTAGTACAAACAGCAAGAGTCGCATCAGGAAATGACCACCCTGCATGGTTTTGTGAACTTCTGCACCCAGAAGATTGAGGTGGCAACTTCAGTGATCTTTTGTTCAGATTTTAAAAGTAAGTCAGTGCTACTGATGAAAGCTGGTTCTATACCAAATTCTAGTACAATTACAAAATATTTAGCACAATGAATTCAAAAGGTAAAATCCAAATCCTTTTATTTCACCATCACTGTCTTCTCTTTGTCCTAGCTGTTCCACAACTCAGCTTATCCTACTGCTTCCTCCACTTTTTCCTCACATCTCACTTTCCTCAGTAGCACAGATTGTTTCTAAAGTGTCTTTGTTTCAATACTTTCTTCCCCTTTCAAGATATGAAGAAATCAGTTTGCTTGCTGAAATTGCAGGACCAGACAAGAAAAAAATACAGTTAGAGAAAAGGAAAAGATTGTGACAGAAATCTGAAGGGACAAGTCAGCCTAGGTAATCTCTGTTTACAGAATAAAACAGATCTTGACTTCTTTTCTCCTTATTCATTCTCACATATAAAACTCATCCTCTCTTATAAAACTGTGAAAACGAGATCTGAATCATCATCAAAACAGGTAAGAAAACAGAAAAGATCTTAAAAATACCTCTTTAATTTATGCTCTTTTTTACTGTGTTATGATAAAATCATAGCTGAAGTGGCCCTGATCTGACTTTTGCTTCTTTTGCAAAAAAACCTTCAGTCCAATCAAACCCAACCAACTAAAGAAACTATAGATATGTTTGCACGGGAACATGTAGGAAGGTTCAACATTATGTCCAGTGGTTTGAAAGATGATCATTTTTCTATCCTACTTTACTATGTCTTTCATCTATAAAAGAAGACACCACTGTGTAACACACACTCTTCATAGAGGGACTAAAGCTGATTCAAGGATCTTATCCTACGCTTAATTTTAATTCCTCAAAAGATTTAGAGTACAGAAGACATTTCTAAGTCCAGGACTTACCTCACAACTATTGCACAGTGTGCTAAATTTGTTTTTCAGGTTAAGAACAGGAGAGGAAAAAAAACCCAAGGGAATACATTCAGAAAAACTGCTTTAACCCTATCACTATTTTTGGATGTTCTGTCTTTGTACAGCATTAAGGGTGGCATTGTACAGCCCCATTATACAACAGATGTTAAATGCAAAGTAAAAAAGTCAGTTGTAAATGATTGATGGTCCTCTTTACTATTTCAAAATAAGCCCTGATTATTTATATAGTTTTGGTCACTGCTTGAAAGCATTATATAAACCTAAACAATTGATCCATTTTTAAATGGCTCTTGTGTGTAATGTATTATGTATGTTTTTACATTCGCCTGTGTAAAAGGCTCTGGTGTACAAGAAATGTTTAGAGTTTTGAGTGCTCCACCCAGTCCATATGGTAGGTTTGCTCTGTGTGTGAAACCTACCTTTTTCCACCAGGTCCATATGGCAGGCTTAAGCTAGCCAGGGCCTTCTATCCTCCACAGGGGCCATATGGCACAGAGAGCTCTGTGAACACTCATTGACCTTCTATTAATATTTTACATTTCTCTAGCACACACAGACATATATGAACTGATCAGATTGAGCAGAAAAGAGTTGGCTCCTGAAACTTCTTTAGCTACACAACCAATACACCTACAACAACAGAGTCATATGTGGAATCTGGTTTTTTCAGTTTTATTAAAAACCTGAGGAGTCGAATGTAAAATTTATCAAATTATTTGATAAACTCATCTAATATTTTTAAATATTCTGACAGATTATTATTTAATTATGTTAACAAACTGGTACACATTAATACTGACACTTCACTACTAGTTTTTAATATTACCTTACCAGAATGGAAGCAAACCCCTTGAACACACCCACTAAGAAAGGATGCGTGCTATAGATAGGGAAAGCATTTGCTTAAAGATTCTACTCTGTGCTGCCCTACTAACAGCATACTTTGAACAGGCTACTGCTCTCTTACTGCATATAAACGAACTGGCAACAAACCAGAGAAAGGATAACTCTATCGACAGCAAACCACATGTTGAGAGATAACAACCTACAAGTCAGATGGAAATAAGTTATTATTTCTTGCAGGCACAACACCTTTACCCTTAGAACTGGAGAAAAAGGAAGAGAGTATGGTCTGAGAGTCATAGTATCTTCCTTCTACTGCCTGTACATTTCCTGAAACTGTAGAATCAAATGTCAGAACATGAGTAAAACAGTTGCATGGATTTAAAATCAAATGAAAAAAAGAGGCAACTTTATGTCATAATCTGTACTTTCAAAGCAATTATGTTAAAATTGATACATTGTTATAATGTTTACAACTTAATACAAAGCTTCCCTGCAATTCTGAAGTAATTTAGGAACCCTCAGCATCTTATTTATACAGGAAAGATGGAAGCAATTTGTAACATGTTTATGAACGTTTTATTGTACCTACAATCTGATTTAAGAAATGGAACAACATTCCCCAGTAGTAGGAATTTTACAAACAAATTTTACTTACTTGAAACTCTGAACATTAGGAAATATAAAAATGATAATATATTGTTTTTATTCACAGGATTTATAGTGCTTTCATCTGGTTTCCTCTTGTTTCAGTTCATGTAAATAACCTCTAGGTTGTCACATGAATATTCAAATATTGCAAAGAACTATCAGCGTTGAAAATAAATATCATAAAGAATTCAGAACAAGTATGCATGTACATGCTCTCATAGTTTATTTTTGTATATAGAATTTATGTTTTGCTGTGCAAACAATCAATAAAACATGGAAGAGTTTTCCACAAGGAATTTATCTTCTCATTTCAAAGGAGCCAAATAACAAGAAGCATTTTAAGAAACTAGAACTATTTTATTAAAGATTAAATAAGGTTAACTATTAAGTTCATGCCTCTTCCTTCTATCTTCCTGCTTTTGACCATTGCCAAGTACAGCTAAATAAATGGTAAAAAAATTAATTAATTTCAGGGGTTAAGAAACATGACCCTAAACACTTTTGACTAACTTTCACTGTAGGAAAGATGTAGTATATAGCTTTAGTATTCATTTTTTTGTTTCAGTAGCTCTTTTATTGATAGACTCTCTCCATATAATCTTTTTCGTTTTCTGTTTCTGTTTCCAATTTTCAATGCATAGGTACAAACTCCTAATTCTGAAGGATATGTCAATCTGCATAATGGCTCACAAAAGTCGATATGAAGAGCTCCCTTTGTGTTCAGTAGGGCTTAGGGAGTGCCTAAAAGAGATAAAGGGTAGAATTCCACTGTCTAGATCACCCAGTCTGCCAGGGAAGCTGTACTCTATAAACAAGGACCTAAATTCTCAACACAACAAAGAAGAGAAGGTGGGTATCCATCAGACGCAGGTCTCAGACAGTACCAAAATTCTAGCAGCAAGATCCCCCATTTTGAGGCTTCCGTGTGCACCATCTCCATTCCATGAATCATGCAAAGAACTGAGAGGACTATTTTAGAGGCCTGTGTTTCAACAGTATAGATCCCACTATATTATTTGGAACATAATAGAAAGGAAGATACATTTTTAGACATATAGAACAATCAAATGTTTATTTGTTTAATGGAATTTGGAGATGGAGAATTTAGTCATAACTAAAATTACTATATTCCTAAGATCCTTGTCATGTTAGTATAGCTCACAATTTCAAAGACATTCTTATAAAAGTATAAATTGTAATCTTATGCTTTGTACTTTCTTACTGAATCAGCATCTTTCTCTTTCAGGAGTATATGTTAAATTAATTTATCATCTCAATTAAATTCTTTATACATACATATAAAGAAAGAAAAGCTATGAACCTAAATTCATAAATATAATTCAATAGGATTTTGTTAAAGTTTAGATGTATAGATTTGTATTTGAAATCCTCTGAAGGTTACAGGGTGAAACCTTCCAACAATATCTCCAAGTCTTCAGGGACCAAATCCCATTACGTAGAGTTCAGTGAAGAGGGTAAACACTACCATAAAGAAATACAAATTGCACATATTTCCCATTTAGCCAGTGTCACAAAAGTTCACCATTTAGAATTCTAACCAGTTAGGACTTATTCTTGGAGGTCAAGTACCTTGTGAACCTTGTCATCTCACTGATGACATCATATCCCATCCATCAATTCTTTCAGGAGCACACTTGCCATCTGCTCAGCACGCTATAATAACTTATTAGACATATTCACAGGGTAACAATCTGTACAATGACTGTTATCTTAATGCTGGCACATAGAGAGATAGCAGCCATCGTTCCCCTGTCACAGCACCATTACTCTACCTTTTAACTTTAAAGAGAAGTTACTTAGATATTTTAACTCTTATTAAATCACTTAGAAAACAATGAATTCTCATCAGATATATATTTAAGGCTTTGTGGAGTTTCTTTTGACTGGACACTGATAAACCAAGGCTATGACACAAAGTGCCAAGTGCAGTTTGATATAACTACTTTGTACCTTGAAAGTTTCTGCAGCCACGCTCATTCTTTAGAGTGCAAAATAAATAAAAATACCTACTATACAATCATGTACATACAAAGCAGCACTGAAATCTAACTTAGTCTTTGAAAGCAAACTGACTTTCTACATCTAAATTTACTTTTTATCTACCTGTCTTAAAAACATCTATTCTTTCTAACAGCAATTGTTAGGTAGAAATAAAATACGCACCCAACGTGCTAACACTAAGCCTTAGCAGTTTTTGAAATCTAAAAGCAATGTGAAATTTCAGAGATGTCTATATATATTTCTGCAGCTTTTGTAAAGCATTTAATACCAACTATGCTTAGCACAGCTGTTATCACAGCACTCCTGACTTAACAGAAGTCCACTAGAAATCTCCCTCGATCTCAAAAAATATTTTCAGAAAAAGGGCAATATTTATTTTGCTTTACACAGAATTCATCCTCTGTTCCTTCCTTTGGCTCGTCATTTATTCCAGCTTACACTGTGATCAACATTGTACTAAAATAAAGTCAAGTACAACAGCCGCTCTCTGCCCATCAAAACTCACAGACGTCTGCCAAGCACTTGTAACAGCTGGTGTTACATTAATTAGTTTAAACTATTTATTTCATCCATCTCCAGAGCAGATTGAGCAAAAACATTAGAGATTATTCCAGCATCTGTAAGTGCCCTGCAAACATTAACCAACCAAAGTTAAAATATTAGTCATTAACTTACAGTATATATAAGAATCTATACATTTATCGTAAATTTTAAAAAACCTGCAGTTTGGCATAGCTCTAGGAAGTTTTCTTTCATTGCCTTTTTAAAAATCTGAGTTTAAACTTTTATAAGACTTTGTGCCCATAAAGTTTCTTTCAAAAAAAAAAAATTATTACTAGAAAGCTATTATAATTCCTGGCAGCATGGACCATTAAGCAATATATGACAGGGACTGGGTGACTCAGTGGATTAGTCAGAGGTTTTATGTCCACTGTTGGAATCCAGCCCTAAATACGGTGATCAAAACAGTGTTATCAAACGGTTGTAAAAATCTCAATTAAAATCACTCCTATAGCATCTACTAAGTTTTTAGTGGACAACATAACAGATCTTTCACTATTGACAGAGTTCTCACAACTATCTTTTTTCTTTTAATAGGCTGAGAATGGATGCTGGCAAAAGAATGTTGATTACAAGAGATCTTAATGCCACATTCCCTACTGCAATGGCTCAGAAACAGGAGCCAATGTAAGGATGGCAGGAATAGGCTCACAGCCACTGACTGTGGGCTCACCTCCATCAAAAATAAAAAGCTTCCAACTTTGCTCAATGAAATACTTAATATGAGAATACTTATTTTTAATGCTTAGGGCTCAAAAAGGAAATCAAAGCCCTGTGCAAATGCTTAAGGGGTAACTCCTTCCTGAAAGAATTCATCTGTAAATAAGCACAGAGGGAAGCAGAGGCACACAGTTGTGAAGTGCTTTGCCCAAAGTCACACAACAGGTTATTGGCAAAGCCTGAAAAACAATCTAAATCTCCTGACTCTCACCTCGTTCAGGTATATTGCTTCATGAGTTTTCCCAAACAACATCAAAATCCAGTATCTCACTTGCAGAATAAAAAAGCAGATTCATACATATAAGAAGTTTATTAGAATCAGACTCTTATACATTAATATCCTCAAGACTGATCAGATTAATTTTTTTTTCAGAATTATAACACGGAAAGGTATATTGTAGTAATATTTTTTTAAAATGCAGTTACTGAAATTAGCATTTGATTTAATTAAATGCAGCTAAAAATAATATTCTATTTTATCCGTTTGGAAAGCTGTATCTACCCTCAAAATATTTGCATTTGCAAAAAAAATGAATTAACAGATTCAGTTTCACTATCTGAACAGTAAAGCGAAAAAAGCATTCTGACATTTATGTTAAGAAACAACACAGATTCTGATCCTGTGATATTCCAGTTCTTTAAAGCTCTGACTGGCTTGCTATGGCTTCCTATGGCCAAGTAGAAATGACTGTAAGTGGTGGAAACTGAAGTAAAAGTTATCATCTATATTCACTTTTCAGTCCTGACCTTTCTCCATGAAACAAGATTTTTTTCTCTTTCATTCATTACAGTTCTTTTCCTCTCTCTGTATGTATGTGAACACGTGTGTGTATGTACCCATGCATGCACCTATGCATATATTCAAGATGCTCACTGTGTTTTTTACCACCCATTGCACAGTGGCTCCTCTTACTCCCCCAGCCAAAAAGGCAGGGGCACAAACTTGCTCCAGAGCATGCAAGTGAAAGTGCCAAAGCATATATAAGAATGGCCTCCTCAAACAATACTAACAGCTCTTTTTCATGCTCATTCTTTATTGGCCTCGACAGACAGCAAGAGACAGACACTCTTTTCTATTCTTAGGTTCTTAGAATTTATAACATGCTACATCTGCCACGTATCTCTTGGGTTACATGCGTTCTGCTATTCAATTATCCATTTTTATTTTTATTTTTAGTACAAGAACCATTGTTGAAATAACTTGTTGGACAGCCTGTTCTTAAAAGCCAAAACTCACAACAATCACAAAACTGATCAGATGAGGCAGTGTTCTGACTTAAACCCTCTCTTAGAAAAAAAAAAATTTATTCTCCCAGTTCTTCCCACTTCTAAAAAAATAACCTAAAAAGGTATACTGAATCTCACCACCAACTAAAGGAGCACCTGATTGTTTAACAAATGCCCTACAAATGATTCATTTTTAAAAGCCTATTTTAACTGGGGTTCTTATGCTGACCACCAGGTTCTGCTTTCATTTACACCACAACTGAGACGTAAACCAAGGCAGCAGGGGCCCTCACAGAGACCTCAACTCTCCTTTCAAGTCAAAGGAGTTCATTTAATTACAAACTCTCTGTATATAAAAGATTTCTTGCATTCTCATTTTTTTAGTTAGTATTGCATGCTCAATTTTTATTTTCTAAATACAACTCCAATACAACTCCATTCAACAGAAAAATGTTAACATGCTCCCAGTTCAATATTCTGCTTTACCTCTTGCAGCAATCAGTTTAAATGTATAAAAGCTACTGGCCAATTTAGATGGGGTTTTTTTTCTTCCTCTATTTATTTTTCGTTGTAAAATTCCTCTTTATGCAATAGCAAAGTTAATTGCTAAACTTTGTTACAGAACCCTTTGTTCTTGCTGAAGTCACTTTGCTTGTCTCTCCTACTGTAAGGACACCAAATCCTAAAAGCTGGCAAGAATGCATATGTTTATTTCACCATTGCTCTGCAATTACTGAATGCCACTTAATTATAGCAACAGATGCTCGAGTGTAGGAACCAGAAAAATCAAACGCCTCATTTCCAGGTTATTTTTTTCCATTGCTTCTGCCAACAGCAGATGTGTGAGCCCCTTGTGCTCTGGCGTAAATACTTATCAAATCCTAACAGGTCACCTATGTCACAAACAACATTTCAGATGCAACTGTTTCACCTGATAATAGGCTCTGAAAATAAAACTGTGAGCTGTAAATACAATGTATTCGGAATGAAATGCCATAATGTGAAATTGCTTTTTCTCCAGCTACAACAGAAGTCCTTGACAGTTTTTGGCAGTGATAAATCACCCTCCCATTAATTGTCTCCTCTCTCATTGTGAGGTGAGCTGCTAAAAGGGGCAGTCAACAAAAATGACTTAAAGGACAAATTTTGGCAAAAAGACAATGAAGAAATCTGTCATTGCTAAGCCTCCAGTAAACTGTCATGAAACAATCAAAATATATGTAGCTGAAGTGTTTATGTCTTTGTTAGAAAGGTTATAGGATGACAAGTTTATAGTTAAAACAGGAAGCTTAGAGGGACCAAACTTGCAGGCCCTTGAGTCACCATTTCTCTGGGTGTTCTTTAAAATGGCATGCAAATCCTATTAGGGCTTCAGTTTACACAGTGTGTGATAGTCTTAATGACCCTATTTTCTGACTTTTCTACCCCCTCACCCCAGACAACAGAAAGTCCCTGTGAAGGCGTGGCACTGGCTATAGTAATTCTTGTCCCCAGTCTGAAGATCCTACCTTCCAGTGATTTAAGCCTGAGAAAAAGACACTCAGCACTGCACAGACGCTGACCTTTCCTCGTAACCCCTCCAGCTCCTGGTGTGTTAATCTGAGCAAGACCCTCTCACTGAGTGGTTTCCACGCAGCGAGAGGCAGCTTTTGCTTCCCGCGGAGCAGGTGACACTGCCAGCACCCACGCGCGGCCGCGGGACCGAGGCGTGTGAAACCGTGTCTGCTACCTTCTCCTCAGACGCGACACTCCCCACGACTCACGGCACATAGCCCGGCTCCCATCTGCGAATAACTCTGCCCCACTGCAACTCTGCCTCAGACAGAACTAACCAGGAGCTCCTGCCTCAGGATTCTGCTCTGTAGGAGAAAGATTTCAAAATTTGGCAATAATTTAACTTGTTGGGTTTTGGGTTTTTTTTTTTAGTGCCACTAATATGTAAAATGTAAGGAGATGGCTACCAGTCTTTCCTGCCCTCAGATTGCCTCCACCTCTAGGGCATTCAAACAGCAGATGGTGTGTTTAAAGACCACAGGTTATCCCTTCGTGTAGGAGGGGTAGGGGATGCTTGTCAGATCCACACCTCCAGAAAGGGCAACATTTCTCCTTTTAGAAACAACATGGTGCTGTCACTTTATAATTAAGGTTGTTGTGGTTTTTTAATTATTTCATTTGATAAGACTGGGAAGAGAAAGTATTCTGAGAATTTAAAAAGAAAATCTCCAAAAACAACAGAAAAAAAAGGAAGAAGAAATTTCTGTTTACCTGTCAGCAGATGGTTGGAAATTTACCATAAGCAAGGTTAGAAAATGATTTGTTACTAATATGCCTGTCAAGGGCAACGTCTGGAGTTTGGTTTTATATTTATGTTTGTAAGAAAATTACAATATAAATATAAATGAGTTGCATCAGGTATTTAAACTAGACTGGACAGGGCACTAGAAAATATATGTCGGGAACATTTCTCGCACCAGCAGGAAGATGAACTAGGTGACCTAGCACGTCTTTTCCACCACAGACTCCTACCATTTCTGTATTAACCGAGGATGATTGATACCAAATATCCCTTTATGCTACTACCCCTTTTCATTTTGCTGCATATTTGTATCCTTTCTGGGGGAGTTGATATTTTAGGAGAACAGCTATGGGGAAGTACTGAAGGGGATTCTTCATCCTGATGGCTGAGAACTGAGGAAGGTCACACAATAGCTCGTGTAGCCATAGCAGCTTTGTTGTCATGGCATGAGAATCCTTCACCAGTTCTTCTACTTTTACAAAGGAGCAGTCATCTAACATTGTGAGGTGTTTAATGTAAAGCTTGCTTTTTTGACATGGTTATCACAAGCTATTTTCTGTCCAGACATTTACACAGACCTTGTGTTATCCGTGATTTATCCCCAACCCGTGTTCCTCAATTGTGCTTAAACACGGTTATAGTTGTAGTAAATCATATGTTGAAATACACAACTGGAAGGAAGGAACCATACAGTTATCACTAGCACTGGAACATTAAACAATAACACTCCACTGAGCACCAACACCATCAACAAGTTTCTATCAGCCTGGTCCTGCAGTCCTAGCACAGGTATTTCCCCTTTCCCCTCGTCTCCATCTTCCATTTGGAACTCTTTCAACAATCACTTAGGAACCACATTATGGGGTCTCTGCAGTCTGAGAATTATAACCAGCTTAAATCTAAAAAACCAAACCAACCAAAAAAAGCCCAAGTCTCAACATATACTTTGGAAGAATACTCTGAATTTTGCCAGGAAATTACACAGCTTGTCTTTCAAATTGAAAAAACATAGTGATATGGACGTTATATTAAAAATTAAGAATAATCCAAAAACAGGTAGAAGGCATTTCAGGAAACAAGGACTATCTTCTGAAGAAAAATGTAGACTAATCAGGAGAAAACTGAGAAATTTCAGAAATTCCTTGGTATGCTCTAATCATGTGTGACTTAAATTTTGATAAATGTACTTTGTGTACATAAAACACCTCTTGAATGACAGAAAAGCAGAAGAAATAAAGTGATTGAAGTTTTTTGTTTTCCTTTTTTTTTTTATTTTTTGGTGATGAGCCAGTTTGAGAGCTTACTGTGAGCATATGGAGATAGCATATTTGCAAGTCCATCTCTGGAGGATTGCAAAAGGCCCTTAGCTTGTGAAAAACAGCAATGTTATTTTTTTTAACGTTCCCTATATTTAGAGATTAAATCGCTCACTGCACAAACCCATTTGGAACAGGCGAGAAGGTGAAAAGGATAATCAGTACAGTCACTGGTCCGTGTTTCCTAAACGCTTTTGAAAACATTACTGTGTGCAGGCATAAAATTAGCGGCAGGACCTTAAAAAGGCTGGCATTTAGCATGACTTTTTGGAAAGTGACACCCTCATTTTTTTCTTGTAGGATATCATTAAATTTCAATCGCCCTATGGCAGTGCCTTTCCATTAATAACCAATTCACTGTGTCACTTTGGCTCTCCTTTGAAATAATGAGCCTTTGCTTCGCTTTAATAAATTTAAACATATTCTCAAGGCCAGGGAAGATAGGAAACCGCAGATGGGCTGAGAAAAACACGATTCATAAATCCTTAACTGCCTGAGATCGTTGAGAGCAAAACAAAGTAACACTCGTAAAATATTAAACAATCCCAGCTGTATGAGTGAAGCTTCATTAACAAAAATGGACTATTTACTGCCTTCAACAGAGCCTGTGGGTGGAAAGATTCAGAGAAATCTTCTTTAGAAAAACACTGTCATCCTCATTTTGATTCTTTAAGCAAGTGATGGTATGGTAGATACTTATTTTGCATGGCCATATGCAGAAACATTTTAGCAGAAAATTAATGATGCTCTGATTGCATTAAATACCACAAATCATGCTTCACCATATAAGCAGGAGTGAAAGAAAACAGAGAAATTTAGCAGATATTTTATCCCTGAAGAATTCACATGCCAATAGAAGTAAAACATGACAAACTTTATTTAAATCATAAGGGACTTCTCTAGCTCTCTAAAGTAAACACGGCAATATGAATAACAGCAGAGAAATCAAGCAGTGTCATTGCTTCTGCTAGGAAGGTTTGGCAATTTATTCTGTGATGTTATACTACTTCTGGCTTTAACCTTTATTAACATGCAGCTGATTTTGTTTATAGATCTGGTATAAAAGGAGAAAAGCCTTTTTTTCAGGCATTCATGTCTACCGTTTATTTAAATTTGACCAGAGTTCTGCTCAGGTAAGGAAGGCAGACTCTGACTTCAGTTTTAAGTACACAGAGCTGGCCATTTAGATTCATGAAGCTGATTTTGTGCTGCCCAAATAACATACACAAACTCCCAATGAATTAACCAAAGAAGCCATGCAGACAGCTCTTGCCCCTCGGGTCTGGCTCTCACTCCATCAGGTCTTTGCTCTACCTCCGTGTGGGTCCTGCCACCTCCCTTTCCTCCTGCTCTGCATCTGAGGCACTGGGGACCTTCTTTCCAGTAGCATAAGCTACAACTTCTATATCTACTCTCAAGAATAGCAGCCTTTAATGTTCCTAAATCCACCTTCAAGCTTTGTTGAAACTTCAATTAAAGCTAACAAGGTTTATTTATTAATACAAATTTGGAAGATCAGGAGAAAAGCCATAAGGACAGCACAGAAATTTTGAAGTGTCTACAGCAAGAATAACCTTTCATGGTATCATGGAGGGGTTTTTTTAAGCCAAGAATTGCATACAAGTTTAAAGAAGAATAGAGATCAGTGTCAGTTTACTAAATGCTAAGAACCTGGAAGCTCTATCTCTAAAGACAAGCTGACAATTGAGTGGACAGAATGTCAATACTTCAAACATTTCAAGGGTAAAAATATTGCTTTTTACAATCTGTGTCATATTTAATGCAAGAAAGGAATTTAGATTTTTGTTTCTTTTGCTGGCTGTCAGCTTTTTTTTCCCCTTTTATCCCAGTGAAGAGCATAATTAGAGTATTTAACACAAATACATAGTGCATTTTTTTCCCCCAAGGAAAAATAGTTCCAGCCTAAATGCAAATATGAACATAATAATTTTTATATTTCAGTTTATAAATACTTTAAAAAAAACAAACCTCCAACATTCAGTTTGTTTATTTATTTCAAGATGTTTCTCTTATCTGTGAGAACCATTATCCTTTCTTAAGACCCAAGGGGGCATTTTGACCCCTGCAGAGGCATTTCTCTTTCCTGTTTGAAAGCCTAGGAATGCACTTAGCCCTCATGGCTCCCACTCCCTTCAGTGGAAACCCTGAGTACTGCTCAGGAGTTATCACCCTATAATCATTAGAGCAGTCATTTCTGTGCTTAGTAGACCTTCACTGTAGCTGATTTGTATAATCAGGGTTAATCTATTCTGATTGCAAACATCCATACCGTAAAGTTTGAATGAATTCACACCGATGCTCACTCAGCTCAGGATGCCACCAAGACTTCCATGGAAATATGCTGTGGGATTTTTGTTTGGTTTTAGGGGTGACTTGATCCAGCATAAGTAAAGTTGCTGTCCCCTTCCTTTGAATTTGGGAAGAACTTAACTTGTTCTATCATCTATGAGAAGGAATAGGGTACAAAAAGCAGTGGTAAAGCACTAAAGTGTTAGCAGCAGCTGCGAGCCAGCTCTAACACCGAGGTTATCTGTCTGCATGAAAGCAGCAATTAGGCTTTCTACAGTAACAACCTCAGACAGACTCAGAAAACAAAACTGTGTTTGCCCCAAAGATTTCAGGTGTGGGTAGTAGAAGGGCTTTAGGTGACTTGTTGTCTAATCCAGTCCAGCAGAGAAAGCATTTATTATTTTTTCCACACACTGGGATTTGCTACTACTAGTTTTTGGCTTCTGCTTTCAGAGGAGAAAAGAAATTTTAAAATCTAATCCTATTGGAGCAATTATGAATAGAGTCAACCCCCCAAACTTCACAGTTGCTTGCAAATTAAAGAGCAAATGTAAGACAGTCAGAGATTCATTTTTTTTTCATTTAATGAAACAAGTAAAAGTTTCCCTTTAAGCATATATGAAAAAAATAAATCTACAGACATAATTTTATAATGCCCCATTTTCCCTGCCAGGTTTTTGTTTGTTTGTTTGTTTTGTTTTGTTTTGTTTTTTTCTGTTATTCTAGAATTACTAAAGACTGAATGCTTCCCAATTTACAGTCTTGCAAACTAATACACAGAACTGCAGGTAATGTTTCCACAGATTTTTGCTACTGCTGTGCTAGTCGTGCAGGTGTCTTTTTCCAAAGGATACCTTGGTGTTGGTTCTAGGTAAGATGTAAGAGTCCCCTATCAAGAGTGTCTATCAGAATAACTTACTGGGGTATTTCTGATGTAGATACCCATCTACTCATTACTAAACTGAACTCACTAACTTAATTCTCAAAAACAACCAAAGAGTCAAAGGTTAATGACTTTCGGCCACTATCAGTTTGCAGTAGGTTTGGACTGGCCACCTAGAAGTGAAAAAAATCCCACCAAAAACAAGACCTCCATGCTCCATTACCAGTGCTTTGAACCATCCAGTCACATGGATTTTGATGTTTTGAGAGGGTGAAAAGAAAGCAGATTGGCATGAGAATGCCACATTAATTCAGCAGTTAAATGGTTCTTTGAGAAGATTCACTGACAGAAAAAAAGCAAGGCTGTCTTTCTAAGCCCTCATCCTCTTTGGGCCTATACACATTTTCTGTGAAAAGTTGATTCTTCTCCTTCTTCCCCCTCCCTTTTTTTTTTTTTTTTTTTTTCCAAACAGCCTTTTATCATCTAACATGTGAAACAATTGTAATGTGAGGCATGTGAGCAGAGAGCCTTTGCCACTGGGCCCTCATAAATCTTGCCAGTTCCCAGTGAACAACACCAAATATTTGCAGCTGAGGAACATTTGGTCCGGCTTAAATTAACATATCTCAGCAGTCAGAAGTCATTAAGCTCTGCCAGTGATTTGAAACCATTTTTCCATTTCAAAAGCAACACTAGCTGTTACTTATTTTTCTGGATGAAGAAGGTGGTAAGGAACAAAAGCAATGAAATGAAAATGGGAGATACTAACGAAAAAAAAATGATAAAAGGGCTTTGAACTGCCTTTGGTAAATTTGTTATTAAGACTCCTTTTAAATAGCAGAGCACTTATGTATAAGATCAAATAATAATTCAAGATGATACACATTAATTTCAGTGGTAAATTACGTGATTTAAAGGCTGTGAAAATGTATACTTATTTTCTTCCTTAATCCCTTGTGAATATAGGCACTATCAATTTTAAAAGCTGATGAAAGCTTTAAATGAAAAACAATAATCCAACCTTTTTCAATTAAAGGCTGGAAATGGATTAAGTACTGGAGTCAAGAAATGTGCTGTCGTGCTTTTCAAAGATCACTTCTGATACGGTCTTTCAGATGCAGAAGGCTGGAAAAACACCTTGTATCTGAAAATACCGTAGTCCAAAAATTACAAGTGGACAGAAAAATTATTGAGTTTAATGCAGGTAAAATGGGAGTTTAGATCTTCCAGACTTCTATTTCTGTATTATTTACATGACACATAACTCCTGTTCAGTTGGTAAATAAGTCATCATCTGAAAGATGATTCATGAGAGCCACTCAAGGTCTGACTTGTCAGAAAAAAACCCCAAACACTTCCCTACATTTATGCTTACTAGTCTAAAATTATACAACTCTGTCAGAATTCATGTCAAAAAATGTTTCATTACAAACTCTGAAAGCTGTTTGCCAATTTATAACAAGATAAATATTGCAAGAGATTTTGATAGGTACACTGATTTTGATATGTACACTGATTGCAATGCAGTTATGATTTCTGACTTATATGTGAACAGCTAAACTGAATGTACGTATTCAAATTAATGGTAATTATAATTTTTCAGTCCCCAATTAGTTTTATTGATAAAGCTTTAATAGACTTGAATGTTTAAGATCTATGTTACTTTGAAAGGATATTGACTTACACTCAAAAGCATTCAAGTTTTTGAAGCACTACTAAAGACAGCCCTTCCATTTGAGAGCTTTCTGAGATTTTCAAACTTTTTAAACTCTCTGCAGCTTTAGTAAAATCAGTTGTGTGTAAAAAAATAGATATTCTATTAAACAAACTTAAAAGACAAGGGTTCTATAAAGGAGACATTTACTGCTAACTAGGTATGAAAGTTTGCCAGGATAGCTATATAACCAACTAATTTTCTAGGTGGGCCTTTTTTAAAGGGATTTTATTTTAAAAATAATAAGTAATTGTAATAGAAAAGACTTATACAAAAAGCTTTTGAAAATAGAAATGGCCTACATTATCAATGCTATGTAAAAGGAATTTTATGATTACTATACTTGAACAGACAGCAAACCATGGTATACGAATACCCAAATATGAGAAATAAGACCAGAGTGTTTGAGAATATGAAAATGTCAGAGTAAATGTATTCTCAGAAAAGTGGCTGTATTTTTCTTCTCCCACAAGAACACAATAAAATGAAGCAAGCAAGTCATTTATTCACTGCTTCTCTTCAGGTCATGTTATAGCTGAAAAACAGCAGAGGAAAATCTTCATCATGTTTTCTTCCATAAATTACTGATAACATTTCCTTACCATTTTACAGGATCATGGTACAGTTGAGGCTGGAAGCAACCTCTGAAGACCACCTAGCCCAGCCCAACTCCTGACTTTTAAGTAGTTCCTTGGAGAGTCTCCACTGCCTCTCCTCAACATTCTCCCAGTTAAAAAGTCTTCTCGTATGTTCTGATGTAATTTCTTGTATTTCAGTTTCTGTCCATGTCCTCCTGTCCTTTCACTATTCTTTTTCCTAAGCCACTCCACTATCCTCTGTCTATGGTCTAATCCATTTGTCAATAAACCATGTCATCCTGCACTGAAGAAACAGAACAGGTCTGCAAAGCCCCCTCACATCACACAAGGTTACCCTGCATGTAGAGGTCAATTTTTGCAGTCACAAGTCATAAAACATTTTTCAAAAACTTACAAGCTAATTTCATGGGGAAAAGCAAGTGGGACAATACCTTAAAAGATCAGGTTGGAAGGCATACACCAGCTTGTGGAAGCCTGTTTGGTGCTCTACCCACTTTCTGTGTAACCCTGCACATTTAGACTGAACTAGACTGATAGAGATGCTGCTTCAATGCTAGTTTGAAAGATGGAGAGTCTGCAGGAGCACCATAACACATCACATCCTTACATCAAGGAAGAGAATGATGAAAGCACACAGCCAATCTAGAAATCAAGTAATCCATATGCATAGATAGTTAGCCAAAAATATGGCTGCTTTCCAAGATGTGCTTTTCCAAGATCTCCAAACCTGTCATCGTAAGTCTTTGGTGAAACAGAGCTGTCGTATGGGTGCTGAGCATCTTCTTGTAAATTTAATCCTAGTTTTCAACAACTATTTACTTCAGAACTCCTTCCTTTTAATCTCTTTTTCCCTAGTAGAATAATAAAAAATAATTTAAAAAAAAAAAAAAAGGAAAGAAATTAAAGGAAAGCCAAGGCTACTCTGTTCTGGATTGAGGAATTGTGTTATCAGTGAGAACAGAATCAGTCCCACTATTCACTAGAGAATATTTCTCAAGCAGGACAGCCCAAAATCTGGTTAGGTGTGGGCTACAAACTGGCTGTAGTAGTCAGGGGCTGTGCTGCAAAGGGCTCTCTAATTGCTTAAGATGATTATTTCTCCTCTCCCATGTCATACGGTGAGGTCAGGCTTTCAGGATGTTCACTTTCCTTTCACAGCAACAATATTCTGGATGCTGCATTTCATATAAATCCTATGCATGTTTGAGACAATACATGTAGTATGATTAGATCTGCGTTATTTAACTACATTTTTAAACTCTAAACATATCTATCCACTGTTATATTACTGTACAACACAGATCCTCATTCAGCAAGACTCAGACATATTTCTGGAGCTGAAATAAATATCAAGCATGGAAGATACTCCTTGAGCCCTGTAGCTATAAGAAGTATTTCATGTGATTTATTATAGCATAAGAATATATGTAATGATGAAAACAAGTTGAAAAGTAGAGGATATGACTTCTTTTAGCCCTTTGGAGGCATCATAGCTATAACTTATGGGAGGACCAGTCTGGAGTGAATTGGGTGACTCTGTTATCAGCTGTGGGGTAAATAAAATAATACTCTATTTAATAGACCTGACAACAGCTATTGAATTTACATCATGAGGTACAGGCTACTTCTTTTAAAATGAGCTCATCAAAGCTGAAATTGGGATTAGTTAATAACTAATACATTCAAGTTTGAAAGAGGATATATGGAATTCATATGATTTCTAGTTCTCATTTTATATTTAGTGTAGTGTAGAGGGCTTTGAGCATTTTTTTTCAGGGAATCGAACAACACTGTTGAATTGTGGGTTTGGGTTTGTTTTTTTTTTTTTATTCTCCTTTCCAAAAAGAAAATGAGAAGAGAGAAAAACTGAATGACAGCAATAGAATTTCAGACCTTAAAAAACTTATATTAGCTAAACAATGGAGAAAATCACCAACTGAACATTAACTTTTGCAGTATCATTTGGAATTAAGCCATTTTAGACAGATGTTCATGGGTACAGATAATGCTCACAGAGTTCAGACTTTTAAAATGCACTAAAATGAATGTTATTGTTAAAGAAATTAAAGCACTGCACAATAGTATTTCAACTCAAGTAAAGATTACAGTTAAAAAATTCCTTATGGAAGTACACAAGCAAATGACCCACTTAAATAGTCCCCTTCATGTTCTTGGATGTCAGTTATTTATAAAAGTTCCTTTGCCACTCAAACAGTTTTGTATCAACAGGAAACGAGTTAGACAATCTTTAATAAACACATAAAGAAGTGCTCTACAGATAGTTGCTTAATTATGGAGAGCAACTCATGGAAACATAAAAAGAAAATGCTAAAATATAGGTTTAGGGAAAAAGGTCTTGGAAATCAGATATGAATATATATGGTTTTATCTGTCCTGGCAATATAGTAGCTATCCATATTTTTAACAGACATTTAATGTCTGTAGTCATTATTATATTTATGGATCCTTATTCGTATTATTAAATGAGTTTACTATTAACAGTAATCAAGTTTTCATTCTGCTGTGCTAAGAAGGGAGTACAGATTCAAAGAAAATTTTAAGAAGTGCAGAGAAAATCGTTCACAAAATTATATTTCCACTTGTGTTAGCTTCAACTGCAGAAGAAATTATGATAGAATATACTTTCTCTTCTATGTACACTATAGTGAGCAGAAAAGTACATGATGGAAGTAGATATTATTAAATAGACCTGCAATTTTTCTTTGAAATTCTGTTTTCATAATTCCGCTTTCAGGAAGAAAAAAAAAAAAAGAGCTGGAATTAAACCTAGCACTCCCTGTTCTACAGCTCCACTAATAAGTCATTCTCCTACATTTCTAACAACTTCATTAGAGTGGCTGCATATCTTTCACAAGTATGAGCTGGAAACTAAGTGGAAAAGAAAAAAAACATACCCCGCATAAAGGCAACTAAGAAGCTGTTCATGTGTTATGTAAAAAACATTTACAGAAAGAATTCTTAAAATAATTATTCGTGGCTTCAGACTTTTCTCTCAGATAGAGTAAACAGGTTTTTTAGCCATTCCTTCACCATGCCTGACCAAGCTTAGTACAAAATACATTATTTTGTATTATTCACTACTTCTGGAATTTTAATATTTTTAAGATTTAGGAAAAAATTGCTACACGTTCTGTTTTAGCTGAAAATAAAAGTATTATTTTAATATATCAGAGAAGCCATTTGTGGAAAGACAGTAGACAAACCTCTATTCTATTGAACATTTTTTACTACAAAATTCTGTACAAAAATAGTTAACATATCTTTTCCCCTCCATTTTTCCACACAGCTCTAATTTAGATATAGAAATTTTTCAAACTTAAATCAACAGCTGAAGAACTTGATTGAGGATGTATTGAATTGTGCCCAGTGTCAAGTCAGGTAGTCCCTATATCTCATATTTCTAATTAAATTTTCATGCAGCACTTAAAAATACTGTAACATGATATTAACAGTTAATTTAATAATTAAAATATTATTTTTAAGTGACTTCATGGCTAGTGTTTACATTATTTCTCTACCTCTATATTGCAAGTGAAAAAGCTGTATTGGGTATTTTTTATTGATCTTATATATTTTAATGGGCCCACACACATCTATACACACTCTTACACACACATACACACTCACACATACAAAAAGGTTGGCCAGGAAATTAGACATCTTATCTGTGAGCTTGCTAAATAAGGACCAATAACCTAGGTCTGCAGTACTCTGTGTGATAACTGCTCTTACAAAATGAAATTTTGACTTTTTCACAGCTTAGCTACAAGTAGACACTATCAGTAAAACTGCATTTCTGTGCAATATGATGGGAAGTAAAAGATTTCAACATCTGACAGGAGAAAATGAACAACTGATAAACAATCTTAGAAATGTTCTCTCACTGCAAGGCATGCTTTTGATGATGATTTACATTTTTATTATTGTTGACTTTCAGGATGGGGCTGATGGTTAGCTAAACATACAATAACTGAAAGAACAAACCACATAAAATGCAAGCCAAATCAAAAGAAAAAACAAGACTAGCATCATCTGCTTTAAAAGCTTTTGCTCCTTTTCCCCTTCATTTAAGTATTCAGTAAATGTAACAGGAACTCAGCACATTGGAAAAAATAGCAAAAAAAAATTATCACAGCTTTCTGATTCTAACATGGTAAATATTCCAATTCCTCTTCCACTTTTCTCCTCCCATTCAAGAATTCAATTCTAATTCCTAATCCAAAGCACAATGAAGGAACGCATACTAACACTTAACACTCCTGCAGAGTCAACATTTGATGTTACGCACTAACCTGGGATTGTAGCTGTGGGGAAAAAAAGTGTATAACTTAGGAAAGATGACCATGTTGAAATATCAGTGAATATAGAAAACCCCTGCAACTGAAAAAGTGTGTAACTCATTTTTTTTTGTTTGTTTCTGCACTGAAGGATAAGGAAAGAAACAGGCAAATTTTTTTGTTAATTTAGTTAATGTGTTCAGTTGACTAAATAAATTGGAAGAAACAAAAGCATAAACAATGATTTGATTTTGTTTTGCTGTTTTGAAGACAGTTCTTGAACAGTTTGATGGTTTCTTTACAATCAATTTTTCATTTAAATTAATTAAGATAGTTATCATTTTAAAGCAGTGCTTTAAAAATGAATGCTTTTAATATTTAAAAATAATCAAAATCATTTTAGGTTAACCCAATGTTAATTTGACTAAATCCTCATTCCCTCTGTAAATTCCAATTAAAATTTTACGTAATTGTTTCCTACCTGTTACTACTTAGTGCACAAATTAAACTGAAAATTTTATTAGCCACCCAGCTTTATCTTTTAAATTGAATCAAGTAAATTTAATAAAACTGGTTATAAATGAATGCACCCTCATCTTCGTTTGTTAAGATTTTAATTATAAAAACTTAATGGTAAATAATCCAAAAGAGAAAATAGAAACAAAAAAAAAACCCCAAACCCCCAAAAGTTGTATCAGAATTCTGTGATGTTTTAATTACTCTGTAAATGTATAGGACAAACCCAAGAAGTGCCTTTATTTCTTTAGGTTCCTACAATTAAATACTGCTCATCATACTTCTGCATTTCATCTATGCATTTCATTCTTAGTCACACCTATTTATACTCATTAAATATATGGGATCAAACTGTATATTGATATATACATATTTACAATGTTACATCATTTTAATCAGTGCTGAGAAGCACTGACACATAATTCAGCTCCTAAAGGCAAGGACAGTGCTGCTAGAATCTGTCACACAAACTTTTGGGATGACAGTCTAACATAGATTTGTACCATAATTCTGTGGGAAAGGGGAAAATGGAGCAGTGAAAGTGGAAAGAAAACGATGAGGCAGTCTCAGTTATACTACTATGACACTGTAGATTATAGCTTTCCAATAATTTTGAGATGTACAGATTTTATATGTCAGATAATATTTCTTATGTTTATGTCCATTAGATAAAGTAGAATGTAATTTACTGATCTTTACAAATAAGTTCTAACCCAACTATTGTTTAAAACTAATATTGACTTCAAGCAAAAGAATTATCTCTATTCATTGTTTTTTTAGAGCAGGTTATTAATATGTTACCTTGAGCCTTTCACCTCGAAAGTTACAATAGTTAAAGTAAAACCCTGTGTCTAAGAGAACAACAGGAAAGCATTCTGTGCCATATTTCTAATGAAAAAATCAGAACATAAGTTCAGAACTGATTTCTGTTTAAAAACAGGTAACCAAGAAACTCAATTATTTGGTTTCTCTGCCAATGTTCCTTTAGTTTTCATACACCCCCTCCCAGCCAATAGCTGAAACTGAAAATCCGACTGACAATCTGCACAAATGCATCAAGTGCAGCCTGGGGATTAAAACAGGCTAAGGACTTTCCAAAGATAAAGTACAAAAACACAAATTCCACTTCCCAGCTTCAAGGCCAGGCTGGAAAGGGCATGGAGCAATGTGGTCTATGAAAGGTATCCCAGCCCATGGCAGGGGAGCTGCAATAAGGTATCTTTAAGGCCCCTTATAACCCAAGCCATTCTATAATTCTATGATTCTATTTTTAGTGTAAGTTTGGGCGGCACAGCTATTGACTGGCTTCAGCAACTGTTTGCTAATGGGTAATAATTGAGTAGAAGAGAGTATCTGCAGTGCTAATGTGCAAGTATAATGAGGTAGGACTCTTAAGGTGAAATGAATGAACAAGCCCCAGCCAAATGTTTTGTAAAATATTGACTGAAAGTCTGGAAAATGTACAACAGCACATGGTTAGAAAACTTTGATTTGAAAGAAAACAAGTTACTTGAATCAGAAGTTGTATAAAGAAAAGGAGCCTGCAGATTTGCAATATAGGTCTTAAACATTTTTGGTATGAAATGAAAGCAAGCAGAATCAGGACTGCAAGGCAAAGGTGACAGGATCATAGATACTATTTTGCTGTAAATAAGACGTTCTGTTAATAAAGTCAAGGCTCGATATCCTTTCCTGAAACAAATATTATTCCCTTGTGTTTGGATGTTGTAACGCTAAACAAAAGGGCTGCAATTTGATCTCTGACCATGCTGCAAAGATTTTCTTGTGCCCACATTATTTAGTGCTAGTACTTTCTAGAGCAGATGTGTTGTGGAGGGAGCTAATTGTAGCAGTCAAAACACAGCCAGGCTAAAAGCTAACAATTAAGCAGTCTGGACAATCAAGGATTCAATGCTTAAGCTCACTCCCTAGATCTCTTTTATTTAGCAGAATTTATGGTCTGTTATATTGAGGCTTTGCTATGTAACAAAGGAGAAACGTGCCTTGAAAATGCAGCTAAAAAGTCATTGAAGTTGTATTTTTATGAGTTCATACAATGGGAAATGGACATGCTTTCACTCCCACAAATCAGACTGCTGCAAACTGAACATATGTAGCTATTTTCTTTGAACTGCAAAAATTGCACACAGATGAAAATGTAAGTTTTCACTCAGAAAAAGTCGGCATTTCAGTACATCTTTGTTGAACAAAGATTTAAATCCCCGTTTTTATTAATCACAGATAAAAAGGTGCCAGATTCAGATCCTCATGTCACAAAAACCAGAATGCAGACACTCTAGACACAGGGGAGAAAACACTGCATAAATCTAAGTTCAGTATTCAGATATGGCTAAACTTTCAGTGCAGAACTAAATGTTTTCCTAAAAAATTTTTAGCATAGAAGTGGTATGTGGGAGGCTGGCTTTAACCAGATCTAAGTCTAAGATAACCTCCTGAAATAAGTCTTTGCTATACAAGTGGCTGTTTTGTTGGTTTTAATTCCTCCATTTGAACAGTACTAAATCTTTGCTCTTGATATAAGTCATTGATTGCAGGAAGTCTGACACTTGCTCGTTGAAAAAAAGAGTAACTACACTGGCCAGCTGAATTTCTAATTTCATATATGGGTCCTTAATCTGACCCAAAATGTGATTGGTTAGATTTCATATGTGCTTACTTCTATAAGTATCTCCTACTAAGATGATTAAGAATATATACCCTTCTATCACAAGGCATACACTGTGAGCTCCTGCAGCGCATTCAGAACTTTCTGTGCTCAGAGATGTCCAATACCCATTAGTTTAGTAGTAATTTTCTGACCGTTGAACTGGTTAGAAATATGCTCAGTTGAAAGAAATGTGGGGAAAGGATAGTCCATTTTATTTGCAAAATGACCTGTAATACAGCACTCATTTTCTGGGAGGGAGGGAGGGAG
>VZSR01003803.1:33588834-33593834 GCA_013398615.1 Brachypodius melanocephalos
AGAAAGATCAAATATAATGTAGTTTTGGCAAATTAAATATCTACTTTTCCTAGGTTATGAGGACCTGTAATGTTGCTTCTACTAGTGATAACTTTAACAATTGTTTGAAGCATTTTAGCTCTATCTGCAGGGTTCCAGTGGTGAACCTTTTTTTTGAGTACAACAAATACATTACATTGCCAATCTCCTTTTGTCTCACTGCCAAGGTCACGGTCAAGAAACAGACTGAGTTTTTCCACTTTGCTAATCTAGGGTGTCTGGAGTTTTTCAGGAAATGCAGGAAATTCTAGGTGCCTAGTAAAAAGCAAGTCATTTGTATAACAGTGGGCAACAGTATCAAGTGTTCTGCACCTGTTTTACACTCCAGGACTGTAATTTCTGCAAAGTAAACAGTAGATCTCAGGGTCAGATTACAAATTCTAGTAGGCTGTTTGCTAGATTGCCACTTTGTTTAACCTTTACACTTTCATTTAGAAAGGAGAAAGTATCATTGTCACACCAAGAGGGCAGTTAAAGAGTTTTAATTAACTGTGGAGGTAATTAGACTTCCCAGTTTAACAATTATCAGACAATTCTTTTCTCCTCTAAGTCCTTTAAACTTGCCCAGTCCTTTATGAGGAGTAAAATCCATTTTACAAATATTCTGCTAAAAGGAAAAATGGATAAAAGACTACACAGAAAGAAAAGCTGATTCTACTATGAAATTATCTATTTCCTTCTTTTGATTTAATAACAAGTCAAAATCTATCAGCTTCTCATCCACCATTCCCTGCCAAAGTCCAATTCTAATCCAATTGCTCCTTTTATTAACCTACTCTCCCTTCAGTCTCCTGAGCCTCTGCTCTGTTTGGTCCATTGTTTTATTCTCACATATGACAAAGGTGAAAAAAAAACCCTCTCCCTCCTTCTTTCCAATACAGTTGGCTGTTTACAACTGTAGTTTAAACAATTATTTGAAATCTCTGATCCAGCTCTCTCTCTCCTCCTGTGAAAGACTAGATCTCTCGTCATGAGGGACATTGCTTATCACTTCTGATTCTCAACTTCATTTTTCAAGATGTAGATATACCTCAGAAAGCAAGTAACAGCAATCTTATTCCCAGAATCAAGAAAGGAATCCTCAACATTGGCTTTCCTGAGTACAACACATAACTAGGAATGTAGATACATTAATATATACCTTCAGGTCCTTTAAAGCAAAATGAGAACTAATATAGAACTGTGCTCAATGGTTCTTAAGGAAAAAAAAGGAAAACTAGAGGTTTCTTTTGCTGGCATGAATTATTTGAGTTAAATGTACAACAGGTGTGGGCTCTGGGGTTATCTCTTGTATCACTGTGCCAAAGCCTAGCTCCCATACACCTGTATTCCAACACATTCCATCCATGCATTCCAACACGGTTGCTGCCATGCTGACGGTTCATTTGCATGCATATAAAACTATGGTTTACTCTTAATGCCCTCCATGTGAAGCTCACAAATTTTAAGGAAATGATTAAGTAAATTTCTCACTAGGGCAGAATTGGATGCGACAGATGAAGACGTGACTTGAACAGGTCACAAAAACACTGACAGAAGGGTGACAGTGACAGATTGGAGAGCTGAACCCCAGGTCTGTACATATAATGTCTGTTTCTTGCCTCAATTTTTTTCTAAACATTGAAATATTAGAAAATCACAGATTTTTAAATAAAAATATAAGAATTCAGCTTGTTAGTGATAAACAAATTTATGATGCATTACATTTTAATTGGAAGTCAATAGGATAACCAAAAAAGGCAAAATTTAAAGAAAAGCAGGAGGAAACTGTAAAACATAAAGAGCTGAAAGGGCTGAAAGGATGACAGGATACGGCCAAGAACACCATTTGGCCAGGAGGAATTTTGGTTGAATTATTGTGTGAAGTGAAAATGGAAACACAAGACCAACATCCAAGATCAGCTCAGGGGTCTGAGATACCGCCATAAACCTCTTGAGATTTGTTCTCATTATTTTAACCCCCCCAAAACCATAGTGCAGTTATAAACCTTGTGAATTCCAGTTGCTTATCATTTGTTCTACACATAATAAATCCTTATTTGTAATATGCATCATATAATGGAGTAGTAAATATTTCCAATTAGCTTTAGTGTCACAGTCCTCAAAAACTGATGCATTTATGTTAATATAAAAGCATACATGGAACATTTTATCATGCATTAGAGATTTTAATCAGGTAATCTGCACAGCATCTGGAAACCTAAGCAGAGGCAAAGTCTGCTATAACAAAGGCACTGTAACAGTTCACCTTCAGTGAAGAACAATAATGCATTATTAAATTCACTTTCCTGCTCAGTGGTTACACTTAGCTGACCACAGCAAATTTGCTCTCTGCCTGGTCTTCACAAGTTGGCAGAAAAATAGATTCTGTCACATTTAACGGGTTCTGAAAATGACAGGATGCCTCTCTTGGTTTAACTATAAACCATAATCTTTCAGAAGTAAATATAATTACAAATGCCTTTTGTCACGTAGTTCTTAGGAAGGATATTATATGTGGGTTATTAGAGTAGTAGATCTCACTATGTACTTGAATATCATTAGAAGCCAGAATTGATATTGCACAATAGCAACTTCAAAAAAGAATCAGACTTCTATTTTTCTTTGATCCTAAATGACATCATAATTCCTAGAAAACAAAGGTACAGGCATCAAATTCTTGAGTATGGTCAAACTGTTATCAAGAGATATTACTCCTTAAATGAACATCAAAGAAAAACCTATGTTCTCTTTTGTCAAAAACACTGTTTTAATTTTATTCTGTACCTAATTAGAAATTTGCTTTGTTTTACATACATTTGATTGAAGGAAGCTTTAAGAAAACTGCCTTAGACTCAGGATTCAGTGATGAAGAATTATTGATTAGGAATTTAATTAGCAAAAGTCAGCCTAGTTATACACAACAGAACCCGATCCCTTTAGGTTTCCAAGGAGTTCTATCAAGCTGCAAGCATGATAACAATCTGCTCCGTATGATGATATTAACTTTCAGGTAGAGGTCTTCAAACAACACCATACGCCACTTAAATACTGGTGAAGTGCAATTTAGGCCCCAGTTAAGATGTCTTAAAGATTTTTAATTAGGTTTGAGTAAGTAACTAGTTTAGCAATTACAAGATACTTTTTGTTTCCCTATAAGCCCTTTAATTCAGCAGTTTTCTTAGAAAAAGCTCTAAAGTGGGAAGTTAAAAGGCAGGCTTGGGTTCTGCAATCTATCTGTGGCTTTTTATTACTTATTTAGATATAAAAAATAAGTATAAGTAACTCCTCAGAAGGAACTTAGGTTTTACACTGACATTGTACTCAAAACTGCCATGGAACTTATCACAGTCATTGTTCAACAAAGTGGAATTGCCACCTGATGCTAGGTAGTCTGTCCTTAACATTATGTGCCTTGAGTGAAAATTCTATAAATTGAGAAAATGTAAAATGGCATAAAAGATTTGGATCTTAGCTCCACCCTTGCTGTGAACAGCAGCACCACACTTGTGGCAGGACCACAACTGAAGCTTTCCTGGACACCGAATAAGGATTTCTGGGAGTCCAGATCACTCTCTAGCAGAGAGATACTTCTGTTTCTCTTTTAAATGATTAAACCGAAGTTCACATAGAATGGTTTGCGTTGTGAGGGATCATTAAAGATCAAGGGCAGGAACATGTTTCACTAGACCAGGTTGCTCAAAGCCCCATCTAACCTGGTCTTGAACATTTCCAGGGATGAGGTATCCACAGCTTCTCTGGACAACCTCTCTCAGTGTCTCACCATCCTCATAATAAGAAATTTCTTCCTTATGGCCAATTTAAACCTCTTTGAAATCACTGTTCCTGCCATGTAGGTAAAAGTCTTAGCCCTTAGTAAAAAGTCTCTCTCTGTCTTCCTTCTAATCTTTGTATAAGCATTGAAAGGACAGCAAAGTCTACCTGGAGCCATTTCTTCCCCAGGCTGAAAAGTTTTTAGATAAAACCCATTTCCTTATTGGTTCTTCCTACCAAGAACAAAGCAATATAAAAATGAACATGAACCTACTGCTTGCTTATGCAAAGCATAACCCTGCAAAGCATATGGAGTCTTAAATTCAAACCACTGTTCATCACCCTGTGACACCAAAATATCCAGTAGCCCAGGGACTGGATTCAGTCCTTCCAAAAGGATGGACTACCCACCATGTTACACCTGCAGCCATGCTCCTGTGTAACATGGCCATTTACACAGCCGTACAAAGAGACTGAAGGATCAGGTCTGCCCACACTGCTTGCTTCTTAAACTCAGTATTTGCCTTCATTTTGAGCTACTCTCAATACAACAACTCTCCATGACAGACATGCCCAAGTGCCTGCCCAAAGCAATGTGCATGTAAGTATATAAATATCACTTGGATTTTGGGATGAAACTAGTTTCTGTCTAATTCTGCATGGCAGGATACCACAGTATTTCTTATATGGGATCCAGGGAAAATTGAAGTATGCCATATGAACTAGCAACATTTTATGTAACTGGGAGACTAATGTGTCTGCTAGAGTTCCAATACTAATTCTAGTTACTATGTAATTTTTTTGTTGGAAAAAAGCAAAGTATTATCCAGCTTTTACTTTACTTTCTTTTAAAAAGCAGTAATTTCACATTTTTACTAATACCAATAATAATTGTTATTATTTTACAGGATATGGTGGAAAAAAAATTAAGTCACACAAACTAGCCTTTCCTCTCTTGATGCCTCCAAATATTTTCAAATATTGCAATTTTTACACTCTTGAGTAAAAGATCCCAGTGGTTTGAATAGGAAAGGAGTTGGGCAATCTGTCCAAATGCAAATGTTCCAGGACTAAAAACTATGTTTACTTTGGAAAAAAAAAATCTTGCCTAGATATTGGAAATTCTCCCAAAATCAGAAGGGACTTATTGCAGGGACTCTAGCATTCATCCACAGTTTAGGTTCTACAGCACCCACAGCAACATCTAG
>VZSR01003803.1:33598834-33612304 GCA_013398615.1 Brachypodius melanocephalos
CTTTCAGGAAGAACATGCAGAACACCATGCTCTCTCTAAATTCACAAAATGATTGTGTGTTTCTCAATGTCTTCCGAATTTAGTTCTAGAGCAGCTAGATACATCAAATATCTTTTTGTTCTCTTACAAAAAGTAAAAGTAGAAAGAACTGCTTTAGAGAAACACAACCATATTTGCTCATCCTCATGGTGGTATGCTACATATCCCCTCATAGTAGGATGTCACAGCTTCTTTAACTTCATTCCCTGTAACATGCTTTTCCTAAAAGTAAACATTAAGAGAACTGATGATTTTAAAACTGCAATGTTAAAAGGTTAAAACTGCTTAATAAAAAGGTTCTTTCTAACATCTTATCAATAACCATTATATCTTTCATTTAAGAATTCATTTTTAAAAATGAAAATGAGCACACAGATTATTTTGAATGGGTTTATAGCTCCTCTCCACTATATATGCAGTAAAGACCATTAAAAAAACCAAACAAACAAACAAACAAAAAAAACCCCTATAAAGACCATTCTCAGGTCTATTGCATGAAGGACACATAATGACCATTAAAAAGAAAGTTTGGGGAAAAAAGAAACAAAAGATTAAAGCAGGTTTCAGAACTGTTTGGGGCACAAGACACTTAAGAATTCTACATGCAGAGCTGTTTCAATAGATTGAAAATACATTAGATTTTGTGCACAACTCATATGAACCTATTCAGAAAATCAGATATTTCCAAGATTCATGTAAGTCATTGTAAATATACAATAGGCAGCGTGCATATGTACAACTGGGCTGCATTGAGCCTAGTTAGCCAGGAATGTTTCAGAAGTGATGTGCACATATCCATCAAGTGAAAACTGCACAGCAAATCTCTCATAAAATGTGTCAGAACTACTACTACCCCAGCAGAATAAAGGCCCCTAGTAGAAAACAAGTCTGCAGAGGTATGTCATTGGAGGATGATTTGATGAGGGTCTATAGAAATAATTTTATCCCATTATTTGCACTGAAAAAAAAAGCTTTCAAAAGTTTGTACTACCTTTGCACTCCTTCCTGCCTACACACACTATTCATATCCTGTTCAATAATATAAAAGGCTTCTATGTTTTCTATGTAACAAAAATAGATGTTTTCCATCTACTTAGCAAAAAAACACCCATTAAGAAAAACTTCCAACTTCATTTGTCACCTCTATAATCCATTAACTGTAATAGGTTTTAATGTACTTTTAAAATTCCTGTACTTTAAAAGATACACCAACAACCAAAGTGTAAAAAGGCTATCTTGGTGATACTGGCTTTATCAAATTTTAATTTAGCAGATCTTTATTATATTATCTGTCATAGGCTACAAATTTGACTACTACTTTTAAGAGTTTGAGAAGTCCTAGGTGATGTAGAAAGCACGAACTCAGTATCTTAAGGATTTAACAACTAACCTATTAACATTTAATAGGAAATATTCAGGATGTGAAATGAGAATGTAGACTTAAAATGTGTTAACTGTAAACTGTGTAAATGTATTGCCATGCAGAAACACATCAAGGTATACTAATATTTTTATAAAACACAATATTAAGCAAAATAAATATAAGTATCCCTCTGTGTGTATGTATTCATACAAAAATGAACAGATAAAGTATGTTTACACAAGCAGCTGGGCAGCAGAACTGCCAATGAAAATTACTCTGTACTCTCCTTAAAAAAGGGCTTTCTCAGAGAACTAACTAAAATCTTAACAGACCAGAAACTGAATTTAACCAAAGGTCTGGATCACTTGTTTGATGAGTTTGCTAGAGAACAGTTCAGGTTGAAGAGAATTTTGTTGATGCTAACACTTCCTCTGACTCTTTCATATTTATAGAAACATATTCATATATGTTTCTGTATTTTTTAAGGTGAATAAACGTTATATTTACATTGTGCATACCTTTTAAGAGGACTTACTGCTGATAATGCAGAATGAATATCTAACTATATGACATAGTTATCATTAGTTTCCTTTATGATGCATGAATGCTAACAGGAAAATCCAACTCTAACTTAAGAATATTTAAATTTTCCACTCTTTAATGAGGATACTTTGAAATTTTATGATTCTCTTTTATAAATATTACCCAAAGGTCTCAGACTGACCTTGTCTCTAGAAGGGTACATAAAATAAAAAGAAAGACAAAACCTGGGACTTTTTAATATGTGGATTTGATAAAGTTATACCTTAATTGCTGCTGTCAAGAAGCAGTTATTGTTGATTATCTGAAAATTACTTGTGGAATTTTCATTAATGTCATAGTTTAAAGCTCTTCTGAAATAAATACTTAAACTTCTTTTGGGAACATGGTGAATATTTTATGTTTTGCCATAGAAAACAGCATGCATATTTTCAGCAAGAGAGTGTCCTTCCCATAACATCTCAAATAACATTCAATTGAAAATGTAAGTATGACATTCAGGCTTCATTTGCTGTTGGTGTCTATCTAAAAGAAATATAAATTGATAGAGACAGAAAATTCTAATCTGATGCCCTAAGGCCAGATCCAATAAAACACTTAAGCATCTAAATCTGGTGTTAAAGCAACCAACTTTTCAGTGGTTGGCCCCCAGAAGGGAATCTTGGACTCGAGTGAGCTGGGTCTTACATTCCTTTATAGAGAACAGAGTAGGTATTTCTAGGCAGGTACCAGTGAGAAAATTTAAATATTCTCAAATTGGAGGGAATGCTACGAGCAGCCACTGCCTCCAACATCACCCCAAAAAATCGTATGCAGTCACCTGGAGCTTGTCAGTAGAGAAACACTGCCAGTAGGACCGAGCTATAAATTACACCTTGCAGACCCAACACAACCCGAGTCCAGGCTGTAAGGGTAAAGGGATGATGTTAAAATATGCTTCCTTTTTTTACAAAACCCACAGTGACTAAGGATACTGCTCAGGAAATGTGTCACAGGTTCAATTCTCTCTTTTGCCTAGAGGGAATTAGGCTCCACATCTCTGAGGAGGGTGTGTGTCACTTTTAAGCCATTGGTTATTTCGAACTCTCTTTTTTTGCAACACTTCAGATCAGTGAGCAAAAAGAGGATCAGGATTCAGCAGTCTAGTCTTTATGTTCTTCACTAGTTTCTCTTTCCTATGCTATATCCCATGCTTAACAGATAATATTATTGAAGAGCTGAATGGGTATTCAGATCCATAAAAAACACCAAAAAACCTGCTTCTGACTGGAAGCTTCAAAGTGGAAGGTCTGCAGGACATCATATGTAAGCTGAGCAGAAAAAGAGATAAAATATACCTCACCAAAACTGAGGGACTATCAAGTGCAAACTCTTTGTGTCACTTGAAACTTGAAAAGACTTAAAGTCTCTTAACACAGAAAACGGAATGGATCTTTTCTAATATGACTGCCATACTTCACGTAAGTCCTCCTTGTTGAATCTGACCTAATAAACCAAATGTGCATCATCAAATATTCCATAATTACAGATTACAAAATCAGATACTTGGTTTTAGCTGTCAAGCACTTGAACTAACATTGTGTACTTGAGCTTTCCTCGTTCTTCCCAGGACCATTTACATTTCTACAGCCTGCTTTCAGTAAAATTGGGAAAGCTGCTATCTTCTAATAAGCAAAAAACCTTTAGAAATCTAGGGTAATTGAGTTCCTGTGATACAGATGATGGCATCTTGAGTGATGTATGAACTGTGAGGCAGAAGTGCTCTGCGGTGTCTCCTGCAGTCCTCCCTAGTCCAGACTAGGAACCTGGCTGGACCACAACATAACCTTCGCAAACCCAAGCTGCCCTCTTAGGGAATGCAAGGAATGAGTGGAACTTCAGATGTGTACATTGGGTCTTGACCCAACATGAAGCTAGGATGCAGCAAAGCTGCACACCTGGATCAAGCAGCTGTAAGATGTCCCCAGTACCCATGCTTTACACATGATCATTGGCAACAGAAACTCTTCCAGTTTTCCTGCAACAAATAATGACCCTGAGCCTGATATGAATGTGCTGGTTTGAACAGACAGATCCATAGAACCTCATTTGATTGTTGGTGTCATAATAATAACCGGACTCCATGGAAGGTAAGGTAACTCCAAACTCCACATACCAGAAACTGAAAATAGATTTAAAGACAGTCTAAAGGCAAAAACCCCCCAAAAAACAAAACAAACAAACCCCCACCATAAACAAACAAACAAAGAACAAACAAAGAAAAAAGAACCAAACCAAAACACCTCCCCACCACAAAAAAACCAAAACCAACTGAACAAAAAAAACCCCACCAAACAAAACACCACAAAAAAACCCCACACACAATACAGCACAAGAGCTTTACTGGTAGTTTAAACCACTCTAATAAAATAAACTAATTTTTGTTATTAATACTAATTCCTGCTGAATTTTGAATAGAAATACATACGATCTTTGAAAGACTTATTCAGTTTGCCGAACCAACTTTTTCTGAATAATTTATATCACGCTGCATGGACTGGGTGAATTAGATCCTTCGTATTGTTTCTAACAAGTAAATGGCATTTTCTCTCCTGTATCCAGCTCATACATCAGGTGAAACAAATTATTCACCCCTCTGACATTCAAAATTTGGTATGTTGATCAGTTGCCTCTGTTATAACTTTGTGCCCCCTTTAAATTATCTGTTGACTGTAAAGAAAATTTTCCTGATCTCACATCACTTCAGAGATTTCTTTTTATCTTTTCATTTTTCAATAGAAGAGGAGACAAGAAGAGAAAAGACAGGGCCTTCTTTACTAGTCAGGATTTCTTAGGTTCTCCCAGGTTCAATTAAAAGACATTTTAGTTGCATCTAGTAGATTTCTGCCAACAAAAGTGGCTTAGAAGGAAATACATTAATTTTTAAATGCTTCCTGATACTTATTTAGAACTTTTTCTTTCTTTTTTTCTTTTTTCTTTTTTTTTCTTTTTCTTTTTCTTTTTTCTTTTTTTTGTTTTTGTTTTTATTTTTATTTTTCCTTTTTATTTTTCTATTTCTTCCTCTTCTTCTTCTTCTTCCTCTTCCTTCCTTCCTGCCTGCCTTCCTGCCTGCCTTCCTCTGATGAAGGTGATGGGGTTTCAACAACAAAAGTGCCACCACCTACATATTCTTGTTTGCATTTTTAAATATGGTCATAGTCTGACTGATTTGCAGGGGTAAAACAGTTTCAAAATCTGATTCCAAGCTCACACTGACAAAAGTAGATAATTACTATCTCCACAAATATCTGTAAGTCAAATCACTTGTTTTAATACAGATTGGATTAATACTAAAGTTACAAGACTGATATGAGAGGCATGATAAATGTAGTCATGACAGAAAACAATTTTTAATTTAGTAACCCCTATCAATCTAGATAGTCCATGAATATTTACCATTAATTCAGTAGGCTGGAACAGAGCAGAAGAAAAAGAACAAAAAAAAAAAAAAAAAAGAAAAAAGAAAAAGAAGGTTTGACCTAAACAAGGACTGAGTGAAAAAGAGAATTCTCAGCAGTTTTACTGAGAACAGATCTTGCAAAAACTGGCAAAATACATTTGGGATATCATAATTTTAAAAAAACCAGCTTTAAAAAACCTGAATGACATGCAAAAGTAGTTGCAATTCTTAATATGTACTTCTCTTTGCAGAACTTTCCAGTCAGATTACAGTTAAAACACGTAACATCAAAGGCTGAAATAAAATCATTTATGGAAATTCAAAACAAACCTATTTGATCATATCATACTTCACAGCAGGTACACAATTTGCAGAGGCTGAGTGAGGGCATAGTGTAAGCAAAAACAGGTTGTGTGTGCAATGAACCAAACTAAATAGTTTATATAAAAGAAATGTTGTTTCCATTAATTTTTCTGGTAATCTTATTAAAAACACCACCTGTCCAGGATAGAGTTGTCCAGGTTTTCATTCTTTTTCAGTGTTCAAACAGGACAGAGGAAGTATCATCTTACTGCAATTAAAATATGTCACAAATGTCTTATTCTGAACTCTTCACAGCTACAGCAGATTCTCAGCTCTGTTTCAATGTCTGGTTATTATATCTTTTACTTTTTCTCTCACTGTGTTCAAAGAACTGATTTTTCTGATAGGCTTAGGTAATTTTTTTTTCAAAGCATGCATTGCATTTTAAGCCTCTCTTTAAACACAATGTTTCCAGTCTATAAGACACAAAATTCACATATATTAAGTAAATAAAACATGAAATGCATCTTTCAAAATTCCACCATCATGTCACCAAAATCCCCTGTAAGAGTCCTGAACAGGAACTTGACTTTGAATACCAGCAGAGATGAAACGGTGTCATAATCAGCATAAGTGCGTGTGGACTATTCACCTAGATCAAACACTTTGGTCATATACTCAATTAAATTTAAATCCCATTATATAATGTATACCAGCCTCATTTTACGCAATTCCCTAATTTAATGGCTTGGTATTAGCCTTTTTCCTTTTTGCACACATGGACTGATTTTCACGGTGCTCAGTCCCTCTGGGAAGTAGGTCATTAAAGTCAACTGGACGGAGACAGAAACTTAATACCTAAACAGTGCTGCAGAAGGGTCAGAGTCACAATAATAATGTAAAACAGTTTTTCACTCATCCTACTTTGCAATATTTGTGAAATTTCTCCCTCATGTATATGTATTCATTAATCTTGGAGATTACAAAATAGAAATGAAAGTTAACATCCTGTTACAATTTGATTTTGTAAAACTGAAATAAATCAGGAAAACAAAAATCCCAATTAAAAAATTGAAATTACAATTATAATAATATTTAGCTACCAAGACAACACTTGTTTTGCACTAAAGCAGTAGAATTATAATATTCATATTACCTTTCTCAATGTGTATTCTTTTTGTCTCATGTCCCACATCATGACCAGCCAGATCACCCTCCTTGGGTCCGGGCAGGACATTAGGTGACAAACCCATCAGCATTTGGTTCATAGATAGCCCATTCTGATGGACAGCTGCTAGACAAAAGGGCAGGCAGAAAGAAATCAGTTGTCATATTAACAACACTCTTTTTACTTATTTTACATAGTCTTCCTCTTAATTATACAAGAATTCTAACAATCACAAAGTTGCTTAATTAGTGCCATCAGAATCCATATAGAGGAAAAGCTTCTTCATGTTACTTCTAGTTTAAAACAATCCATTTTAAAAATAATTTTTTTGCTTTTCAGTAACTTTGGATAAAGCTGGAGATTTGCAAGTATGTTCTTGCTTCTTTAACAAGAACTGTTACATTTTTAGTTCATTGTACAAAAACACTTTGGGACCAACACTCCCAATATGCAGCCCCTAATAACTTCCTTAAGTGAAGCATTGTGGCCTTTCAGGTGATATATACTGGTTTTCCATAGATTCTGTGCAACAATAGAATAGCTTATTTGTTCATCAGACAGGTGAAAAAGCTCTTTCCAGCTGTTTTCAGAGACCTTCACGAGTCTCAAACACACCTCAGAAACTCATATTAGGTAGTTTATATCTCTATGCTTTTATCCTGAAAAAAACTGTATTTTCAAGAGGTTTATGCCATTTTTAGTATTTTTTTTTTAATATAGAACCCATATTCCTGTAGTAGTCATCTTATTCTGGCTGGCACCACAAAAGATGTACTTAAGAATCAGGTGTGATGTTAACAAATCAGATAGGATAGAAAATAATTATCTTATAAATAAATAAGTTATTGAAGTGATCCACTACTTAAGGAACTCTGTTATGCTCACATGGAAGAAAAAAATGTGCAAAGGTCCCACTCCTCTCTGTAAATTATAGAGTAAGCTGAACAGTACCATTTCCTTTTTTTAAAAAAAAAATTGTCATGCCTCAGCAAAAACAATAAATATCTCTCAATTTAGATTTTTCAGGTTTGTGTTGTTTTGTTGTTTGTTGGAGTTTTTTTAAGAGAATCAATGGAAAAGGTCTTCATCAGTTGTAAACAAATATACTATTCAATCAATTAAGAAAAATTTTTAAATCCACCTTTGTGAAGGTTTTTTTCAGAACTTCACTTATGAAGTCTGCAGTGGATAACACATGCCCACCAAAGCCACTCTGTCCCTCCCCCTCTTCAAATGGACAATGGAAAGAAAATATAATGAAAGGCTTGTGGGTCAAGCCTGGGGAAATAGATAGGTCACAGTATATGGGATGCCAATTTAATCTGCTCTCTGAATTGTCCAAGTGATAAGAAAACAGAATTTTCAGCTTGTCTTAGTCAGGCCTCATTTCTTTTCTTTGGTAAGTCATTTTTCATCACACACTAATGAAAGATCTCTCATCTGAAGGTCAATGAAGAGTCAGCTTCCTGAAAAGAAGCAGCCTAAGGACACGTGTTGCATCTAATCAATACAGCCACCTATTTCATACAGCTATTTCATGGCCCCCTACGTGTGTGCCAAACCCTCCAGTTTCACCTGCTGACAAATTCCACCGTGGAAAGATGATTTAAATGCACAAAAACCTGCAACGGAGCAGTATTAGTGGGAATGGACAAGTGTAATATGAATTTAAGTACATATCCATAAAACAGTATGCATTTAAAACCTTAATTTCCATTGCTGCAGTGGCCTATCACAGAATTCAGAGTCTTTGCCATGTAATTTACATCCTGTATATGGAACTTTGATAAAAATGGGATAACTCTGGGACATCACAGTTTAATTTCACTCTGTCCCCTGTGAGATACAAGGTGATAATGTTCTTTCTATCATATTTCTCACCATTACAAGATTTTGTATTTAAAAAATTTATAAAGTATGCACATTTTTAATTTATCTAACCCAATTCTTCTCTTTACCAAGCAATTCTACCATGTAAAATATTGCTTATGAAGTCAGATTCAATTTAGAAATCAAAACAGAGTAACCAGATTAAACAAAATTCAATTTCTTTTAAAAATGTTTACACTATATGTTCAGTTCTAAAACCAATCTAGCAAATTGCTTCCCACCTGCAATTCTGTATTTCATTGCTCATACCTTTATGTTTAATATGGCATGATGGCAGTTTATATCACTACCTGTTAATGTAGCATCAGATATTATGATACTGTAAACTGGGGAACATAATGTTGGGAGATAGTTATTGCAGCTGAACTTCTGAATATGATACATATGAGATGTATTTAAGGTGAGGGCATTTTGGTTAGAAAAACAAGCTACACCTAATGAGATTTAAAGTGGTGAGAAGGAGAAGAATGGGACCTACGGATTCTGTCTGAGGAGCTCTCGGTCCGTGCAGGAGAGCTGGACACGCTGCTGCTTCGGTGAGAGGACGGATGGCTGCCAGGTCTTCGGCCCTCCTCAAGGGAAGGAGCAGGAGAAGGACTGTCTGGAACACGTTCCTAGACCACACAAAAAGGCATTGAGAAAAAAATGGCAGTGTTACCCAAGCCTCTGTTAACAAACATCACTTCCCTAAACTGAATCTCCCTCCTAAAATTCAACTTATTCATTCTCCTGTTGAGGTTTCCAGGCTTTGCCTTTGCAAAGCATTCTCAAAGGAAACTTCTTTCTTTTTCTTTTTTTCTTTTTTTTTTTTTTTAACTCATATCATCATGCAGTTGAATTGGAAGTATTTCTGTAAATAGATAAAGACCACATACTGTTGTTATATCTCACATTGAATTTTTCTCTACATTTTAATTTCAAAGAGGCTTCATGAGCAATGAGAGCTTATGGAACTGTTATGGATCATAAAGAAAATATAACCTCCTTATAGTACCTACACCAGTAACATGACTGATATAAGTCCAAATGTCTATTTTTACCATGGAATACAAATTTGGAATGAATCACCCTTTTTGGATGAATGTGGCCATATCACTTCAAAATGAGGAAAACCACCATTCATGTTTTTCTATCCAGGGGAAAGTCTAGCAGGATAGCCAAGAGGAGCTATCACACACTTCAAGACGTTCCTTGGTTTTGAAAACCAGAATGCAAGGACTGTGACGGTCTGAATTGCACATCTGCTATGTGAGAATTGTTAGTATGTAGCAGATAGCTATATCTGAAATTTAGCCAGAAGTTCAACAGAAACAATAATCAAAGGGAGATGAGTGCAGAATAGTTCTTTCTAGAAAATTTGCTGTCTTTCCCTGCGGTTTCCTCTTTACTACTGATAGTTCTCAAGACTCATTGCTAAAATATGTGAGAGTGAGGCTGTTTTGAACAAATAGCGATAAAAATAAATAAATCCTATAAGGGAAATCTATTGGAAGGATTGAAGATGTTAAACTAGCATTTTTGCTTGTTTTTCTCCTTTTGATAACTGAAAACCTGACTTATAACAAAAAAAAAACAACAAACAAAAAAACAAAAACACAATAAACAAACAACTGTGCACATTCAACTCACTAAAAGCTTTAGGTAATAAAATAATACAATTAGTACATGTCTAATAACACAAAAGAAAACTTGCTGTTGCAAATGCATTTTCTTGAAAAAAAAAAAAAACAGTACGTTCCTCACACAGCAAAGTTCTTTTGGAGCATTATTTTACTATGCACAGTCAGTATATAAATATTTATTTCTCTGAATGCATTCCTAAGAAATTTTGCAACATTCTCAACTACAGTCATCAATAGATTTGCTCCAGGTAAATTTCATAAAACATTACCTGCTGAACTTGAGATTCTGATTACAAAGGGATTCAATGAGCATATTGATGGAGTGGAGATTTTTTAGAGCAATGTTTCAAGACATTTAAGTGGATTCCACTTTAATAGTCTTAGGTTTTTAAGTCAAAAACATTGATGAGGATAGCTTAACTGCATCATAGCTCTAGGCTTATTATGACTTTGATTGTGTTTATATGTCCATGAACTGGGTATTCAAGAGGAGGATTATAATGCAGATGTTTTCAGAATGTAGAAGATTTATTTCTTTAGATTTAGGAGGATTTAAGCATGCACAGTGTACAGATTTGGTATAAATTAGAACACGGTATATTTAATCATTCATTTAAAATATAATTTCACTGTTTGGCATACAATGTATTGTTCTTAGAAGGGTTTCATTAAAATGAAATCCAGTGAGCACATAAGATTTGAATACAGAGCTGCAGAGTAAATTAATTTATTTAAACAGCTTAATTTGTTTATCCTATTTATTTATGTGTGCTTTTACAGCACGTATTATGAGATGGAGCAAGCAAAAGGAATGCACAGGACAACGAAATATAATTACTGTACAAACAAAACAGATAATGAGTTTTATTCTCATATAATATGACACAGACAAAATCCATGAGAAAACTATACATCTTGGCTTTATCAATTAATTTGTAAAGTACCCTTTAATTCCAATAAAGGATTGAACTACACAGAAATGCAAAATAAACCAATTTAGTACCTCAAATATTTTTTTATATCCTTGCTTCGAATTCCACAATCAGCAATCTAGTCTATAGCATTTTTTTTGTGTTTAACAAATCCACTGCAATAATAAATGGCAATGCTATTCATGATAAACTGAAATACTCTATAGCTCTAAAAAAGTCATAGTAATAAACTAATGGTGCTGGAATATCAATATGTCTCCCTTAACAGAGATTTTGTGTAGAAAAGATAAATTTGGTTTGTGGAAAAACATTAACTTAACTTTAGACTCCATTTAAAATTTTTCAAAAAAGGAAATGTTAAAAATTGTATTCATTAAACAATGCAGATCAGAGCTATTTTGTCACTTTTACAGCACACCACTTTCCTACAAGTTACTCTACATGAAACAGCAAAGAAATAGAATTTATTTACTTATAATCCTGGCAACATAGATCATCTAGGATGCTGTCCACTGTCCAATATTTTTCCTAAAACTTGCCTTTTCCAAGAGGCAGATATTTCTGGAGAATCTGATGTATAACCCTCTCTTGTTAATTTTTCCCTCCATTTTTTGCTTCCTTATTTCTTTCTACAGATACTCCCAGGTAAAAAGTAATGTGAACAACTTCAGTAATATGTGGCAATTTAGCATATGGTTGACCAACATTTCAGAATTGTTAGGACTCAGTTAAGTATCAGAACCAGAGGCTTTACTAAGCAGTGGGCAACAAACTCTTAGGGGCTAAATTTGAAGCATTCCTTATCTTGGTGCTCTTTTCTGACATTTACCTCATCCAAGAATGTTCCTACCACAAAGAAATTTTCACTCTAACAGAAACTCTAACACCCTTTCTTGTACTCTTACTCCACTGACAAGTTACACACCCTCAATATCAAGCCCATTTCATAAAAAACAGAGTTGTTCCTGTAACACTGGGTATTTTATTTCATGCTGTAAAAAACAGGCAAAATATTTCAATATCAGAGATTTTAACGCATGAGATTTAGGTTATTTCTAGAATTGAAATCACTCCAGTTTTATTCCAGAATACTACATATCATCTATAAAATCACCCTGTCTTGGTCTCTTCAAGTAAAACAGGAGAGTATGTATTTATCAACATTTTTCTAAATTTTGTGAATAAGCAAACACTATAAAATCTTATTCTGAACATTTTTTTAAAGAAACTTTTTTTAAAAAAATCATCTTAATACATCAGCAATGGCATTCAGAAGACCAGAAATACTTTCTTCCCTATATCATATGTCTTTGTCCTCTTACCAGGTCATGAAGTTAGTTATACAATATTAATTTCTTTTTCTGCCTATTTTATTTCTGCTTCAGCAGCACGTTTTCACTGTTTGAAAATTGCTTCATTACTAAAAGCCTTCCTCAAAATATATCAAAACACAAAGCTTTCAGGTGTTGCATCACTATTGAAGACATTTCAGGTAATATGTGAAGGAATAATCTTTCTGCTCCTAAGAGGACAGAAAAATACGTGGTATCTTCTAGGCTGTCACCACCTCAGTTATCACACAAACATTCTTTATACTTTGCCATTCTTGTTCCTTAGTAACAAAATTCTTGCCCATTTCTGACAAAGACCTTCCAATAACTGAACCAGATTTGCATGCACAGTCTTCACCTCTTGCCTATTTCTCTCCTGCAGCTATTTAGTCTCAGCTTTTTACTATGTTCTAGTTTACTTTGCCATAAGACAAATCTCTTGGGTTTAGTCATCCTTTAATTTTAGTCACAAAATGAGCTCTAGACATGCAATTAAGTCGTGCTCCAGAGGTATATAATTTTTCAGACTTCCCAGTTGTCTTGATCCTCTTCAGTATCGAACAAACTTCTTCAAGGATGTTTGTGCTTTAAGTCATTGAAGTGCTGAGGATAAAGTAATTAATTTTGAAGGTCATACTTTTCATAGTTTAGGTAACCTATGGAATTGTTTAGGTTGAAAGAGATGTTTAAAGGCCAGCTAGTTGCTTAGAGCCCATTCAGCCTGGCCTTGAATACTGCCAGGTATGGGGCATCCACAATGTCCCTGCCATCCTAGGGAAAGTGTAAATGACACAAACTGTTTAACACAGTTAGAAGACAAAGGAGACGAAGGAGACGAAGGAG
>VZSR01003803.1:33612404-33640066 GCA_013398615.1 Brachypodius melanocephalos
AGAAGAAAATGAAAAACAAGAAGAAAAAGAAGAAGAAGCATTTTTTAATCAAGAGTGTGAGAGACTGGACTGGTTAATGACTCAAACAATGGCCCACTTGACCGACCACCCACCCACACACTCATCACTGGAGGCTACAGCTGGTGTTGAAAAAAATAAGGAAGGAGGCTGGCAAGATACAAATCTTGTGAATTTGTTGGTGGGTTAGTGCATTTTATCCTGCCTATGCCCTTTTTATAATGGCTCAGTATGAAAACTCCCCTCTGTGAAAGTACTGGGACATTCACCCATTGTCTGAAGGTATTCACCCCTTCTGATGAGCCATAATTGACTCAACTGTGCTGACAGGAGAGGCAGCTGTGGCATCCTGGGAGGTGTCACGGATCATGAGAGACTCCTGAAGTGTCCTGTGATCCACAGCTTCATACCATTCAGTGTGAAACTCCCAAGAGAGGAACCTGGGCATTCCCACCTGAACCTGAGCATATGTAACTATGGAACCTTGGTGTTTTGTGGGCTTTTTTCTATTCCTGACAGATCAAGACAGCTACAATCACTTCAGCCAACAGATATTGAAACTGCAACAATTAAGTCTTATTGTGAGGTCCATGAGTGGTGATATCTTTCTATTCTTTTCCATATTTTTTAAGTCTTATTTTTATGCTTTTATATTGCTGTATTACTACAACTAATAATAACCAAAATGGCTACATACCTGCTTCCCATTGCAACCAAATTGTTCTAAAACAAACCCTACCGATCAGTGTGTATTTACAAACACGGATCATTCAGTGTTGTTCCACTCTTATCTGCCCCAAGATTAACAAGAATTTGTGTTACCCTCACCTTTTGGGGTGGTTTGTAATAAGGAGTAGTTTATATTACTTCCAACCTGTCTTCCAAGCCTTTTTGGTGGTAGAATTATAAAAATTGCTTTTAAAAGTGATCAAAACACAGATTTTTTTCTTCAGTTCCTTACTGACTTATTTTGAACTCGTGTGAGATGTATTCCAGAAATAACTTTCTTGTAAAATGTCACATTTAATTTGACATAGCTTTAGCTGAATTAGTGTAAGAAACTAGTTACTTGAGTATCTTTTGTATTTTCTGCAAACAGAATATTTTACAGTTTTACTTTTTCATTCTGCTTTAGTCAAAGACACTATGACATTCTAAATGAACATTTAGACTCAGTAATTGCAAAATTTACTGGAATAATAGGTATTTCCTAACTTCCTCAGTCACTTCTGCCTGTGTGTTATCAAATCGATTGAATGCTATAAAATTTTATTTCTATTTCCTTATCTGCATACTATCACTGGCTTGCTAAAAATCTTGCTAACTTCACACTGATGTACATGAAATCTTTCTCAACTTGTTCTTACAGATCCACTTCTAATCCCAATCAAAATTTAGGAGTTCTAATGTTTTATATTGACATTAACTGCACTATTATTTTAAATCTTGGACATCCTTCTTATGAAGAAAAGAATCCATGATATTCACATAAGACGTTTTCTCTCTCTGTGAATACCTTGAACTTATTTATCTTTTGGACAAATTGAAGTTAATTTGATTTCCATTATACTTTTTACTTCTGCAAATTTTCATTGTACCTACTTTGCTGTTCCCATCACAAGAATACTGACAAAGCATAAAATGAAGAAAGAGATCAAATGACAGTAAGACTGAATTGGCTTGATTTTCTGTGTCCTGTTTTCTACATGTAATTATTACAGCAGGAGTTAACTGACAGGAGACCAAACAGGAGACTTCCAAGTAATCCTTTAACAGCACTTCCACAACAAGAGATCTAATCCTTTGAAATCATAAGCATTACACAAAGTACAGTGACCTAGTCAGGAAGTGAGTGTCAATGGATTGGGCCACTACAGAGATTAAAAACAAGGAAGCAAGCAAACAAACAAACAAAGTCAATCCCTATCACAATGGGTCAATACCTTCACAATGAATATTTTTCTAACAAGGTATACAAAAAAAGGTATACAAGGTATACAAAAAACCCCCATGCAACATGCAAATATACAGACATGCAAGAAACTCTGTTCAAATTGACTTAATAACTCCTTACTGGCAAGCTGGACACATTTTCTGATATTTTAAGGTTTTTTCCTCCTCTTCGGAAAATCTAACCTTACTTGAAAAGTCAGCTCAAAAAGCATCACTAGAAATTCACCCCTCAAAAGTAAACCCAAACCACACATCCAGCCAAAACCCAAGAACTCATCTGATTAGATGTCATTGTCTACACTACAAATGTCTACATCACAACTAGTCACCCTAGGCTCATATGTCACCCATGCATTTGTTTCCAAGTTATAACTCACTCTAACATAACTATCTCAAATAGATCATAAATATTATGCCCTAGAAGTCAGCAAAATGAATCTCATGCTCTGTACCTGTCCTCGTGGCCATTTTGCATCAAGTTAATCTCACACTAGATACGTAGTTCTCTGTTACACACGTGAACACACAAATTTCCAAACATAAAATTTGTACTACCTTCTCTGTGTCATGTGTAGATACCTATTTTACATGCTACAAGTAATTTCATATGAGCATATGGCTGCTGTTAGCTTCAAACTGCACCTCAGAAACACGCATGATAAAAGAAATATTAGGATCCCATATTATTAAAAAAAGAGACATGATTCCAAGTTACAGCCTACCATATTTAGCTAGCATCCTCTAAGGTCATTGTATAAAAACTGTATTAAAAGCTAAAACAAATAATATTAATCATATAGATAGATCTAATTAATGAGGTGGAACACAGTGTCCTCTAATATAAAGATGGTTAAGCCATAATAAAGAAGGTCAACTACACTTTGACCTAAGATCTACTCATTCTAAATGGAAAAAAAAAAAAAGTGTGCATATATACAAGTTATTCTAATGTGGAGATTTTCTCTGTTATGTTCAAGTTCCTACAAATTAGATATCATATTCTCTGCAGCCAGGATAAAATTAAGTGTTCCTTGATTTACATTATACTTAAAAATTTATAGGTATATTCCAATTTTCATATTTGGTTTCTTAACATGCAAGAGCAGTTGTTTTAGGAGCTGATAGTACTATTTTTATTCTAAAATATTTATTGTAGACCAATTACATTTTATCATTTAAATGTTCTAAATAAAATTTTTCCTTACATAAAAAAGAAAACTTGATCATACTTCATGTATCAGATAAAGAGGAAATTAGCTTCCCTCTTCTTGCATTTGTACACATTCAAGAAAAGCACTTTAAAGTAATCTTGAAATTTCTATTTTGAATGCACAATCCACTAATGTCTCTAAAAAGAATAGGTTATCTGAAAAGTCAGTCAGGTGTTTTTTGGGTTAGGGATACAAAAAGGTGTTTCTGCCAATTTGGAATACAATCAATTTTGTTCTCATTCCCTGTCTGTAAAACACATATAGCATATTCAGCTTCACAGGAATGCTGCCACTGCCTGCATAACGCTTTTCCTGTAAGGCACAGAAGTGTCCATAGAAAACTTTTGCCTTCAACACAGGATTCAAGATTCAGATCAGAGAGGTGAACTTGCCCTTTTTTTCCTCCTAGACTCTGTTTCCTTGCAGGTATGTTCTCTGGACTTGCTCACCACCAGTCTGACATGAAATGTACTCTGTTCAGGCATTTCTCTATGGCAGTGACATATTTCTTCTCTTTGGCTATTATTTGGACTTTTTGGGAAGCAATCACAGGAACACACGAGTCTGAGTTGGAAGGGACCCTGAAGGACCATCAAGTCCAGGTCTTGAGTGAATGGCCCATAAGGGGATTGAACCCATGACCTGGGTGTTATTAGCACCAGGCTCTGACCAACTGAGTTCATCTATTATGGGCAAGAAACCAGATAGGAACATTAAATTACATCAACAGGAACACACATATTGCCAATGAAAAGTGAAAAAGTGAGTGAATGCTAAAATAAAATTTCATGTCAAAATAGTTCTATAAAGAGAGTTATTCTAAAAAATAAAATCTGCCAGCAGCTACCTTTGTTAAATAAGTTCACAGTAAATTTCTGCTATTGGGTCACAGGAATATATCTATTTATATATAGAAAGATAAAAAAGGGTAAAAATAGTGTAACACAAACAATGCTGTGATATATGTGAGGGAATGAGCAAAGTTTAGTCTGATATATTCATTATGCAGTGGGAAAACTACTGTGCCACTGCTGTCTCCACTTTTTCAGCTGGAAGTATTGGTTTCTTCTGTTTTATTCTTAATTCTTTCTATAAGTATTAGTCACATATGGATAAACTGCAATTTTTGATTCTGGCATGCTGTTGCTCTGTTCTAACTTTTACAATGTAATTTCAAGTTGTTATTAATATAAGGTATGTCCTTTATATTTTCATGTATCTTTCCACTAAGTGAAAAAAATTGATGTAGTGAAATTGCTAACAAGCTGAGCCTTTGAAACCATGGGCAGGTGATGAAAGCCATTTCATGTCTAAAGCATCCCCAGGTCACAGCTGTCACACTCACTGCAATTCATTGTTGTCACAATCTGCTGTCCCTGCTTGTTGTTGCTCTCCTCTTATTCATCCAACTCATATATCTAAACATTCCATTACAAAAAGACATCTAATGTTCCTCTCATGTTCGAAAGGGCACAGCACTCTTCTGAAATATAATTCTGAAGATTTTAGGGCTCAGAGTTCACTGCCAAATCTAAGCTGTTGCTTTGTAAGGCTTCCCTTGTAATTTTGTCTTTGTCTCATCTCCTGAATACAGCAGGAGAAAATGTTTAGTTAGTACATGATCTCAGCTTTATTCCAACTTCTTATCATGAAGAAATGAAATATTGCCCAGTAATAGAAAGGCATTTGAAGCTTTGTGAGTTTAAAGATAACAGCACTAGCTGTGAAGTCAGTGAATTGGAAGGAAAGGTCAGCAAGTCATCTACTGTGGCACTGTTCACAAAGGCAATTCTTCTATCCAGTGAACCTCGTTGTTCATAATCTGAAGACTCTGATTTTCTAAGACTTAATTTTGTTCTTTGTTACTTAATTAGATATGGTTACTATTGATTTACTTTTCATAGTCGAAATTTCTCACAGGCCTTCTAACTTTCAAACAGAGTTTACACTGGCAAACATGCTGTACTCTAATTTCACATCTATGCTGTCATTTCAGGTTACAGCTACAAACTCTGAGATGAGTGATTCAAAAACTTTTCAATTTGTGGAAACGTTGACACTAAAGAGAAAATACTTCTGTAAAATTAGGGTTAAAAATGATTCCATAATGAAAAATATATTCATTTTATAGATTTATATTCAAAAAATAATTTTATTTCATATAAACCATAATGAAAACAAACCCAAGATGTCTGAAAATAATAGCAGTAAAAAACTGGAAGGTATAATTCTAATAACAAACAGTTTCATGAAAGAGAACAACTGCACTATTTATCCATTCCTGTAAAAATAAAGAAAAAGGAGGTTTGACCTTCTCACTTACATTTATTCTTGAAGATATTTATTTTGATTGTAGTATAAGTTATTATTCATAAACATTACACTGCCAGCACAAGGTTCAAGAAGTATGCTGATTACAGTTTCCTGCTCAACTACTCAATGCATGTAATTCAATGGACATTAAAGTCACAGCCTCTGACTATGCCTAGAGAAGAACAGGTAAATTGCCAGTGACACCATGTCCTTCCTCATGGGAAGAAAATCCCCTAACAATGACCTCATGCTTTTAAGTTTCTGGGGTTTATGTTTCAATCCTGTTCAGTATTAAAAAATAGGAACATAATTACTTGGCTGAGCTATCTCTATCCACATGATCATATCCATCTGCAACAGATAATAACAGAGGACATAAATCTAGACATGTGTTGTACCACAATGGGGCTGAAGGAGTGAGTAGGAAACAGTAAGTTCCTTTAGTCCCTATAGTACTGTTGAAATAACTATGTGCAGCAAGATCTTACATTTACAAGTGGATTTTGAGTGACAGATTAAAACTTGTGTTTATGGATTCACCTGCAGTAGAAATGAATTGTGAGCAATATGTCACAGGCTTTGACTGAAGAAGTCACGGCAGGACTTGGGTAATGTCACGTTCTAGATAAAGGACCCCAAATCCCTAACTCAGTGCAAACTTCAAAAGAAATTTGCATTTCATCCTCGTATGTGCACACTTTTCTAAAGAGAACTTGGGTTAATTTGGTCATTTTAAAATATTTCATTGAAATCCACATATTTTTATATTATGGTTATGTGCAAACCAGATGGGAACATGAAACCTGGTTTGTCAAGTAACTTGCACAGGATGTTATGCCAGGAGTTATGCAAAAATTGGCAGCTACAATGAATATTTAATTAGCATTAATATGAGAGCTGAATTTTCAAAAACGACATTGATACATACTGTTGATTATTAATACAAACAAATGCTTAAATAAGCAAGCTTTTTGGAAAGGAATTAGGATTTTCCAGTTAGAATGTGCTGATAGAATGTTTCAGGGAGCCTAAATTGCTAGGTACTTTCAAGGTCTTCACCTAGATCATAAGGAAACTACCTCTGCTAAAGAAAATAGACGAGTTACAAAAATGAACTTGTTAGGAAATAAAGGTCCCCAAGGATAAGGAAAATTTTCTGGTATGGAACTGCCCACATTTTTAATAATATACACAGTTATATGACGTATATAAAAGGACAGTATGTCCCTTTCAGAGTCCAATAGTTTAAACCTACTAGGCAGGTTTAGACCACATCAGCCAAAAGTACTTCTCAGTTAAGTGCTTCCTGGGTCCAGCAATGTTCCCATAATGCGGTTAGGTCTGTCAACAGAGTAGGACCTGCCTTCCACAAAAGGAAACCATTTTTACATGGCCTATGAGATATGCTGTACCCAAATGTACCTGGCTGTGGTAACTGGAGACAAAGATAGAGGTCACACTGGAATATGCTCCCATAGAAATATTTAAATGTAGGCCATGGTAACTTAGGCAGTTTTAATAGCTACAACTAATTTGTAAATCAGCTTTACAAGCTAAAAGTCAGCTTGGTAAAGTTTAGAAACAGAAGATTACCAATGCTCATGAAGGTCAAATTTTATACTCTTACATATGACATCAAATAGGTCATAGAAAATGAAAGGAGGGGAAATGGACTGAAAATAGTGAAAAAAGTTTTGTTGGCACAGTAATTCATATGTCAGGTGTCACTTAGCATATGCTCCACCTCGGTCTTCATTTTTTAGATACCCCTGTAGTAACAGTAGCTACTGTTCCAATTAAGAAAATAAATTTAGAACGAAATAAAGCACCACCTGTGTTACAGAGAACATTAGTATCATGTAGCTCTTACTAAATACCAATCAAGTAAAAATAGAAAAATAAAGGTGCAAAAAATTGCCATGTAATCTGTTAGTTAGCAGCAGACTGCTCATATCCCCAAAATACGAGCAAGAATGAAACTAGAGCAGGATCTAATCTTGTTGGCATACCACCTAAATAAACAATTCTTCTCAAACCAGTATTTTAACTCCTCATGTCAACAAAGGTGAGAAAGGGATGCCACTGAAGGCCTCCAAAGAAGACTCTCCATTTGGAAGTGTAGGTGACTAAATCAGGCCATCAGATCATGTATTTCTAGGTCAATAAAAACATAGATTTGTTGACTTTTAACTGAAAGTTCTTTGCGATTCTGTGCTCGTTGGGTTAAAGAAGAAAGGTGGACCAGTATGCCGAATGTCTTAATAAAGTCAGACCTCTTCACTCTGCTCCAAAACTTCTGTAACTCCTGATTTGCAGGTCTAAGAGATTCTAAGTTGACCTAAGTTTTGTCAAAGGAATTTCATGAATGGACAGATTTCCAACATAGCCTTGAAAAACCACACAAACTTGCTTTTGCGTGTCTATTTCTAAGATACATTAGATAAAAGAACAAAATTTTGTGTACTTCTTGTTTCTCAGTTATTAGAACTAAGGAAGGATAAGAGGGAAAATGTAGATATTGGAATAAAGATCAGGTCATAGTTATCTAATGGTAACAGGGAAGTGTCTTTTAAAATTAAATGCCCTTATAATGAAAACAGATCACTTTCAGTAAGAAGAAGAAAATACTCTAGGCCTCTGGTAAACGCCTCTTTAACCAGATTAATTTAATTACAGGCCACAAACACAACCTAAAACAGGTAGAAAAGTTCAGATATGTTCAGATGGTTTTGAGATATCCCTATAATACTACAGTTCTGGTGTGCAGATTACTGAGACTGTTCTGTGCTACTTCATTCTAATTTGCTCAGGGATTTGCCAAATTTAGTATCTGCACAGGTAACATATCAAACCTTTCAGCCTTCTTCAGAAAACTTGGAACACTTCAGCTCAAATGCTTAGATTTTAGAGTTAGAAGAACAATCTTTTCTAATTTAATAGTATTTTTTCCATGATATCTCAAGGAACATTAGATTACAGACTATGAAATATGAGAAATCACAAAGCTGTGTATGCAAAGGCTTCAATTTGAGTGTTGCTTTAATACTGATTTAGAGAGATAGAGGGAAACTGAGAAGGTAACAGTGGCCACCAGTAGCCTGTTGTGCTCTCCAGGTCACCACACTTAGTTTTCTTGTATTTACTGGCTTTATGACTTGCCTTGGAACATTTGACACCAATACACCTCTACGATATTTATGGCGGCTGGGACTGGGCTGCAATTTGGTGCCTTTTGGTTTGGTTTGGTTCAGTTTGGTTTGTTCTGTAGTTACCTTAATAACAGATGTCTCCACTCTGGATGGAGGGCTCTGCACTTGTGCTGCTGCTGCCATGTTGGCGATGGTGCTGAGGTGGTTCATCTGGCTCATGGCCATCGTGACAGAGGCTGGAGGTAGGCTCACGGGAATCAGCGGGTGGGGCATCATCATAAAAGGAAGCTCCAACCCTGTCAGAGGAAAAACAGGGAAATAGGTTTATGCATCTTTTCTTAAGCACTATTTTCTTTTTCTCCTGATGGACAGTATTCAAGTGATAGGTGAGAAGATGGTTCACATTGCAGGAAAAAGCAGCTCTATGTCAGTTCTCTTCTGGTAGATGCAGGGGTGAATCACTAGCAAACATGGAGGGTTTGTAGCCACAAGGAGAGGCTATTGGACCTCTTAGTTTGTTCATATCTGTGTAATGTATGGTACCTTGCTAAGCAATGGCTATTTATTATAGGTTTTGATATCTGCTGTAAAAGGTGCCTTAGCACTGTGTCATTATGTCACTGATGCACAGGTTAGCAGTTATTTCAAGTATGAATTTTATTGCATACATATTTGTTCTTTACTGTCTCCACTTCCCCTGCTTAATACTTTAAAGGAAGTATTCCAGTACTCTGCACATCCTTGATTTTCCATTGCCTAATTATATGAACACAAAAAAAAGAGACAGGAACTAGAAAACTGCTGATGTTAGTGCTGAAAGATGTCAGCCCGTACCATTTGGCAGGAGGTGGTTCTGTTGAAGAGGGTTGAGAGGATGGCTAACTGGAACATTATGCTGTCCAGGCAAGTTGGGGTGGTTAACAGAGGCCTGTGATCCTTGGGTGGGGGGAGACTGAAGTTTTTCTTTATCCCAAGAACCATCACTGCTGCCTGTGGGGAATGAATATATATTATTTGGATGAATGAAGACTCCAAATTTTCAGTTTCTGAATTTGGAAGCAAGGTCAGCATTCTAACCTTTTTCACAAGCGGCAATTTTTTATTTTTTATTTTTTATTTTTTATTTTTTATTTTTTATTTTTTATTTTTTATTTAAATATGTGGTTTGGAAAAAGGACTTTAGGGTTTGGGTTTTCTTCTGCCCTCTAAAAAAGGTATGGAAGAATAACTTTTTAAAGTTAAGAGGTAGCACACAAACTTAAAGAATTTGAGTCATGCTCATTCACATGAAGTCTGTGTTTTGTGTATATCGTACATCCACTTTTCTCATACTTAGAAAATAAAACTATATATGGCACTTTTTAATATGTGAGAGAATATTTTTGCCTGCAAGATGTCTAACAAATAATATGTCCTGTTATGTCAGTTAAAATTCAAACTACAGTTATATTGTGTCATGTATTTGTGAATAAATAAACGTTCCTTGTAATAATTAAAAAATTAATTTATTGAGGGTGACAACATGCACGCATATGTGCCTGGCTGCTGATTCTATTTCGTATATTTAATTTTAATTTCATATTATTAATAAAAATGTAAGGGATTACATTGATTCTTGTGGTTTTCTGGTAGTGGAACAGACTAACAGCAAAGAAGAATGGGGACAAACAAGTACTGAGATGAGAAATAATTCATTTATTTGAGAAACACCCTTTTTCGCTATTGCAGACTTCCTCATTAAAAATAATCACAGAATTAAATAAGATACAATTAAAGGACAATATGATACACTTTGTATAAGGGACAATAATAACTAATATCTCATTATTAATTAGTATATTTATACGCAATGAAAAGGTTAAGATCTCCAAACCTGACAAACTGTATTATTCTCGGTGGGTACTTACATATAATGCCGAGATTGAGTGTATGTATGTTTATGCATACACAGTAATCTATACACTCACTGTATGAGTTTATTTACCATACACAATCAATAAACAATGTTTGAATATATTAATAAATATGGATATATGCATGCATTCTCAGCAGTATTAATATACCCATCAGCAATATATGATTGCTTCCTTTTTCATGTAGAGCACAATTTCAACCTCCTGACTTTGAAAATGTCTACTATTTTCACGGGAGCATCTCTTGATAGGAACTTTAGGATGACATAAGTCAAGATGTATTTGATCTATGCTCAATTTCTATTTAGCATTATGGATTATAGCAAAGTGCATATCTCTGAATGTTTTTCTACATACATCTTGCTCTTTAATGAACAACAGAGCCTGAAAAACAACAGGGACAACACCATCTCCTTCTTACTTCAGTAGAAACGGGATAAGCCTATTAGTCTTGACATATTTTAGCATCGTTTTCATTGGATGACAAAAGCACAGAACTTGGTAGAATTCCAATTTAATTTCTCTAGATCTATTAAAAACCCGATTGTAAAAGCTGTACAACATAGTTTATAATGAAAAATGCTCCATTATTGCCATGATTTTCTTTCCCCAGTTACTTCAGGAAGACAGTTAAGGCTTAATATAAATTCTAACTCATTAGCTCAATACTGTCTCAATCCCAGTGTAAATTGTGCAGAAGTAGGTAATGAAAATTCTGTCCAAATTCTCCCGCAATCAAACAAAGCAATTTTATGAAACAGTGAAAAGAATCAATTATATGAGATACTTTTATTATTTTACAAGAAATTTTCATAACCTTTATGCAGTGAACATACTTGAGTCAGTAAATACATGATTCGAATCTCATGACCTCTGACAAGTGAACATGTTTTCTTGCATTTTGAGAACTAAGACATTCTCAAAAAGCATGAACATACATTTAAATACATAGTAGAGCAGCTACTTTTTTTCCTTTTAATTTTGTATTCTCTAATTTTCTGCTTTTTACCATTGTGATGTACCTATTTCACTCCCTAACATACAGGCCTACCTCACCCTCCTGTTTGGCTTATCCCTTCTGAAGGGTTTATAGCAATCCATTGCATCACTCCAGTTGTGGAGTCATCCCACCATGTCTTTGTGCTGGCAACTCTGCCACAGTTTTTCTGCTGCACAATGGCTTCCAGCTCTTCCTATTTGGTGGCCATGCTGTGTGTTCCTCTAGATGCATTTCAGTTGGCCTATTGATCCCACCACCTTTTTGGGGGAGACAAGTAATTCCTATGTGACTTTTCTTAGGTACTTCTACAATTTTTAACACATCAATAACCCACTTTGCAGTCTTTGCCACCACATGGCTCTCTATCTTCTGCCTCCTGTGAGATGGCAGAGCAAAAGACCTTGGTAAAACACTCTCCTTCAAACATTATTGTGCCTCTTCCAAACATCTCTAATGAGCTTGATTTTATCCTTTTCCTCCTTTAAATCTAGGTTAAATCTTTTTCAATGAGCCCTACTAATTCCTACCAACTCAACTCCCCTTTGAGTCTGGTGTAGCATCTATCATACATATATGAAGACTACAAATAATACATATATATATAAATGAATATTTGTTATATTCAAGAAAATATAAATATTTGAATATTTGTTAGCATTATAAGGAAAATGTTTACATTTGTAGGGCTGCTGAATTCCTCGTAATGAGATATTTTCCCTATTTTTTATCAGCAAGATCTTCTACAGTGCAGTTAATTTCATGTTACATGCTGATGTTCGATATGGAAATGGAGTCAATTCTTCTGTGACCCTTCCTAACCTGGTCACAGAATTTTGCAAGGTCGGTCATAGTTTGCCAATTATGGCTCTGCTTATATGGCTCAGAAATAAGAGCTTTTCTAAATCAGTACTCTTTTTTGCTTCAAAATTACAGTGTCTGCTGTTTTAGCATGATATTGAACCCAATAATAATTTGGAAGAGAGAAGACAAGTTTCAGAAAGCCAAAGTATCAAGGCTACCATTTAGTGACAATGTCTTTAATACCTGTAGTCTGGAACCATCTGTTAAGATTTGCTTATATGGAAAATGATTTATAGACAGAATCCAATCCACAAGGTTAGAAACCACTTTCAAACTTCCAACTGTTGAGCTCCTGAACACTTTAAGTGAACAGACACAGACACAAATAGTCTTGGCCATTCACTGTGTTTTTCTTATCCCAGTGAAACAGAACATTTTTCCTCTTAGAGGAAACAGTTATTGTCATTAATGTTAAAGAAAAGTAAGTGTTACTCCTTAGACCCTATTGACTGTCTGCACAACAAAGTGCAAGCTACCAGTTCTGTCACTTTTTACATTTGATTTTGATTTAATGCATACAGTGGTTTCAAAGAGTATTAAAAATCTGTTGCCTTCTTCCTCTTCACTTGTTGCCCTGCTGGAGGCTTATGTTTTTCCAGTTTCCATCAGTGGTTGTCAAGTCTTTGTAATAGGATTAAAAGCTTGGACACCTGATATCCCTGGGTGCTGCAGTTCACCCTCATAAAAGCTGTTTGCTTTAAATTGAGAGAAAATCAGTTTTTAGTGGCATAATTAATTAAATTATGCAAAGTGTTCCAGATTCAGCATAACACTTTCTGAAGCAGCAATTGGAAGCTCTACATTGCATTCAAACAGCATTTCAATTGATGCTGCACTGGGCTGACCATGGAGTACCATTTTCAAGGCTTTCAAGCACAAGGCATCCAATTTTGAAATGCAAATGCTTAATGCTGAGTGCTCAAACCCCATACACATGTACTTGAATAGGCAATTTGGTAGCCAGCTACGTATTTCATATGTGATAGTGCTAATACAGGCACTCAAAAAATTGAAATGAAGTTCCAAATGTGTAAGTACACATGTTTAAAAACCAGACTCAGACAATCTCACATTTTCTCATGATGGACAACTCAATGGAACAAGAATGACAACACTTTTTCACAATTTAAAAGGTGTAGTACAGAATCCATTGCTTTCCTCATCACCAATATTTCAGCATCTATTTTCCATAATTTGAGTTACCTTCTCCCATAATCAGCAGTTACACAACAAACCATTATTTGTACACTGAAGTGGGTCTGTAAAAGCCTGATGCCTGGATTATTTGTATTCATTAGTAGCACAATTAGGTAGCTAAGGATGGTAATAATAAATGAAACAATTCTGGACTAGAAGGTAATGCAGCCAAGAAAAAGAAAATGAAGCAGAAAACTAGTGTACAATGTCAGCCCCTCAAACAAACATTGATCTAAACATACCAGGTTCGTTTTTACAATCATTACTCTTATTTGCAGACTCCTTTTCCTTTTTTTATTCTGACCCCATTAGGATTCAGTTTGCTTAAATTTCTATTTCCACAATGTGAGCTGAACACTTTAGTTCCTGCAATAGTCAACAGGGATCCAGCTCAAAGGTTCTGGGGAGCTGCTGAGCTCCCTCTGTGGGAGACAGGCCTGTCTTTGGTCAGCTGAATCTGCATCTGCTGCTTCCAAAGACTACAGTGAACCTTCTCCTAGACTCAGTTCAATGGCCTAAACACACAACCCCTGAGACGGCCAAAAGAATTCGAATCATGTCTTACAGAGTTGGTGAGCACCACACAGCACCAGCAGGAGATCCCAAGGCTATCTGGAGGTGTAGATCAGGCAGGATACTCGAGGGTATCCAAGGCAGTAGCATATATCTATGCCTAGGCAGCCAAGTCAAACTTTTTTTGATTATAGGTGGTTTTCAGAAATTAAAATTAGGCTATCTGCCAGGCCCTTGGGTCTTCCCCTTCCTTTCATGTGGAAAACTTGATATTTCATGGAATTCCAAAGAACAATTCAAGCATGTCCTTAGGCAAGTGAACCCCAGCACTGACTTAGAGATAGTTTCAGGTACCATTATATACACAAGCAACATCACATAGCAAAAACACAAAAGAGTCTGATTTCCCACTAACAACTCAAGCCACTTTTTTTTTTTTTTTCCATGTGCTACTGATCTGCTTTTAGTCTCCTAATCTTTCTGTTATCTTCTGTGTTTGCTGAAACAATTTGTATCTCAGCAACAATTACCAAACAAAGCATCAGTATCAGCTGTGTTGGCTCATTTTTCTGAAGTGGACTATTCACAATCTAGGCTATTTATGTCCACTGGAAAATATGCATAATCAGCGTTCTAAAAATTGGTAATCTTAGCCTCCTGACAGTGAGGAAACCATTTTGTAAACTGCCCAAATCAAATACTGCTGTTTTAGTCTTTGAATTGTTATAAGTCTGTGATTTGATTTCTATATAATTCCATTTCCTAAAGTCAGATGTACAATTTATCTGCAATATACGAGTGTTGTGAGACTGTATAAAGGACACATGTACAGATAAAGGCTTTTTTATAAGGTCTCTATGTTACTGTTACATCATTAAAGGAAAATAAAACCCTTTGCCATTTGTAAAGAGTATCTGTCTAATATTTTTGATACTTGCATTGCTACCTCTTCTGAGTGGTAGTAAAGTGATCAAGAAAGAAAGCACTACGACATGGAAAAGTAAGTTTCCCAAGACTTCTCTTGTAACCCTTTGTATTTGGCTTTACATAAGGATTTTTCTTTTCTTTTTTATCTCCTCACAAAGTTTTGCATTGTTTTGGGGGTTTTTGGTTAAAAATCATGTTGATGCTCTTAAATAGGCCATGAGCAATGTGGGCTCTTAATTAAAGGTGTTCATAATTTTCTCTAAAATAGTAGGCTGATGGGTCTGGTGTTCGTAGTTTTGCTATTATCATGACAGATTATATACATGTACAGTAGCAAATTTAAAAAAAAAAGAAAATTTGTGTGCACAGACACAAAACCCTATCTTCTGATAAACATTTTGCTACAGAAATATATAAAGGAGAAGTTGAAAGAACCTTTAAAGTAACATATTGTTTATTCTTTGCTGACAAAAGTAGAAATCTGAAAAACAGTTAGTAGCCTCAACCATGTAGGCTGCTTCATTCACTGTTTTAATTTTATTGCATTTCATTTTTTGTGGCAATGGCAAAAAAATTATAGCTGCACTTTGCACCATAAGCCAAATTTGTACCCACTTTACTTTTCCCATATTTATGTTCTGATAATAAAAACTGTAGTAGAAACTGTAAATTCCAGGAAATAAGATTGAATTCTAAATGCTGAATACCAGAGTATAGGCTTAATCATTAATCAGGAAATACTGAATTTATATAAGTTAATAAGTGAGAGAATTTTTTTACCGTTACAATGAATCCCATAGAATATAGATATTTTATACTAATCCTTCATTATTTCACCAAAAGAGATTAACACAGGAAAAGCTTTTTAAAATTCAATTTAATGAATAATGAAACTGTCCAAGACAACTGAAAGCTCAGCAACTCAGTTACAGGCTGCGTGACATTTACCTAAAAATAGATTTTCCATTTGTCTCCTTTTACTAATACCTAACTTATGCTAATTTTATAGATAAAAAACAGTTTATTTTTTTGGTTATATGATCTTAAAAGATAACAATGCAATTTTAGATATGCAAAAATAAATTTGTAACATCATCAAGAAACAAAAAATCAAGTGTGTTGTATGCACTGTGCTCAGGAAAATAAAAACTAGACCCCATTTTCCTGTCAGGTACACCTGGTTAAATAGGTTAACTTCAGGCCAGAAAGCTGGAAGTACAGCTAATCCCTTGAGGAAGAGTTTTTAAAATACATAGACTAATGAACCATCAGAAGTCAACCAAAAACCACCAAAAACTACATTTTCCTTATTTCTCAACACAATGAACATCACAAAGTATTTTGCAAACATCTCAATTACAGTAGTATGTACTTTTGTACAAAAATTGCCCATTCAATAGATAATTCATATATTACTACATGTAATCATTTCAGGTCATTGTGGATATGAATATTTTCTGTATACTTTAGGAACCGGTAAGAGTGACTATGCCTGGCTGAGTAGCTATAAGAACATGTTTAGAACATTTTCTGAAAAACATGGGTTTAAGTTTTCTGTTGTAAGATCCTGTTACTTCAGTTTATAAAGAAAAAAAGTTATCCTCATTCAATTTGTTGCTCTGTATAATCAGTATAACAGTATAATAGGCTTCCTTTTTCATAAAGTGGAATCTAAAACAGACAGGTCCAGAAACTTGTCCAAAGTGAAAGACACAAGTTTGAGCTTCTGAGTGATTCATGCCAACGAGTATGTGCCTAAGCTTTCCTGAAAATACGGATTTGGACGGGATTTTGTCATTAACATCTACACTGCTCTGATACAGGCAACTCCTCAGTTGGTGTGGACCCTAATTTTTGATCCTTATTACCTCTCATCTGAGTTTCACAGCCTCTAATTCTATATTAGCAGTGCTCAGAAACAAGAGAAGTAAACCAAAGCAATACACCATGTATGTATCCTGTAACTTGTCTTCCCTCCCTTCTCTTTCTCTTTAAAAAAAATTCTCAAAAGTTTTGAAAAATAATAATCTAATTACTGCCCCTTTAACTCAAGAAGAAAAGTTAGATTTTCAGGACATCTAAGTACGGCTGAAAGTTCTGTATAAACTATAAACTAACGGAAAACAAATACTAGAAAATCTTCAGTAAATACACAGAAGTGCAAAAATTAATTGCATAGACAAAATGCATAAAGTGAGAATGCCAAGCTTCCTAATTTCTTCTAGCAGATAGACGTAACTGTTAGCTAGTCCACAATTTGCCCCACTTGTTTCAGCTGTGTTACAATATGAAAAAATAAGAGAGGCAAAATCCATTGGGCTTGAAAGCACCAAAATTAAAACTAAGAAGGCCTCTGTAAAATCATGTTCAATCTATTCCAAAGAAGATACGCCAAGAATGAAAATGCAAGGCAGAGAGGTTGACATATTACAGGGAATCAAATTTATTGATGATTTTTTAAATTGCTAAACTAAAGAGGAACATTTTAATTTCCAGCACAAATGCTGCACAAACTCTTAACAGCATGTTGGCTCTAAAACACTGCCACACAGAATGACTTCTTGAACACCACTTTTCAGATTTTTACTCATTGAAATTTTAGACTTCCTAGCCTTTTTAGGAAGAAAGGCTAAATTATCAAAAATGAGTCCTTATTGATCAACAGATAAATATCCAGTCTTAAGCAAAGTTGATTGCAAGGTCTCATAGCAATTGCATCCCTATCCTCTCTGGGAAAACAACTGCAACTTGGTTGCATGAAATACTACCAGCTGCAGCAAGTTTCAGGCACCCTCCAGAGCACATGGCTGTGTTTCCCTTTCAGGGAAAAGGAGGCTTATGTTTGCCCAGATATTGGCTTGACGAGCAGCACGGAGCTGGACACAGAGGTTTCCGAATCGATGCTGGGTCTCTTCCACACTAGAAAACTGCTGTGGAAAAGCCAGAAGGCTGCACAAGCTCTGAGGCTCACAGAGCCATTTCTCCCTCCTTTGGGAAGCAGGTGCTAACTCAAAGCTTTGTGAGGAATTGTGTTTTGAGTTGCCTATACAGCTTTGATTTAGCTCTCTCATGACCATTCTGACATAGTCTCTGATTTTTAGGTCTTATATATTCCTTATGTCAATTTGCAGCATCTAATAGGCTCAGGTCTCAAAGAAATCCAGTGGTGATGATGATGACTACTATTATCATTACTGTTATTATTACCATCAAAAAATACCTTTTTCTAGCTTTTAGGTGCACAACTACTTCGATGTTATTTGAACATATGTGTACACACCTCTGTGTACACCTCCACATTTACATCACAAACACACACAAACTAAATGTGTAAATACATAAATGGTACAACTTACTGTGAATTAGAGTTTTACTAGAAAATATCTCCTTTTCACATACTTGGATTTTTAAATGGAGCATATCTGCCTACCAGCTCAAAATCACGTTCAACCTGGCAAACAAAGTCCTAATGTGCTTCCTTCGATCAGGGACAACACGTACGTTACCTTGTGCTCAGCACAAAGTGAGAATCATTATTACAGCTCAGCTGTTATTCAGCCCTTCAGTATGCTACAGTAACTTCATCATACACTTAGGCCTTCAGGTTTTTCCGTTTCCAAGTTTAGGTTTTTCAGTTCCATGTCCCAAGACAGATGATCGTACCATTTAGTCACTTAAAGGAGGAAATTTTACCCAAGAGTTTATGGATCCTGAGTCTTGTTTCAGGACTGCTGAAACTGTTTCTGCACAGGATTTATTGTTTTCTCAGGATGACAGTGACAAAAGTCACAACTAGCGTGACTAGTAACAACAGTAGTAGTAATAATATGTGGCAGTTAGAGCAGGTGGACATTCCTGGCCCAAAGGGCTTATAGTGTGAAAATACTGAAAGAAACAAGCACATATACACAGACAACAAGCTACAAGGAATTTCTCTCAGTGAGAAAGATCTATATAATTGTGTATTTGTTTTAATTGCTTCTCACAATTGGTGTTGTTTATGTAAAAGGCGTCATTTTCTCTGTGAGATTTAGTCTACCACCATTCTCTATTTATGTACTGATACACTACTCTACCCAGAACTGCTGCTGGTTTTTCTGACTGGAGCCTTACAAAAACCATCAAGGGTAAAATCTTCACACAAAGGCAGCTAAAAGTATGAAATTGGATTAAGAGGGCAGGAATGTGAATGTGATACATCTTAAACAGCAAATTTCTCAAATATTTCCTTGGATTTTTGTGAGTGGGGGAGGGAGGAGAGTGTTTCTAATTTATTTTGGTATTTTTGTTTCCTTTATAAGATGAAAAGAAACCACTACCATGAAGTCATTTCACACAAAATACTTATTTACTTCAAAATATGTCTGGATCATTGTTACCTACAACCATCCCTAGTGGCAAAACTTTCCACCTAATGTGGAAGAGACAAAAAAAGAAAGTCAAGCCAGTGTTTGACAAAAAAGTCTACTGTCATTAAATGATAGCATGTTATGATAATTTATTCAATATTGGCTTTACAGTTGCATCTTTTTTTTTTTCTACAATAGTTCTAGGACAAGTAAGTTCACCTAAGCTATTATACCAAGATTTAGTACTCTGAACTTTACCGAGCCCACATGAATCTTACTCATTGTAGTCATTCCTGTTTTATATCAAACCAATTTGTGAAGAATGCACACACCTTTTAAGTGTACTTTAAACACTATCCTTAGCTCTGTCTTAGACAAAATTCCTAGCAAGGTATTTAATCTGAAATCCAGACTTCATTTAGTAAAAATCAGAATGTTGCACTCTTTCAATGGTAAGAAAAAGACAAACACACATCTTAGTATTTCCTAGCTCCATCAACCTTTCTTCATGATAAATAATTCCTCTGATCAGAGAAGAGGGGAGTTACATAGCAGGAGAGACAATAGGTAGCAAAAAAGGACTTTTTCTTCATTCTGCCTTGACTCATTTAGTGACAGTGGTCTCCAGGTCAGAACTGTGGGTACAGTTTTGAGAAAGTTTGTTCCCAAGTCTCGTGCTTTCTGACAAGTTTTAAGCAGTGTATAACTGATGGCTATTATGTAATAACAAGGTGGGCTGGATGCGTTCTCAGCAACCTGCGCTCAGTCCTCTGCACACCCAACGATAAAGACGGTTCTGTGTGCAAAAGTTCTACAGACTTAAGCCCTACAAACACTAGCAATTCACATTGATCAGCCTAGTATAGAATGATAGAATCATTGAATGATTTGGGCTGGAAGGGACCTTAAAGATCATGTAGTTCCACACCCATGCCATGGCTGGGGGTGTTGTATCAGCTATTTGTAGGTTATCATTGATCATAAGTTTCTCAAAACAAATACACCTCAGCTGGAGATCTGGATTCCCCTGCAGTGGCCAAGAACCTGAAAGTTACTTTAAATTTTTCTACTATTGGATATAACAATGTTCGATTATGCTGCTTAAAACAAACAAATTAAGAAATAAACCAACAAACCATGTTATTTTCGTATGAAAAAGTATTTAGGTTTAGACCTTGAACTAAAATATTGGACAAGGGACAGAAGTTTTTCAGATGATTCAGGAAAATTTATGTAATTTTTTTTTTTCAAATTTCAAAGTTTTTTATTCTGATTTAAGATTTTTGTTTCTTTAAAATGCAAGTGAACATTTTTTCAGAAGCCTTGTCTTTCCAAACAATCTCTGTAGTCTATAGCCAATATATATTTCCAACAAAAATAAAAAGCTGCAGTTCTCACTTTTAAATCGTCAAGACATGAATTGCATGGACAAATTGCTAACAGGTAGCAATTCTCCCAGAAACCAAATCCTAGAATTCAAATTTGGCCTAGAGGCCATAGGAAGTTAGAGCAGTATTCCTAGAAATGGAATTACAAGTAGAAGCACCTGACACTTGGCATGCAAATTTGGCATGCGTCTTATATGCCCTGCAAGGCATAGAATACATAATTCCACAATTGTATTCTAAAACAGAAAAACATCTAAAAATAATTTTAAAATATCTTTCCCTTTAAAAGATTAAGACTGAAATCCTGTTTCCATTGAAGTCAGTGAGACTTGATAAAGGCCAAAATTTCATTGTGGTTGCTTTGATGTACCAGTCTGAGCTCAGCTGAGTGCAAAGATACAAGTCCTAATTCAAAGCAGTGCCTAGGCAAGTTAGCTCAAAGGATGTAAAAATGCTAAAAACTGGCTAAAAACTTCATTATCTTGTGGCTAATCTTTCAAGGCATAAAATGTGATAAATGAACGTTTGTCCTGTAAAATAATTCACTAAAAAAGAAAATTTAAATATCGAGACTACCCTTAGTTTCCACAGAGATTTCTGCGCAGTCTTCGGGATTGACACTGTGTTAAAGTATTAGTACAATTTTCAAGCAGATTAGTCTGAACACAATGCTTTGAAAAATTTAAAAAAGAGAACAGATAGCAAATGTCACTTCTTTAGTAGCTACAAAATGCAAACTCCAAGTGTTTTAACCTAATGAATAAATGAGTTTGTCCTTTATGTATAAAATATAGTTTGTGTTTGTTGCACAAGATTTTAATAATAGATGAATTTTAGGTTTGCTTCAACATATTCAATACAGTGTGATTAATTTGGTTTTTCAAAAATGCAAACTAGACATTACTATATTACTCTGCAAAATGCACAGCTTGCAACATTATTGTCTCTGTGGGATCTTAAATTGAATTGTAAAATGTGTCTTATTTCGAGTTTGATTTATGTAAGAAATTTCAGTGGATAATGCCCTTTTTGAAGTTTCAGTGCTTTCTCCAAAGAAAAAATACATAACTAAAAATCATGACATAGCTTATTATAAATCACAGCAAAGTTTTATCCTTACTTAATGTTCCACTTAAAAATCATATACTGATGCTACATATTAGATTCAATTCAGTGAATTAACTTTTTTGAAGCTTCGTATTATGACAGATTATATAACGCATTTTTGACATGTTCTGTGATTTTATTGCGATATTCTAAGTAATTACTAAATCTCTTTTTCTCTAAAAAAGCTTTCCTGTGCCCTGAGAATTAATCTATGATACCATTTAACTTGGCTTTTTGAAGTAAATATCACTAGATAAAAAGCCAGCTGGTTCTGAATAATGGGATACTTGAATGAATGTATTAGTGTTTGAAAATGAGAGTACAAATCTTTTAAAAAGATTAATTTCCATAAGAAAGATAGCTCACAGATCTACAAAAGAATAAATTCAAAACATAATAAACTGGCAGAAAGAGAGGTAGATTAAAGTAAAGGCAGCAGCACCTTGTTATTGCAGCTGTTGTATGGCAGTGATTCTGTATCAATTACAACATTTGGTAGGTATGGGCAGCCTCTTCAAAGGCTTCAGTATAAAGCTTGAACCTGGAATACACAGTACACCCTATGTAATAACTTGAGTGATTAATTTTTTTTTCTTAACAGGACATAACTTTTGTTCCTAACAATTGAGTCTCTGGGAAGTGTTACAAAGACGCTTCTGACTTTAATGGGAATAGCTAACATCAGTTTTGTTTTTTTATTAAAGATTTGGATATGAATTTATCTTTATCATGGAAAGAGCTCGGCTTTATCACCACACACAAACGCTGACATCAGCATGAAAGCTGACTTTTGTTGTCCTATGGACTTTATTTTCAATATCCTGTTTCAAAATATGTTTCCTTGAATGGGTCTAGGATTCTGTGCACACAATTGCTTTCACTAAATATTAATGAAACAAAGTTTGCTGATGCTACTAAATACTGCAGGTTTGCATAAACAAATGCTGAGCCTCATAGAATTAAATCATACTGGGACAAACTTTAAAGTACACGGGGCATTTGTTTGTTTTTCGATGATGGGATTAATCTAGTTTCCATCAGACCTACTTCAAGTTTTTCACTGGAAGGGTGGAAGCCAGTTGGCTCTTAGTAACCTATTCTGGGCAATCTGGCGATTTTGTCTAGAAAGGGTATCTTCAAAGGATGCTATAAAGCACTGTATTAGTAAAGTGGAGGGAATTACATCTGCCAAATCCAAAAAACAAACAGCAAGACTTTCTTCTGTGGTACAGACATCAAGTGCTGAAAATGCTAGTACCAACATAATTTAGGCAACAGGAGCTGAATGTTCCAAAATAATGTTCTTTTCTTGCAAATACCTGCTTGACAACAGGTTTCCCAGACCCACGTGTCTGGGCCATACCAGTGCAGCTACAAGGAGAGTAGCGAGTTTCTAAACAAGTCCAGTAGGCATTTGAAACACAGTTTCAGAAATTTCTCTCTTAGTCAGACTCAGATGGATTTTCGAGCAATCAAAACCAGGTATTCTAGGGTCATCTTAATGCCAAAATTTAATTCCTTCCTCCAAAGCTTAGAAGTATTAAAACCAAAAGAAAATATTTGAATACTGAAAAATATTTCTGTTTCTATCCTGACTTGTTCTCTGTGGAAGCTGAATTGTTGTTGCTGTTGAAACCTAGAACAATGAATAAGGGCAGATGCTCAGGTATTTTTGGTAAAAATTTTAGATAAAAATTTTACAAAATTATAACAGTGTTTACTGATGACACAGTCTATACCTAAACTGTACTATGTACAAAAACTTGCATAATTCATATGTATACATTTAAAAGACAAATTTCAACATACTTTTAAAATGCATCCTAACAGAAAAGTTACAAGTAACATTGCAATTCAAATTACATTCATAACATAAAAGTTGTAAAAATACTCAGAACTGGATCGAAATACCTAATCCTGAACTTCCATTTTGTTCTGGTATTTTTTCAATTCAATTCAGCATATTTTGGTCTATATCTTGTCTGATATGTTTATAGATTTATTAGATATATAATACACATTTTTCAGTATGTGTATACTTTCTACATCACTATAAAACATTTCTAATTTCAATGCCTTCAAATGACTATATTTCAAATTTTCTTTTGCATTCCATATTTTTTTTATTTTCCCATGTCACTAACAAGTGAAATGAAAGCAGATCCTGAAGTGGTGATATTTCACAAGGACTATAATCAGACACTGATGCAGACTACAAACAACCCACTCATATGAACACTATTCAAAATAACAACTGCAAAATGGGAGTGAAAGCAGAAGTTTGGTATAAGGTCACATGATCAAAGGTAATAGTTAGTTAACAATTAGAGTTAATAGTTAGTCCCTGACAGTTGAGCCCAAGCAAGTGGCCATGTTGTATGACAGAACCTGTTACCCTAAACTTCAGCTATGCCAAGAGCACTGCATGGTCAGCAGAGCCCCATAAGGAACAAATTATTAAGCCATGATGACTCACAGATTTTCTTTCAGATGCTCATCCCTCTTGTCAGAGATCATTAGAGAAATATTCTACTGAATATGCAAACACACAGGACACTTGTGTGCACTATAAATGTCAACTGCAGCATGCTTTCTGTACTATACAGTTACACTGCAAGGCACAGAGACGCCTGCTGCCCCGCCAGTGAATGGCAGACTTCAGCCAAAGAAGAACCAAGTCAGAAGACCAGAATTAGATCTGTGCAGCAGCTGCTGTGACTCATCTCAAAGATCATACTTTCCTCCATTAGTTCAATTTGCTAAGTCAAATAAACTGCCAGAGTCCCTTGTTCACTTTGAGAACACTGCAGACCTCCACACAGGAATGAGCTTTCAGTGATTAAGAATAATTTGAACTGAGTAAATGAAAGTAAAAACAAATCAGGGAAGTATTTCAAGATTAAGGCAAATGTCTATTGCAATACAACTGAAAGGGCTTTAAACATTACAAATAATTCATTTTACAATTCAGTGACATTTACCAGTCTTTGTTAAAACTGGCTGCAAAATGTTTACAGCAATTTTCTGAAAGCAACTCCAGATTCTTTTTTAATCATACTACTTCAGGAAAGCTGCTTTTAGTTAAAATACAAAAATCGTAGTTACGAGGTTTCTGCAAACATAACTGCCATTCCATTAAGGAAATGGCACAGCAAACAGTAAATAGTGGCCCCAAGGGAAATGTAAGTATTGATTTTATTACTATGTTGGTTGGGTTGTATTTGCAATTGTCAACTCTAATTTTAGGCTATGCATTAAGTATCCTTATAATAGCTTAAGGAAAAGAGCAAATATTAATTAGAACATATTGATAATGTTTTTATAAGTCTTAGATTTAGTGCTTACCAAGCATATGTTTTGAAAATATACAAACCTACTTCTTGCTTGTAAACGTAGCTCATAGATGAACAGGCAGAAACTATAATTACATGGATTATATGATACTTTTTTGCATCAAGGCATCTACAAGATGCAATTACTTTAAAATTAAATTGAAGTGCAAAGATATTTCTTATTGCACATGGCTATGCTATGGCAAATAAGATTGAAGGCACTGATGAAATACAAAATTATAAATACAGAGATTGATTATGACTTTCATCTCAGCAACTGTTTCTTGATAGCCAGATTCCTATTCACCATTTAGTCTCTAAGCACAGATGTCTGCTGAACACAGAAACTGCAGAATGGGTTATATTTGCAGATACTACTAAAAGTAATCATGTCCTCTTTTTCCTAGTCTTTAATTACTTTAAAACAGTACCTATATAAAACCAAACTTATTATACATAATCATTTGTTCCTGATAATATCCACATGCCCTTAACCTGCAGAAGACTCACGACTCACTTTGGTATTATACCGCAAAAAGAAAGTAGCAGACAGATTAAAGTAACCAACAGAAAATAAAGGTTTAAAGCTGCTTCTTCCAAGTTGCACAACCTTCCTATATGAAATGACATATGGTAAGTATGTGGTGATGGTAATTTCAAACAATGCAAGACGGATTGGACAATTCACAGGAAAAGGATTTCCTACCATATGTACTTCGCATTTCAGTTTACAGTGTGACTTGCACAAAAGGTACATTACAAGTGCCAGCTGACGTAGCTGACACTTCAGAAAAATCGATTCCTCGTAAGTTTTTTGCTTAATTGCTTAATATCTAAAGGTAGCTAAAACCATTTGTGCCACCTACAGGGTTGTCACCTCTTGCAATTGTATCACAAATCCTGATATCATCCATACTTCTTAAAAATCTCTGCTGCAAATACATGATGATTTTATCATCTCAGTTTAGATTAAAGAAAAAATCCTGTTTCTTGCAGTAGTGAGACATAATACCCCAAATTAGGTGGATGTCCCCGTGACTGGGTGAGCATTACCCTCGGAGGGACATCTCCCCAGGCACAATCACACTTCCAGCCCTGCCAGGGAACTCAGGCTTTTGGGTTGCAGCTGGACATTTCCCGTGGATTTATCTAAACGCTCTGTTGACTAAGTTTTACATTGTTGTGAAGCTTTGTTGTAAACCTTAAGAAAGCAGATTACAAACACATCAGTGTCAAAATATTATCTTTCAGGTAAACGGCTTGCAACAGTTCACTACCGATCCCAGGAATCGATACATACTATACAAACATATGATCGCTGTTTGGGGGGTGCTGATAGAAGAAATAAAGACCTTGCTGAATTTTTTTCTGCCCTTACCCACACTATCTGTGTGGAGCATGCACAGGGACAGATTTGCTCCATGGGATGAAGAAAGGGCATATCTTTGTGGCTCACTGTGCTCTCCTATCATACCCAGAAAGAGCCAAGCTCACAAGGTACCACTACCACCACTTTGTTCTCCACCAAAGCAGAGCCTCTTGTAGAGCTGGTGTCGGAGCTGGATAAGAAAAGGCTTTCCATATGTATCCTCTGCAGATTATATAACTTAATAGCCTCTGCAGAAGTCTGAAGGTGAATAAGCTGGAGTATGTTATGTTTGGCATGTACCGATGCACGCAGATGTATAAAAGTTCAAGGACCACATTTGTTATGCGTGTATTTATACTTTCTTTCCTCCCAGGGGACACCAAGATCTTAGTCTATTAAAGTCTAAATAACATTTAGGTGGTGCAGAGTGGATTGTTCATGATCACCTGATAAAAGTAAACTTCCTCATTCATACTGGTTACAAAAATCTGTGGCTATTGATTTCACTGAGCTGTTATGTATATTACACAGCTGTATCTTTGCTAGCAGATATTTAAAGGAGATGTAAAAATACACAAATAAAACACTAAACCTAAATTATAAGGTTTATTTCATAAGTTACACATTTTCTGCCACAGTAGAAAAGGTTTTCAGCAATGTAAGCACAAAATGTCTGAGAAAAACTAAATGGGAACTTCTAACTGTGTAAATTGGACTGCAATGAGCCCTGGTTAAGATACTTTTTACAGTGGATTTTATACTTCAAGCAAATGCAATGTTCTTAATATAATAATTTCTCAATGCACATATAATTATCAATACCCACAGTGCCAGAACAGGCACTGGAATATGGCTAAAATTGTTCATTTCAATATTATTTCAATAATGTTTTTTTAAAATAAAATGCTTCTGTAAATTATGACATTATATGATTATTTGAAATTCTTACTAAAGAAATTTTATTCCTGTTGTTATTATTGTCTAACAAGACCACAATGTTGCATCATTTAACAGGCTTGAGAAGGCAGGCAACAGAAAAAAAAAAAAAAAAAAAAAAAAAAA
>VZSR01003803.1:33640076-33660581 GCA_013398615.1 Brachypodius melanocephalos
AAAAAAACCATCATTTTGAGTACAAACCTCTTTGTGTATTAAGCAAGCAAACCCATGTAACTTCGTGTTTAGCAATAATAACTGTATACTGTTTCTCAAAGAAAAATTCACTGTGCCTGTTTCAATCCTGCCAGATGTTATTACCAGTATTTATTCTTGTTAAAAATTTAAATTATAGCAGGAGAGTCTGTAATTTTCTTTTTTATGTCAGAATATGTATATATATGAGAAGAAGAAAGGTAAGCAAATGTCAGTGTTATTTTAACCAAGGGAAAAACAAAAGAAATAAAGAAACATTCTGTTTAACTAAAGCAGCATTAACAAAGGCACTGACAATTTTAAACAGAGTTTATTTTTTACATACTCAGAAATAAAAGCGATTACTCTCAGAGAAATTTCTGTTGTGGTGGTGAGGAGTGCACTGCCCCTAAAAGCTTCAAATCTTCCCCTGCACACTCTGACAAAAGTTCAGGGGTGATCTGCTGCTCAGAGACACACTCTTCCTCTGCTAATACAACTTTCTGCCAGTACAAGATAGCGTTGATGAGACTGCTAGTTTTCTCCCAGGGAGACTGGGTTATATTCCTGGAAGCAGCTGAAATTAGAGGGAGTTCTTCATTTTAGTGAGGAGGTTAAAGCATTCCAAAATACACACCGCTCAACTCACAGGAATTTGAAATGTGTTGCGTAAATAGCTCTAGCTGGTGACATTTTCTAAGGCTAAACAAGCTGCTCAGAAAAATGGTTTGTGCTGAGTCTTAGAATCACTAGTAAATCAAACATCAGAAGTTCATGACTTGATTAATACAAGGTCCTGCAAGAAAGTTTTAAAATAATACTCCTACTTTTATTTCAGCATATGAACTGATTACCCTGACTGTATTTGAAAACGTAGAAATCAGAAGGGTTTGATACACAAACCTTCTGAAAGAAACTCCAAGTTTCTCTTCCGTGAACGGGTTTCTCATACCACAGATGGTAGCCCAGGAGGGGAAATGAGTTCTGCAGACTCACCACCCACCGGTAGGGGAAGGGAGGGAGCAGACACTGAGGCTAGTTTTGACCCTACCCCCTAGAATACCAAACAGAATTGCTTCAAGTCACAATTTCCTTCTTATGCTGCTCCCAGGGCAGCATGCAATTATGTACTGCAACTGGCTTAGGGCAGGCTGGGTCCACAATTAGTCCCTTGACCTTGCTGAGACTAACAGTGTGAGTAAGGTGAGCATGACATATGTCTCTCTCAAAATTCTCAATTATTTTATGCAACTAATGTAACAGTAATTTCCCCGCATCTTAAAGAAATTGCTCGCTATCATCAAAAGAGACTTGCCTATAAACTCAACTAAAAGGTCAAAATTATAGTTTTAATTCAAAGTTTCCATAGCTCTCTCGACAAAATGAGTATGAATATAGATTGTCAATTTATTTCTGCTTTCCATAAAAAAGAATAGGATTTTCTTCTACTTTCTGTAATAGGTTTATTAGTTATAGCTCTGTTACAGCAATACTCAAGGAAGTTCCATTCATATCATAGACAATTATCTCTGATAAAGCTCATGGCAGAAACTGTAGATGGAATAAATGCTGACATGGGTACATTAATGCACATGCCACTCACATCGTGTCAGGTACAGCTACCCCTTAGGTTTGAAGATACAAATGCTCCTTTCAGCACTTTGGCATATCTCAAGTAATTAGAAGCCATCTGCTGAAATCTTCTACATTCAGTCTCAAAAAGCCATCTTGAAATGGTTGGGGCTTCACGTCATGCTGGAGGGCATACCTTTCCCTCCATGCTCAGGCTGAAAGAGGCCTCAGACAGTGAGTAAGAATGAGATCATGCAGTGAAAAAAACACTGCCAGGAGTCTGACCTAGGCTGTCCAATTAATTGTCAGTGAGTTAAAACAATGCAAACTCATTAAACAAACAAACAAATCCAAACTTCTAAATTAAAGATGAAATGTGGGTCAGTTTGGGACCCAATCATTAATTAAATAATCCATAATAGCCAATTAAAATAGAATATCAGGAAGAACTGAGGCAGGGAGAGATAGCTCAGTTAACCACAGAGCGAGCAGAATGTGCTTCTTCTCATCTTGTAGCCAAGATGCAACATCTATCTACTGCATTCGAGTAATGGGCACAGAAGCTCGTATCCATGGTTGCAGAGGAAGACTTTTCAGGGCAACATTAAAATACCACAGCAAACAGAACTCCATGGAAAGTCACTATTTTTATCTTCCAGTCAGAGAAGCCCCGTGAGTGGGGTTGCAACCTTTCTGTAACACCTGCCTTACACACACAGTAGGAAAAAAAAAAGATTATTCCTTACATCTAAAAGGTCACTTAATGAGACAGACATAAAGAATAAAACATGCCACAGTATCTGCTTTGAATGATTAATCATAGTGAGTTCTAAACCCATCATGAACATGTGACCACAGCTCAGTGATATTTGCTGTAAGATGTATATGATACAATATGGTGAGGGAGTTACCATGGAATAGTAGCATACAATAAATAAAAAATGGAGAAAATACCCCATCATAAAGTTGAAGAACATTTCTGAGTGCACAATATTAATGGAGATCAAAAAGGCAACTAACCCATGTGTAATACATGAGTAGTGAGAAGTAACCTCCAGAACTTCCATGTAAATCAGTTAGTTATATAGCACACTGGGTCAAGGTTTAGTGAAGCAACTTCTCAAAACCATAAAAATCACTTATTGGAACAGCTGACTCTACAGCATGTATGATGAGAAGAGGCTTTTTAGGAATCCTAAGTAATTAAAGGTGTTGCTTTGGCCAGTGACTAGAGTTGGCTTATCAAGAGCAGTCACAGCAATGTAATTTAGACAGCTCTCACAAGACAGGTGTCATAGTGTGGCCCTAAACAAGCAGATTATGAAGTCCCTGAATCTACTTCATTTCACAGGACAAAGTTAGTCATGAAAGACTCATAAAGCCTAGATCCCTTTCTACATTATCTCTGCTATGCTGAGGACAACACTGGAAAGTGGAGTCAATGCACAGATATTCTTCAGAACCTGATCTCCCACACAGTTTTGATTAAGAATGTAAGCATGCATACTGAAAAATATCAACATATAGGTTATTTAGCATAATCAAAAAACAAAAATATTCAAGACTATGTCAGCTATTTTTTAGTTAAAATGAAGCAAATTTATCAGTTGAGGAATATGAAAGAGTACAATACAGTACAAATACTCTTTCAGAAATCCACATAGAAATTTTGTACATGGTTTTGAGGATATATTGCTCCGAAATATAGAATATTATAAAAATAATTCGGAGGATTTTGCAAATGGCTATTGTGTGAAATTATGAAAGAAAGTTTATGATTGCAAAGAAGTCTACCAAGTTTTCAAAATTTAACACAATTACCTAAACATGCTTAGTTTATGCAGCTTTGCACTAATATCCTTGAGTACAAGTCCTGCAAGCACATTAATCTTCACCTATTCAATACAAGTTTCTTAACTACACAGAACCCTACAACAAGTGCACTTTTCCTCATTCAAATCATTGCAGTCATACCCCAACAGTGCTCATGGTATAATTATTTTTGGCTTACGAACCAGCAAAACTCACCTATCTATTAATCAATTAGTATGTCAGATTGAAGCTGTACTACAATACTATTTTGTAAAGCCAGTGATATATCTATCTTTCCTTGACAGAACAATTAATCACATGTTAAAGGTGGTTTCTGCACACAGGGCAAATTTCTGCTTGTGACCACAGAAGTATCCAATGGACCCCTGGTTGAATCTCCTCCAGCTCATCCTATCTCTACATGGGATGGGATCCCACCTCTACATGCTTACATAAACAGCTTGTCCCCATTAATAAAGGCCTACAAAAATCATTTACAAAATGAGAAATCTAAAGACATTCAGAGGGTGAACAGAGAAGCCAGAGGCTTTAAACCTTTTTCATAACTTCCCCTAGGCACCATAGCCAACAACAGGAGCTCAATCTGAGCTGAAGCTCACTAGCCTGAGAATACAAAAGCCAAGAAACCTCAGGAGACATTCCTCCAAAAGGGAAATGAGGACCATTGTTAGGCAGTATTATTCAAATACCCAGATAAAAAGCACAAACATACACTCAGTGACTAGAACTTGGTCAGTAGCTTCAACCACAAAAAAAGAAAAGCTAAAGATCTACTAAAATTGCCTCGGCTATGAAGTCCTGTAATTAAAAGTGAAATCAAATAGAGAAACAAGGAGCAGATGTTGGTTTTATTTCTGTATGTTGACTTTATTAAGGAAACATTTCCCCATTCCCCTCCCCAAAGACATCCTTTTCTTTCATTTATGTGCTATGATTCCTATTATTTTCTTTTCCCACTAAACAACCGTAACCTTCATCAGTACAATGAAGCCATTTATGTCTAAATTCTGGTTGCACTTGGGATTTTTCTTTATGTGTTTTGTAATTGTTGTAGTTGATTTATAACTTTTATGTCTCTGATGTAAAATGGAAGTAGAATACAATCTTTTTTACTCTACTCTGATTAACACCTGTAAGAACACAAGAGATATACAAAAATAATCCTTTTTTTATAAAAAGAACTTCTTCTCTAATTACTTTGTTTTAGGAAGCAACTGAAGACCTCCCCTGATAGGAATTAAACCAGCACCCAGTTGGTGCTTTATTGTCTCGTGAACAAAATGATTTATTGTTTGTAGTCTGAAAGCAAAAAAGGAGGAAAATTACATTTTCTTGTACCAGTAGCCCTATTACTTGTTCTATACTATTCTTTGAAGATTACAATAACCAATATTATAATGGCACCAGAAATAGTTAACTCTAACAAAGCTGCTTACACAAAAGCAGTGACAACTGAGATCACTGTACCTCATGATGATTTAACCTTAGATGTTAAATCTTGTCTTTCTTCCCTCAGCATGACCTACTATAATGTTCAAATTTCAATTTATCTCCTACCCTGGAGTCTGGACATAACTGATTTTTTTAAAAATTATTTTTAAGGTTTCAAATAAAGAAAGCTTAATTAAGTAGGAACAGGCAAAAAATACAAGAAAAATTTTCAAGAAGAGAAAGTTAGAAATCCTTCACATGAGTCAAAACCATGAATAGCAAACTAATTTTCAGATGATTTTTTTTTTGTAACAATGCGAATTGAATGGATTTTTTGAACACAATCAAAGTCTAAGCTCTTACTGCTTATGGAAGAAGTGTTGTAAATGGGCAAAAGGGATTTGTACCAAGCTGCACACCTAAACCCAAATGTACAAGACGTATATATATGCACATACACAGAAAATGAAAAGTAGGAAATTCAAAATGCCTTGTCAGAGAAGAGGTCATTATAAGAGTGATGGTGTTCTGAATGCAAGAAGTTGTTTATCTTCCAAACTTCAAACTACAGCTCTTTACACACATTTTTCAGCATTTCCATGAAATTTGGATTCAGTATTAGCAGAAAATACTCTAACACACTCCATGAAGTTCAAGAAGAACATTTTTGTGAAGTTGGCTAAAGCTGGGGAACTATTTAACAATGGGATTTATTTTGATTTGGATGAGGCCATTAGAAAACGACTGATACTCCATGAGAAAGGAGACAAAGGGGGAAAGCGTATCCCATTCTAAAAAGAGATATTTGTTGATACAAACTCAGGATGACATGCATCATGGAGAGAACATGGCCAGACATGAGTACTTCTAGAAAATTCCTTTAGGCCAGGTTATAACCACCATGATTTATCTCCTTTCTCTTCATAAACTGATTCTATTTAGAAAAGGTTGAAAAAAATTATTAAACTTTAAAACACAGATAAGACATCACAAAATCGTACCATTATTTAAATATCGATTAGTAGTTGCACCAATCACATTATTATTTCTGGATGTTATAGAAAGAAGAATCCTTTAAAGGATCATTAGTAAAAGTGCAAATTAAGGCAAGGAAGAAATTCTGAAATATTTTCAGTCTTATTTGCAACACTATTTGCTCCCTGAGACAAGGGAACTGTGTTGCACATGGCACTGCAAGCTCTGTAGGTCTGTTCTGTCTCCTGCTGCCATTTCAGGTGCCCTGATGTGGTGTCTGATGTGTCCCCACTGGGCTCACAAATATGACAGAACACATACTGTATATGAACTCTGCCATTCAGGTGTGGAAGCTGGAGTCTGAGTGGGATGCCCAAAGACATTCCAAATGGTACAAGGTACCTATACTGAATCAAGTTGCTGATGTTTTTCTTGCTGGAAGTAGTTTCATATTCCAGAATGGTCAGAGAGTAGGAAACTCTGTAGCAAGTTTCATAATGTTCACCCAAAAAGCCTGCATGGAACACTTCTGTCTTGTTATCTTTATATAATCTTCATTGCATTGTCCAGAAAAGTGTGATTTATACACTGCAATCTTCAGCTAATTTAAAAAAAAAAAAAAAGTCATGCCCTAGTCTATGAGTGCTTGCTCATTTAAGCTTACACATAATTTAGGATTTTTAAATGCATATAACCTAGAATAAAGTTTCTATTTTTAAAACACCTTTCCTTTTAGCAAAACTAGATGGAATTAAACAAGAAAATTACATACTTCAGATGTGAGAAACTGAAGTATACTCAAGTATAATTTTAACAATGTTATGTCCTATAATGAGTTGACCTTCTATTCTCCTTAACCCTTTTTTCCATCAAAGCCACCTACACCCACTTTCCCTTCTGTTTCTCTAATCTGCAATTATTTATGTTTTCTTCATGCTGCTCTATCCACCATGGGAGCAAAATTGTATTTGGTGAAATATAGAGCTAATTATACCATGAACCCAGCAACAAAAAGACAGAGCAGATGTTACTTCAGACGTGCTAACAGTCCCTATGCTTAAAGCACACATAGTAATGGACTGAGCACAGTATTTGGAAAAAAAAAAAAGCCATGATGGGCTTAAACATGTGGAAAGAAATTAGCACAAAACTCAAACAGAATGACATACTTAATAGGCTCTAAAGCATTTATTCAGTGGTTGTATTCAGCAATGATTTTGCATTAATTCAGTGCATATGTGAGGCTATACATGGGGTCAAAAATTGCATATAAGGCAATTATGCTCAACTTCTTCTGATCTCAGTGCTCAGCTTTCTTCAGGATCCTTTCTGCTTGTCCATCAACAACTGTCCACATCTTTATCTACCTGAACACTTCCCAAAACACAGAAAATACATGAGAGTAACTGTAGAGACAAAAAAACAAAACAAAAAACAAAACAAAACAAAACAACAACAACAAAAACCCCAATGACAACAAAAAAACCCTACTTTCTAGTATTTTTACATTTTTTTTTCCTCACTGTAAGTAAGCAAGAGCTGGAAAACAGACCTTAAAAATGAATGAATAAAGACAGTTTGCAGTTTGGCATTTACTATAAAAGGTTTATCAGGATTATAGTGAGGACTCTCAGTAGTCTACAGGGTAGCCTCTGCAAGTAGGGGATCACCAGAACACTCTTTCTCCCTCCTTTATTAATAAACTTCCACAAGACTATTATTTCTCTTTCTCTACTGCAAGCAAATTACTTCAAAACTAAAAATAAGTATACATAAACCTAAACAGAAAATCGCAATATTTCCCTATCCAAGTTGGAAGTGATTGAGGATAACTTGTAAACCTTCATGTCAGGCAAAGTTCCTGTAATTCCAGTTATTTTGTATACATTAATGCACTCTACATTTGCCATGTACCCTCTCACTTCAGTGGGGTCTACTGACTCCTCTGCATAGCTAAACTGCTCTATAACAAAAGTAAAATAAACTTCATTCAGTAAATACCCGATAGTTTATAGTAAGATACAAAGATAGCACATCACCAGCCAAGCTTCAGTAGTAAAATTGAGACCACACAGAATTCAGCAAACACAAATTTGAATCACGAGCAGAAGCATTAAACACATTATCAAAATAAATCATTTTCACAGATGTACAGTCCCAAATCTGAAAGGGCACTTCCCACTTCATTAAAATATACATTATCACCATACAATTAGTTCAACTCCACAAATGGAAAAGAAAATTTTAAAAGGTGTGATATTAAATTCATCATTGAAAGATCCATGCCTCCATAAAATGTTTTTCCCCGGTGACAAAACCTAAAGAAATAACTCTAGTAAGAGATATCCATAATACAGAATTTCAAATAACTGCTTAAAAACACACATAACGAGGCTAATCACAGTACTCTAGAAAGCACCATGTCTTTAACAGCAATCATCACAGTATGAAATCAACTTCAGCTTATTACATTTGGCTGAATAATCTAAAATTGTAGAATTAAAAATAATTATTGATAAGAGATAAGACATAAAACCTCCCTAGCTGTTTGAATCTAAGAATATCAGGGGATGGAATGAATGTTGAATTTATGTTGTGGAAAATTGGTCCCAAGTTGGTTTTACACTTCATCAGAAAGCACTTTTGTCTTGTATGCAAACAGTTAATGAAGCATACCAAAACTGCAACTTTTTTGCTAGCTCTGGTGTGGTAAGGCTCACAGCATATTCCATAGCTTGCAGAAAATTTTAAAAACATGATAGATTTTTCATTTATTTTTCTTCGGTTATAATGCAGAATCCTATAATTTTAAATAAGATTTCTTCTTGCATTTTCAAGAATTGTTTTACACATCTTGCAGCTGCAGAAATAGAATTGCCTTTCATATATAAAGCATTCTTTTTTGTTCCTTTACAGAGCATTTTCAAGAAAAAATGACATCACATAAGTAACTGGTGCTCTCATAAATTCTAAGAATGTATGGATTCTTAACAAACTCTCATGCTAGATGTGTGACTGGTTCTAAGATTTTACGGTTGCATCTATCTCTATTTTATTTTTGTTATGCTTTGGTTCAGCTATTCTCATAGTTGAAAACAAGTAACTTATTATTTCAAGTGGATAATAGTCATATTATCATGTCTTTTGTAGAGAAAATGGGCAGGAGAGCCTCTTTTATACCAAAACTAAAACTAACATGTGGAACAGGGAAGGCTTTACAATATTCTGAACACTTGGTTTTAAAAGGTTTTCCTTTCCCACTGCAGTTTCATGACTCTCCCATCAAGAATTTGTCTGCAGAATTATATCTGAGTATGGCAACCGGGCCAATTATCTCAACTATGCAGACTGTTACAATGAACTTTGTAAAATTAGTGGGCTTACACAGCTGAAGAAATGCTTGGTGAACTCTAGTCAATCACCACATAAAAAAGAAAGTTCCACCTGCAAAGACAAACTGCATCCATGCTCTGCAGGAGGGGACAAGGCTGTCTAAAAATGGTGTAATGCAGAGACTGAATGCATTTATTTACTCAAGAATCACAAAGGCTGTTTTATCTGTGGGATCCAGCTCTTTCCCACTTGCCCTGTAAAGAAGTTCCCATCAGTAGACCGACACAAAAACCACTATGAATATTGATTATATTGGATGCTCAAACTTCAGGAAATTGGTGTAAACTGTTTTTTGCCATGCATCCTCAATAAATAAGCCCATCAATTAAAGGCACAAAATACAACTTTGAGTAGCCTTTGCTAAAAAGGAAAAATTAAAATTATCTCCAATTAACAGCCTACAGGAAGATGAATCCACCAAGCTGCACATCAGCTGTACAGCCTGGGGTATGTTTCAACAATTACTACCATCAAACCTACCCAGATTAGAATAGAAGTTTGGGGCACTCCAGTTACAGTTAGGACTGCAGAAGTTCATAACATTTAAATTAGTAACAGTCAGATGACATTGCAATCCCTGTTTTTACACTTTGAGTGTCACCAAAATAGATTTCATATAAATAGATTAAATACATAGTAGACCTAAACCATCCTGCATAACAGCTACTTTAGATTCCTTATGTTTCTAGCATATACAATAGCTCACATACAGCCTCTTAATTTTTATTTTTTTATCATGCCATAATATGCTGACAAACGAAAAAGATTTTGCTAACATGCTTACATTTTCTATTATATACTTGCACTACTGCACTTTGAGTAAGAGTACTTTTACACTCATAAGAGATTTTTCAAAGATGGCCAGCCCAGAAGGGTTTGCAGGGCCAAAGAAATGTGTGGTAAAGCATCATCTTAGAGCAAGCCATTTCAGGCCAGGGCAATTTTTCATATTTAAATAATTTTAATATAAATCTTTCAAGAAAGCCCAAATGCAGCAAGAAATGGAAGTGGAGATTTAGAAGGCACCACTATCTCCCTCCCTCTGAGTCCATAGCAAGGGACTGTTTCAGCATGGTGTGAAGGGACATCATGCGGCTGGTGGTGCTGTCTTTCAGATGAGATATAAAACTGAGTTCTGACAACTTACAGTCATTAAATATCCCATGGCACTTTTCACAGGAGTACATGTGTTAACCCATATGTCCTGGCTACGTTCCAAATGCATAATTGCATTCTGCCTACCTAAATTCCCTATGCAGTTTCAGTGGCATGCAGAACTATTTATTCTCTTTCTCTCTTCTTTCCATCATTGCTCTTTAGCAATTTAATCCTCAGGTCCAAGAAAAGGCACAGTTATACCACAATACATAACTTTTAGCTGGCAGACATAAAAGAATTGAAGGCAACTCATATATTCAAAACAATCCACAGGAAGAATGGGGTTCCTCAGAATTCAAAGAAAAAGAAGAAAAGAAAAAAAATAGTAAGTGTGGAGCCACCTAAGTTAGACAGACCAGGAATATCAACAACAAGAAATTCTCAGAACTGTCACGATTCTCAGTCTAGATCTTAAGTACCCAGTGGTTTTGAAAAGTGCCTCCATTCCTCTGGGCTGTCCCAGACCTTCACAGACTTGTAAAGGGACTGGAAGGATTTAAGATTGCACTTGTGAATTTAGATACTAAAATTACCCTTAAAATCCCCATCAACTGCATTCCTGATGATAGCCATCTACTCTTTTAAGTTAAAAACAGAGGCATTTCAAAGAGGCATATTTTACATTTTAAATAGATTGTAGGAAAAAAACATTGATAAAACACACAAAGAGGCCCTCCACTCTGGCAAATGACTGCTTTCACAGGAGATGGGTGAAAGATGTTTGAGTCACTCATGGTGACCATATTTCCTTAGAGATGCTTTATTGACTAGACTTCTGGTTCTGAGCTCACACCACCCAACTTGGTGGAAGTTACAGTGGCTTCTTGCTTTGCCCAATGCCACGTATCAAGCGAGGTATGGACTGAATTCTGCCCTCAAGATCACAGGTCTGAAACCAGTAAACCAGTCTATGCAGATATAGTTAATCTCTACAATACATTTATTGACCTTTTTTGTTTTTTTCTCTCTTTCTTTTTTTTTCTGATAGCTGAAGAGCAAATAATACTGATACCAACTAAATCAGCCTTGCCTAATCCTTTTCCTAGTATTGCACACACAACTCAGCTATGAAACATTTGTACCTAAATTCACTAAACTGAAATATTTAATGTAAGTTACCAAGTGCCTTATGCCCTGTATAGTCAGTGGAGAGTCAGCTGTACAGCAATTCACACATACATCATCCCACACTGGGGATATCTATCTCTTTTGAACTGTGGATAACTGGATTCCAAACTTCAGCACTTTGTGAAGTTAGATAAGTTAAACAGGACTGATATCAAGCTTTTTTTTTTTCTCCTTTTTTTTTTCTTTCTTTTTCTGTGAAAATCACTGTTATATTTCTATCATAAAAGCAGTACAAGGAATTATGTAGAATGAAGTGAGATTTGGGGCTTTTGGTGAAATTATTTATATATTCATCCATAGTTTTATTCTTACCATTAACTCTAAATGGTTTTCAGTTGCATAACACAGTGAATCAGACATATTTTCTTGTAGCTAAAAGAATAATCATTAAAATACTATTGGGTGGCAATCAAATCAGAGGGACGTTCACTCAACGTTCAGCTTTACTCACAGCTCTGAACTAACCTGCTGCCAGCCTTTTTCACTACTAAAGTCACTTTATCTTGAGGTCTTTTTGAAGACATACATTCAGGTCTTATATTATATTGGTAAGCTCTCAGAAACCAACCTCCATATTCTTTGTGAGCATGACTGCATGAAATAAAGGCAGGCCTGATGGATGTTTAAATAATATAAATGAAATTTTGTAATATATGCCCCTGATTCTCCTTTCACTTATGCTGCTGTAAATCTGGGGCGGGGGGAAAGCTCTCTGTGGATTTTCATAAACTTACTCTGCTCAAAAGCTGATACAGCTGAGAAAGAATCAAATATTCTTCATTTAAATATTGATGGTGCACTTAGGAAATTAAAATAGTTGTGATGCATATACTGAAAATAAATATAACTTTTAATATATATTAAGTTTTGTAAGCTTATAGGCTTAGAGAGAATTCCAAGTAACTAGCTTGTCTGAAATGAAAACAGGAATATTCCTAACAAAAGTGTTTTGTATTGAGGGGATTAGAGGGCAGCAGTTTAGCTCTGAAGCCTCTGGAATACCCTACATAAAAACGGGTCATTTTTAATATTATAAAAATGCCAAACTTTAATACAGAACAACAGATTGTGCTAAAGTCACAATCCCCTTTCTTTTTCTCCCTCTGACATGCAAACACCTGACACACAAAGGGAGTCACATTCAGAAGGAGATTATGATGCAATGATCTCGTTGTGAATGTTGCATTATGGTTTCAGCATCGCTGTAAGAGCTCCCCTGGCACTTGTGCTTACAGCAATTTGAATTTCTCTGGCAGCTAGGTATGATTTGTGACAGATTTCAGCTTTGCTCTTCATTGAAGGAGTACACTGGCAAGTGTTTGAGGTATTTACCATGGAGATTGGAAAGAAGAAAATGTGAAGAGGAATATTTGAGGTAGTCTTTTTTTTAGTTTGGTTTTTTTTTCCCTTTTTTCTGACAATGATTTTCATTTTTTCTTTTTTAGTATTTAAATCATCCAAATCAGTTCTTTTTCAATGGCATCATTTTGTGCTGCTTAGGAAAAGTTGTCTCACTACGCTGTTGTATATGAAGGATTATTCCACTTGCCACGATAGTAAAACTGTTAATTTTAATGACTCTTACGAATTATCACTAGCTGAATGCTCCATGTAGAGTACAAAGAATCAATTGATTGTACTGCAGTTTGTGGCACAAGCGGAAAAAATTTTGCTTATACATTCTTTACACATGAATTACACATGTAAACTTGATTACACAATTTGGAAAATCTTAAGCTGACAAAGCACAGTTGTCTTTTTATACTGGAAAATACCTTAAACTCTTCTAAAAAATGTCGGGTAAGTAGACAGGTTACATTTTTAGCACTGGATTCCCCCAAAAGTTTGCTGAGCCAAAGCCTCTACATCTAAGGGCAAATGAACAAGCTCCCAAAGCTCATCTACAAAGATTATTCTCACTCTCTCTGCTGCCATAAATGCAGCAGCAAGCAGCTGCACCAGCAAGCAGTGGCATGCAATGTTTCTCTAAAACTTCCTTGGTCTGCAGACAAGATCTTGTCTTGATTCCTTCCTCATTCCCATATGTAAGCAGTGGAAATAGTCTCCATGGAACACAGAGGGCTCCCTAGCCAAGGCTGCACTCTGAGCACAAGTACTCAGAGTACAATGACAATATGCTGGCCAGCTTTGGCAAGAACTGATGAATGAGAAATTTAACAGAGAATATTGCACAGTCTACAAAGAGAAAACCTGCATTTAGTAAAGGACTGAGGTTGACTGGGTTTAGGCTAATAAAGTTTGTATTTCATCCAATAGAATGGATCCAAATTTCCACTCACATGTAAAAATAGCCTATCGATTAAAGCATATTTCTTCCTCTTTGGCCCTGTTTTTCAATTATTTTATTTGAGACAATAAGTTTGGTAAGTTCTTTTGTTAACACAGTTCCTGTTATTTTAAAAGCAACAGATTTTATGGCCCATGGTTACCATCTGAGAAATATGTACAAGAAAGAATGCTTAGGAGGTGGCAGGTGCACCCTTGGGAGGATAAGAGTGTCCACATGGGACCAATCCTTCTGCAAGTAGCAGTTTCTATATGAATGGATGAAAAATATTCTTTTGCATTTGCAGGTGTTCTATATTCAAGAAGTACAACATAAGACATGACTTAAGGATTAACCCTCTAATCTGCCACTCATCCTCAACTCAGGGTTCCAAGTATGATAAAGCAGTCTTCAAAATAATTTAAAGAAATTATTAAATTAAAGCATTAATTTAAGGATCTACATAAAAAGACAAAAAGTGCATTTGTGTAGTTTTGTGATCTTTTTAATTAACTTACTTAATTTTTAATTGTTATATGCATAGTGTTTAGAAACTAACGAAACAACGCAGATCTGATTTATTTGATTTAGAAAGTATTACAGTACATCTGGAATATCATGGGTTTGTTATTATCTGCTAACGGAAAAAGTCGAGATATAATACAAATTACATAACATTTCAAACAGAAAAGAAAACCACAACATGTTAACACTGATTTATCATAATTTATCATTAAAAATTACATACTTCAACTAACTACATTGTTAGCAAACAATTAAAAAAGAGAAAGCTCTAGTCTAGCATACACCAGCATCTTTGAGTACTAAATGGAATTAAATGGAACACGTGGATTTATTTTTCCTACCAACTGATCATTTTTTAATATGACTGTATCTCCAAAGAAAATGAATGTCAGAGAGAGGCTGTGGAACAACTGTTCACTGTGGAGTCAGTTTGAAGAAAATTGAAGATTATATAAAGTAGTAGAAATAAAGTGTAGAAAATATGTAACTAGTGTCTTTTTCTAAATTAAGATCACCAGTCTATTTAGAGAGATGGAAGCCGAAAAAAATCATTAATATATGAGAATACGTGACAGTAAACTTGGCACAACTGTTAGTCCTTCTCACTATACAAGAATGTGAAAATATTCCATGAAACTGATATACAACATATCAGCACATATCACTTCCTGGAAGAGACAGAATTACTTGTTTTTAAAATATTTATAATCATACAGATGGAAATAATTGAGAACAGCAGTTTGTTTAAACCAGAACTTATCACTTAGTATCGCAGTGGGAAAAAGCTCTCATTACATTAAATATAAGAAACAACTACATGATGTTAAAAATGTTTCATTTCAGATTATAAATCCTTTCCGACTGATGAAGACTAGTCAGAAACTATTCATGCACAGAAGAAGATGATTCTATATCTGCCCGCTGTCAGTTTCTTGAACTTTCCTTTGATGGGTGCTGTGATTGATAGGACACCCTGACAAATCCACCGCAAGTCCACTGCAAAGGGAAATACTATGTCATGCCCATACTTGAGAGACTGTCATGAGGAATGCTTTCAACTATTTATAGTGACACCACAAAAAATGCCATTATTATAAGGATACATCTTCTTAACATTTTGCTTACAACGCTTGAAATATTTTGATTCTATTGCTACTGTGCAATAAGAAAAATCTCTACTTAAAAGGGTGTTTTATATATATATAAATGTGATACTTATATATTTTATTTCTATATAAATATAGATTATTATGCACATTAATGTATATTTTTATACTGATGTTCATACATAAAGCCTAAACATCAGTATATTAATATATATATTGGACTTTGCCTATACAAAAGATTAATGACCAGAAAATGATACATTCTTGCAGAGTTTATCAAAAAATTGAAACAAATCATTAATTATGTTTGAGGGATAGAAAAAACCCAACAAAATAGAAAGTATATCTGTATACACACTACTAATTAAGTCAGAGAATTTAAATGTAGTAATTGTACTCTCACTCTCTTCTGTCTTTTTAAGGGTTTAAGAGAAAGAGCTATTCACTTATGCATTTCAGTTAGCAAGAAATTTCTCAACTTCTTTGGGTGCTTAAGTGCAAGAATAGTTTAGACCCCATCTTTGCATATTACTTTATCTTTCAGTGGTAATTAACAGAGTCTTAATCTGGCTAATGTTAATGACCACTGTTCTTTCTTTAAATCCCAGTTAAACCAAGCTTATTAAGGGCCAATTAAAGGAAGTCTTATGTGATCTGAATAACACTAAGACCAATTTTTAACAGCTATAACTATTCTGGATGATTATTGTGGAAAAGAAATGCAAACCCTTCTCATTATGGCCTTTGTTTTAAAATAAACTGTCAGTGACTATTGGGAAGGAAGGGGAATCTTGGTAAAAGTCAAAGATACAGATTAATTTTGTAAAATGCAGGGGTTCTAAAAAAAATATTAGCTACATACTAGTCTTTCCAATCCTGCCCATATAAAAGGTAATATATAACTAATTTCCACTTAATTTTTCATAATGTTCCAGCACAAAAGTGGAACAACACTTTGCAATAACCTTCCAAGTGGTAACAATATAACCTAAATATAGCCATGGACAAAATGAAGAAAAACTTGCTCATCATTTGAATAGGAAATGGAACATTTCTACCTATATATGAAATAATTAATAGGAAAAAGTTTCCACTCCAGATTTTTCAAAAGCTTATTGGTTCCACTTTTGTCTAAGGTGATCCTTCTACAGACACGTGGTTACGAACGACCACCTGCTATTTCTTACATATCTATGATTTCACTCATTGCTTAACTTCACCACTATTTCCCCTTCATCTGGAAAACAGCAGTAACACAATCTGACTGCTGCCTCTAGCTAGTAAATGAAATATTACTTTCACCACTACTACCTAAAGTCCTAAAACCAAAGAGCTGATGTCCACTGCAGCAAGTCACCATCACACAGGTCCTTTGTCTATTCTGCAGCACACAACAAAACAAATTCCATGGTGACAACTCTTAAATTCTGCAGCAGCAGCCACAAAATCCATGGCAACATTAATATATTATTGTCTATAAAATACTCTTCATCTCTACTTTCCCACTCCCATACAAACACATTCAGCTATGACTCATAGCAGAGAATATCACTGATGAAAAATTGATGGTTATTTTTAACAATAAATCCTGAATTATTTTTCTCTGTTCTCCCTAGATAATTTGGCAAAACAGCCCCTTGGCCTCTAAGAGAGTTCTGCACAAATCATCTTTTTATCCTGATACCAGCGCAGAAGAAGACTTGCATCTTGATTCTCCAGCTTTCCACTATCTGTCAAGTTATCAAGCTCACCTGCATCTCCTAGTTTTCCATCTATCATAAGCTTGATATCAGTGCAAACGTTTTGTGTTCCTCTTCCTGGCTCCACAAGACAACACAGCTGTGTTTCAGCTGTGAATATAATTCCAAAAACAAAACAAAATCCCTTTCAAAACTGAAAGTAGAATTTTGCAGAAAATGATGTGGCTACAAGAGTGCCAGGCTTTGCTCTACACAGCCTATCTGATAAAGTGACATCTGTCAGCACTGACACTGCAATAGGAAAGCATTCTATTTTCCCAAAATAGTTATCATAGCATGATGAAGAATGACAGAGGGGAAACACGACACTGTAAAAATTGTATCATGTGAGCCACAAACAGCAAAACAGGAAGAAAGTTTGACATTGTAGAGGATATTACACTACTGAAACAGGGATCAGCATGTCATAGGCAAAAATTCAGTTCTAGGTGAGGACACACATACAGTCCTGGCCATGAAAAATTTCAGAAAACACAGATAAAGTTTAATTTCATCCCTAGTTACATGTGGTTTTTTAGCAAATCAGCTTTTCCATACAAAGATAAACAAAAGACAGACAACCCAGAGTCTTGGCCTGTCCTGGGTACATTCCCATGCAGACCCCACAGCAAAGAGCAGTTGGAGAGAGGAGCTGGCCAGTCACAAAACAAAAGAAGCATACTCAATAGTGTTTTTAACTAACTTGCACTTCCTCATTCTGATATTTTGCTCATTCTTTCTCCCTTAGTTCTTCCCCCCCACCACTTCCCACCATCACTGATCATTAGATGACACTTCTGGATTTTACTACAGAGCTGCTTTTGTGTATCTTCTTCCAGTCCAGGTTTCAACTGTGCACCAAGGAGTTCAATCCTGCATCCCAGGGCATGAGACTCCAGTACACGCCTGACTGCTGTACTGGTACAGTAGCAGTTCTGTCTGTGCCCAGGGACACCTCTGATATATGTTGAGCATTAAGGATGCTGTGTGCAAGCAAATGCAGGTTTTACTGGCCCCTAGATTTTGTATACAGCTATTTATACAATTATTACAGGCTATTTAGATACCATTTTGGAAAATGCACGGACTGCAAAACATTATTCTTTGCCATGTCTGTAACATCTGTTTAGCTCTGTTGTACCAACAGCCACGCTTGGGATGACTCCTGCAGCACCATTTACCTGTATTCTGTAGGAGGATCCTCAGCATCTGCTCAATACCAGAACTAAGGCAGGTGCTCAGCCAGTCCTAGCTCAGCTCTGGCCATCCATGCTTGCTTTGTGCAGAAAGAGAAATTAGGAATTATTGCTAATAGGGATCTTGGTGCACAGGCCCCTGACTAGTCTGTGTGTGGCCAGGGTGCTCTCATCAAGGTTTACTGATTAAGGAAACCAGTAACAGTATCCATATGATACAATGATACATACTTCACCCAAAAGTCACTGAGCATGTTTGTGACAGCACTACACAAAAAGCTAAATTCTGTCACTGGCATCCGTAGTTCAGAAGCCACATTTAGCTGCTAAATAAAGTAGCTGCATTCTTTTTCCTATCAATAAATTGCTGCTAAATCTGATGTGCATTAAAAAACAGTTGAAAATCCTGTATATTTGCACAAGTCTTGATGCGGCACATCTCTGGAAACGAAATGAATCAGGATTCCCAAGCCAGAATGAACAAAATAAGCCTTACATAGATTCCAAAAGGAAAGATACTGGTTCCTCAATCACCAGAAAAAATGCTGGACCTAAAGCAATAGTTAGGAGAAAAGAACTAAGCAACGCAAGGGAGAAGAGATTTAATACAACCATCTTGGACATGAGGATTGTGAAATTGCCTTAAGGAGATGTCTAGTGAAGACTTTTGGTGAGTTCTGTAGACAGAAGATACATTATCCATAGTAACACTTGCTTTCACTTCTCAGGGTGGGAAAGTAGATCAAGAGCTTCAGACTATGGATTTTTCTTTCAAACGCTCTCCCATCTCTTATTGTTTCCAATTTTTCACTTGTTAGTTTAAACTTCTGGGTAGTTCTTTTCCTATCCAGATCTTTTATCTGCTTTTATCTGCTTCGTCAGTCTCCCTCCATGTAGCTGGGGCATGGGAACTAGAGATGTCAGGTTGGTTTTTGTTTTCCTAAGGATGCCTCAGGACTGACTGAACAATTACTACTGGAGTCATGAAAGATTTTTTCCCTTTGGAGTCTAATGGATTTTAAAGCATCTCAGAGTTTTAGTTCAACCGACAGGAAAATCTGGAAGTAATTCAAAGCCCTAGCTTTGGAGGACTGCTAGTAAAGCACATAATAATAAATGAAACACAGAATTTGCTGGCAAACTTTTGTCACTGGAAAAGGCACGTCTCCCTTTGGTAATTGTTGCCTTACTATGGGAAGAAGCAAGGAGAGAGGAATACTCAAAGACCTGGTAAAGAAGAACCGAGGTCTAGGACTGAGTCCTGCACACTTTATTCCATCCTTTAGGGTGCTTGTGTAGCTGAGGAGTCTGGAAAGATTTTTATTGTTCCAGAACCTGGCCAGTGTTGTCAGTAACACTGCAGCCTGCTGCTTAAATCCATTCCTGTCTGTCTCCATTCTCCTGAGCATCCTAATGAAGTGTCCATTTAAATAGACCAGTGGCATTTTAAGCTGCCAGCCACTCACACAAAGATGAAATCTTCCACTGTGGAGTAAAAAAAAAAAATACTTAGCTGCATAGATAAAATATTCATATGTAAGAAATAGTACCAGCTCAATTCCTATCTATGATTCATTTCAAACTTAGTATATTTCATAGCAGAAGATGAATTACAGTGCTCCACAGAGGTGATCAGATACAGAGAAAGGGGGAAACAAAGCACATAATAAACAAATACTTAATATATAACTTTTAAGACCTGATTTTTTTGTCATCTAATTCTAAATAGTAGCTTTAGAAAAGGAGACACACTAGAAAATGAGTATCACAGGTAATCTATAGACCACTTTTGGCTAATTTAAAGCTCCAATGTGTATTTTTTTCCTGTATAAATTTCTTCCTTAATATTCTCAATAAGATACTCTCAGCACGATAAAAAGAAGGACATTACCAGCAGCGTTTTCAATCATGGGGGCTATATATTCAAGAGCAATCAATAAAAACCACACAGGGCCTGACAAACAACTAGTCAAAGGAATCATTTTTCTCAGATACTTAGCAGTATCCTTTTAAAGTAATTGCTTTTGGTCAATGTTACTCGTTATCATTTGGTCTGCTCTTTTTCCAAAACAGAATGGATGTCATTTCCATTAATATTTCAGCTGTCTATGTAGGTTTTCAAAGTGCACAGTCCACAGAAAAAA
>VZSR01003803.1:33660591-33663091 GCA_013398615.1 Brachypodius melanocephalos
AAAAAAAAAAAAAAAAAAAAAAAAAAAAAAAGAGGGTTTTCATTTCAACTTCAGTCAACTATCTCCAAAAGTGTTATAAAATAGAGAGTGTCATATCATTGGAGCCAAAAGGTAATTTTAAAGAAAATTATTATGAAATATAAGGCATTGTCTGCCCTCCTTCTCACTCCACTTAGAACTGTAGAGTCCCTAAAGACAAATAGAAATGACAGACTTTGGCCCAAACAATCCATGGTAGAAAACAGCATTAGCAGACAAATACAATCAAAATGCTGCCTAAAATAAGGAAATGAACACCAATTCACTATTATAGCTTGTTTTAGGAAATTTAACGATAATTTCCCTACCGAAATCCTTGTGTTGCCTAACCCTGTTTGTGACAGCAGGGAAGTTGTTGTCTTGTGCCAAGCGATCGTTTAAAGATGTCCACGAGATACTGAAAATACCCAGCATAATCTGTAAGTGTACAGCTGGGATTCCAAATTAGATTAAGAAAGGCAAAGAACATATCTTTTCAGTTGTAGTAAGGCCTCAGAAACTGTCTAGTTATGCTTTGTACTAAATGTTCTGGCACGCTGCCAAGGCACTTCCAAACATTTCTGAGTTCACTTTTCCATAGAACTCTTTTAAAAATCAATTAGTAGTGAAAAGTCTTTCAAATGCAAGTGTTTTAAAATGTCAAGCTTGTACTGCATTTTTTAAAAAATCTTTTTCTTTCCCTTGTTGTGCATCAATGACGGTATTTTGAAACCGTTACATTAAATTGATCACATTCTCTAATTAAGCCTATAAGGAGAACAGTATGTGCAGGTAGTTTAAAATGCATATAACAAAAGATTCCGGTTTTCTAGGAGAAAAAAAAAAAAAAAAGTTGAGAGAGATGCTGTAATTTTCTTAAACAAGGATGCCCAGGACATTTGTATTGATTTCAGGGTGATAAATGTTTTCATCATTACCAGGGAACTGTAGAAGAAATGAATATGCTATTTAGAAATTCCTGAATTAGGACATTTTAAAAGCATACTGCATAAGTGATTTGGAATTTCAATTAAAAGTGCTGGAAATAGCAAACAAATTAAATAGAAGCTCCTTTAAATATTCATCAAAATGCAGAAGAATACCATCAGAAAGGCATTCGGACTATCAGAAAAAGTTTATCTTTAAGGATTGCTACTTCTCAATAGACTTTGTACCACAATGTAGCACACATCTTCTTTCTGTTGTACATTTTGGATGATATCCCAACTACATAATAAAAGAGTTAAAGAGATGTTTTGCCCCTATGTCACGTAATCTGTTTGCTCTATTTCATTCAGCTAAGTGCCCAAAGGTTTACACAGATAGCAATTGATTGAAATCAGTTCTTTATGTGTAACACATTTATATTAATTGGTTTGTCCTTTCAAGTTGTGTTTATCTCTTCATTTCCATCACAGTTTCAAAGGTCACTCAGTTCCATTTATAAATCCAACATGACAGAGATTAGTAAAAGAAAAAAAGGAACAACTAAATGAATGCATCATCACACAATCACACATCTCACAATTCATTTATCATATTAATAAATAATGCTGTCAAATGCTTACTGCTAAGTTTGTTTGCTATCATAAAAATATTTCTGTCAAGATAACTTAATCAGATCTGTTTATGTATTGAGCAAAAAATGAGTTACAGAACATTGAGGATATTAAGCATATTAAACATTTGTCCTCTTGATCCAAGACTGCAACCTGAAAGTTTTGTGTTTGCTAGAGTTTTTTTTTAATCCCTTCATAACTGTCTAACAATAAAGTTCATCCATTTATATGTTGACCTTAGAAATTCACTCTCGTCTGTTTGCTGAGATGAGGCAGTATTATGAAATCTGAGAAGATGAGACGTGAGACTGGTGTTACTAAGAAACATGGGTGCTCTATTAGAAGGCTTTGGAGAGGGAAAATTGCAGAAAAACTTTTTTGTTTGTATGTTCAAAATTATACAAGACAACATGGCTCAACATGCCAAACTACTGACTCTCTTGTCTTGTAAAAGGTATGCTTCACTCCAATGTGAAGCAAAATCAAATATAAGACGCAAAGTTTCTTTCTGTGCATAGGAGTTGCAGTCCTACCACAGAACAAATAAAAGAAATAAGAAAACATCCAGGTATAATCTAAACCTAAAATTCTAGAAGTCACGGAAAGTGCTGTTATCTGTGTACTACAGTGTACTTTTTTGAAGGAAGTTTTCTCTAGAATCTCCTTAGAGAAAATTTTTCACAAGTGTCTCAAGAGTCTCAATAGCCAAAGAAAGTGCACCCCATTGTGGTATGTAATGTCTGCAGCTTGGCTCTTTCATTTCAATGGAAGACACTGGCAATGGCAGCATCAAGGTTTTCAAGGTTTGCAGCACTCCACAGCCACATGAAAGTTCTTCGTCTTAAAAAATACAAAAACAACCAAAAAACCCCAAAACCAGAAACAATAAAACCCTCCACCAAAAGCAAAAGCAAACCAAAAAA
>VZSR01003803.1:33665591-33721480 GCA_013398615.1 Brachypodius melanocephalos
AAACAAGAAGAAATTCTGACCTCTAGGATAAACTGCCTACTACTGCCTCATACACAGGACTGCATCCTCCCCCGGCTTGCCCGTTCCCTCCCTCTTCTGTACACATTACTTCTTTCCATATAGAAAAGGCAGCTATTTCCCATTCTGATTTTTGCAGCAATATGGTCCTCATTTATCTGCTTTATCACATAGATGTGCTAATGGATTTCTTGATCATAAAAAGTTGAAGCTCTAAGACTTGAATGCAAACTCTGAGACAAGGGCAATGTATCTACATGTACATCCCGCTGACATTGCTGATGGGAAAGGACCTATAAAATGCAGTTTTTAAGAACTGCCAGAGTACACAATTTTCTACATGCACAGGCTAAATTTAAGAAAATTTCATACAGTAGATGCCTGACTTGGGCCCTATGGTTGCCTTTCCCATTACCTAGAGAAACTCCAAAAATGCCCCTTTGAACATAGACACACACAGGCATGTGTGCAAACACAGCCTAAGTCTCTAGAAAGCACACTTCTTTCCCCCTACCCCAGGATATTCTGATTAAACAAAACCCCCCTAGGATTCAATATTATGATGTTACCTTTAACCCTAAAAATATCTGTTACCTAGTTCACATCACTCTGAAACATACACACCAGTCAGAAAAGGATGCACATTTTTAATTCTGTCCCAAAAATAAGTGCAGCTCTATTCAGCCCTTTGTTCTGCATACAAATGAAAATATTCTGCATTTCTTAAATATCTATATAACTATAGAGAAAATATTTTTATGCATAATATAGCATGTTTACATGTATGTTACAGAAGATACACATTTTCATGATGATAATTCAATTCTCGAATGACAGGTAAGTTAACTTGTCACTTATTCCACCAGAAACATTATTTCCTAAAAGTGACCTAATAACCCCAAAGTTTAGTGTTTTCTTTTTAAAAAGTAGCTTCTAATTATTATTTATGATGATCCTATAGACTATCATAACTACTTAGCACAATGAGGTATGTGTTAAACCTTTATTTCTTAACACAGCACATCCACAACATCATGTTTTACTATACTTACTGCAGATAACAAGGAACTATGAAACAAAACTGAATGAAAGCTTAACAATTTGATTAGTTTCATACAAAGCACTAACGAAAAGAAAAAATGGCCAGAACAATAAAGCATGCATTTTGAAAATAAATCACATTGGAGATTAAATTATCCAACTATTTATCCAATTAGCATTATCTTGCATTGAACAGGAAATAAAGTAAATGTGATCAAACAATATAAATAGCCTATTTTTTTTTAATCTTGCTGACAAGATAGACTTATTAATTTAGATTTTTATGTGAACTCGATACAGTTTCATAGCAGGCCCAAAGCACAAATGCCACACTGGCAATTTTTGCTTCTCCAGTTTTAGAAGCCTGCTCTCTAGTATGTTTCATGTAGGTAAAATCACTCTTTTCAGAAGCAATATACCCATACAAACAGAAAAACTTATGAGTATATTCATAGCTAAATAGTTTTCTGTGTGAGTAGCTAAACTTCTCACCTGCTGTTTCTGAAGAGTAGATTTATTTTTTTTTCCGTTTCACAGTGCCTCAAGCACTATTTTGCCATGACTGCATCACTGTCCTGGAAAAGAGCTGTTACCTCCTTCAAATCTTCAAATCTTATTCCAGAAAATATTAATTGCATGCACCGAGAGCGAGATCCATGCATTTAACTTTGTTTATGTAACTGCAACTCAGTAGTTGCATGACTAAGCATCTGTAAGGTGCAATTTATCTGATCTGCTTTTGCCATCTACTTTAGGACGAGATGGATCACCCCTACAACTGCCTATTGCTGTCTGTTGAGTCTAAGGTGACTCAGATGCAAATGTCTACATTTGTTTCAGTGAACTTCACACTGAAGATTTAATCTAGATGAGGGAATTGTTATAGCACAACTGCCCTTACAACATGAAATGCTGAATCTTTGCTAATAATTCCCCTAATTTACTAACTGGTGCTCAGATCATAACAACCAGTTCATTGCCTTGTTTAGCAAATTTAACTATCACAATTAAAGGCTAGGGAACCAGATATGGAGAAATTATATTCTTGGTTGACAGACAAACACTACATTTTAGCTATAAGATGCAAGATTTTTTCCCATGACAAGCAAAATTCTAGGAAAAAAGCTTAGTGACCTGATTATAACTAAATGATCTGTTTCTGGTGGTCTGTGTGTTCCCGAAGCACAGTTTTATGAAAGCATTCCTTTAACTTGAAATATGATGTGCTCAACATAGCACATTTGTCCTTAAGGCTGTATGATTATGCTTTTGCAAGCACCTAGACAGCACTTTTCACCCACAGATCTCAAACAAATTTACAAAAGCAGATATCTGTCATTGACGAGCATTTGTCTTATGTCTCATGATGTCAAAGCTGCATGCATAGTCTTGTCATTAAAAGAAGTGCTATGTATCATACAATAAACAATGACATTCCACAAAGAATCCTTCTGGTCTGAAGTTAATATTTATCTTGTTTTCATTTTTGCAAGTGAATACTTTTAGAAAGGGAACACATCCACCTAGGAATATACAAATTCAGTTTACACTAAAAGAAAAATACATATTAATAATAGTATAAAAAGAAAAAACCCCAGTGTTTAATCTGTTAAACAATAGAAAAAATCTTATGAACTAGTGATACTGTCATTGAACTGGAGAGAGTCTGAGAACAAGCTTGCTCTGGCTTTTTCACCCTATGATTTGGAATCTGCTCACAGTACTGCCAGCTTAACCAAAAAGGATTAACTCTCATATCCAACTGAGAACACAGATAATTCTCAGTAATTGGTAAAAAATGAAGATGAATGGGGCTGAGAGATAAGGAGCAATTAGCTCATCAGCAGTTACAGCTGTGCACTCAATCCGGATCCATCTCTTGAGTCTCGGCCCCTTTTAAAGAACCCAGGCAGAATAAGCACAGGACACCCCCTTCCAAAAAATTGCCATACCTGCCCATCATCCCTGTCTTCCATTTTATTTCCATGCTATACAAAGACACCTGTCATAGCATTCAGTGTAAATTACTACCTCTCCCAGGACCTGTATCTACAGCCAATCTTCTCTTACATTTAAAAAAAAAATTAAAAAAAGGAAAAGGAAAAAAAAAGAAAAAAAAAGAAAAAAAAAAAAAAGAAAAAAAAAAAGAGAGAAAAGAAAAAAAACCCCAAACCCAAAACCCGGAAACTAAATGACTACTGTAGACACTTTTAAGTTCCCTGTCAATCGTTTCATTACAGCAGCATCATCTGTTTGAAAATATAAGCAATTCCCTCATCTAATTATAGGGAGGATTTGAGGTTCATTAACATTGCCAAGGCAGAGAATCAGATGTGCAACTGCAGAGCTGTGCTCAGTGGCCTGCATTCTCTGTTTCCTTTTATTTGCTTTTTCAAGGTCTCCAAGACTTTTTCCTGGAACCATAAAAGTAATTCTTTCCCTTAAAATAGACACGTGTGTTTAGAAAAAGGAAATTACTGCATTTTGTACTGTTCTATTATTGGGCAAGGTCACCGGAGAAAAATAATTTCACCTAAATCATTTTATCTCTGATTCTGGATGAAAAAAAAGGAATAGTATACAAGCAAGCGTTACTTTTGAACAACACATCACAGGAAGCCTTGTATTTGTCTCATAATTTTAAATATTGCAAGGTAATGCAGATGAAGAGGAAACCTAACATGCCAAGAAAATCTCTTAATTTTCAACACATTTTGTGGTTGTTTATGAATTAACATGCTAGCCAAGTGTAAAATGTTGCCTTGTATTTCCTAACTGTGTTTAGAAATTAAGAACACCAAAGTCTTCATGATTGTTTCACTTCCTTAAAGAAATAATAGCATTTTTTTTGTATGAATGTAGTTTAAACAATGACATTTTCTTGGGACATCTGTTTTGAGATCACATTTTGAATAGATATGAACTCATTTCCTGCTAAGCAAGTAATTTACTATTGTTGATAGTTGTTTACAAGTTTTATGAGTCATATTTTAGCAAGTGGCAAAGGTCTTAACAAATCCTTTGAGTATTCCCTAAAGTGTACGCATAGTGTTTTCATTATATAAAATGTTCGGGAAGCAAAAGTATACGAACTGTTCTTCACTTCCTAACAAGTTATAGATAGCAAACTCTAGCTCACAAAAATAGCGTTTAAAAGGGATTTATTTTCAGAGGCTTTTATCTTTTGCTGCTGCAGGTTAATGGAGTAGGACAGCAGGGCAGTAAGTACTTAAGCAGCGAGGAAACGATAGAACTGCTTTACCTATCCATTGCTTCAGAGCATCAGATGGTAAACATACACCGATCCTAACATCACACTAAGATGTTAATATAACACAGAGTAGAACCTTGCCAGTGAAATTTAAAATTTGACCTTGCCACTGTCTTTCTTTTCATTCTGCAATGAATTAAAATAAAAAACAAACAAACAAACAAAAAACAAATTAAAAAAAAACAAAACCAAAACAAAACCAAAAACAAAACCAAAAAACCCCCACCAAATCCAACAAAAACCCAAATCCCCAACATACAGCATAATCTTTCTTTTTCCTTTGCTGCCCTACAGAATTCATTTTTTAAACAAAACCCCAATAATTTATCTACCCTGCACGTTGTATGTAGAATTGCCACTAAAAAGAACCCGGGACATTTTTCCTTCTTATCTGCAATGTAGCTCATATCAGCCAAGCTGTCACAAGACAGTACTTGATATAAACAAGAGATTGCAAAGACATCTCAGTAATCAATATTAGGATGGCTACAGTATGGAAGCCCCAACCACTGCATATCATTTGTCTCAGCATCTATTTCTATGACCAAATGAAGCATTAATTCAAATCATAAATCTATGGTGATTTAAATCTGGGAATGAGCACCTGCCTGCTTTAATGATTTATTTTGTACATTTCAGTAAGCAGGAGATTTGTCCATATGAACTGACAGGTCACCTTCAGATGCCAGTAGCAGACTGTTTATCACCATGCAGACTAGCATCTCATCTTAGCAAGTAAATATTAAACTAAAAGAATCCAATTGATTGTGGATGGGGGAGAAAGGCGTTGCAGCCATATATTTTACTCAGTGTGCTAATACCTCACTCTGATTCCTCTGTAATCTCTTTCTTTTTTTTTTTCTTTTTTTTTTTTCTCTTCTTCTAAAATGATAATTCTGGTGGGAGGATGCGAGCTCAAGGTTACCAGCAAAACTGAAGAGATATAAAATAATTACTTATTAGTATCATTGGCTTCCTTTAACTCCCTTCACTCACTAACATTTTGGCCATTGTTTCAAAGGACCAAGTTAATAAATTTATGTAGTGCTTTGTATAATTATACAACATTCAACTACAAGAATTACTTCTGTAATTCACATTAGGCATTTGATTAAAACCAAAAAGCAAGACGATTCGGAAGCAAACCTGACAAGTGGATAAGATAAGATAAATAAACTAGGGGTCCTTATTTTATTTATCTGCCTTTACGTAGGCACTGGAGCACAGGATGATCGATCCACACACACACCATAATACCTGCTACATATGGGCTAAGATGAATCAGTTAAGCTTTTAGCCTGCTTGGATCGTTTGTTCCTTTTCAGTTTGGTCAGACACATAACCTAATTTAAAATATAAACTAAAATCGGGTTGTTTTCTTTTGTTTTACTCTTTCCTCCTGTCAACATTCAGTAATGTAATATTTCATATTCTTACCTAGCAATCTATAATCTAAAACATTAATAGTATATGGACTCGATAATATTTAATTGAAAATACATAAATAAACACACACCTGAAAAAATGCAGGAGAAGAAAGGGAACACACCTACTACAAAGCAACACCTTTGAAATATGAGTTCTTGTCAACATAATACAGTGTGCTAATTTTCAAAAATGCAACTAATTAACAAAGAACGTAACTCTTCATGAACCTAATAACACCCTGATATTAGTAGCAGTAGGAGTCACTTCTCTGATTCCATATGCATGACCAACACTGGATACTAGACAGGGTTCACTATAAAAATAAACAAATAAAAGCAAATAGTTTTTGAGAAATCCCCTGTACGAAGGGTGCAGCTCAAGACAAGATGCACAGACAAGAAAACTGTATTTTCAGAACCATTCCTCATGGCATGGAGACAACTGGAAAGCTATTCACTCTACTCAGAAGAGCCATTTTTTTCTGAACAAAATTAACTCAATTCTTCATCCAGTTAAATTGGGAAATTAACTGAAGCTAACAAGTAAGTTAAGGGGCTGAAAGGAAATTTTGACAATGACAATAAATAATCTTGCTTCGCTAAGTTTGCCTTACTAAAACAGCTAGAATGTATTTTCTTAAATAGGGAAAATGATTAGGCTGTCTAAGAGCATATTAGTTATCTAAATTATGCCTAAAACAAGGATTTCAAAATAGATATTTTTCTTTTTTATTCAGAGGAAGTTCAGATATTCCTTCTATCCACTCTTCTACAAATACTCTGTGTGGTTTAGATGTTGATTATCTGTTAACTTTTCCACCCTCATAGATGTACATGTGGTTTATAACTAGAACTGCCAAGCAGAACAGCAGCTCCACAAACCAATATTTGAACTTTTTATTTCACATAATGGATTCATCTAAGCTTGAGAATCTAAATTAGCTTCTAGTTCTAGAACACACTCTTTATCTTCTCAGTTTGTATCTACACTTTTCACCCTTCCTCATTACTTCACTTTTTCCCCAGTGTGCTAGAGGCCACCTGGTCCTTCCACTTCATTTGTACCTCTCTCCTCCTCCCAGATTTCAAAGACACCTGCTCTCTACTCACTCTTGTTTTCTCTCCAAGAGAACAACCTTTACACTTGTGTTCAAGTAATCGAATATGTTGGGATCTGAGTACTCACACACAATTTATGACAATTTTATTCACCATCATAGAAGTATTTTAAAAGCCTTTATTTAAAAGGAAAACAAAAACCAATCATATAATCTCCTTATGCAGTAATGCACACATATTTTTGCTATTTATAGTAGTATGTGCCCAGGTGAACCTGTTCTTTGAACTGCAATTCATATTATTTCTAAATAATACCCTACCAATGCATACTGAACTGTACAGAAACACTGTTCACAAACATGTATTTATTGATGTTAAGGCTAGTACATACCTTCGAAGATTTATTGTTTTTAGAAGATGAAAAACTAAAAAAAAAAAAAAAATCTAGACAAAGGGCCAAAATAAAAACAAAACAGCCTATCTGAGGCCATTTTATTCCAGTATATACCAGTCTTCCCTGCAGTCTTCTAAACGTATCTCTCTGTCATTGAATTTCTGTTGCTGAGTTAATACTGTCTCAACATGATAAAAGGATCCAATACAATGAAATGGCATAACAAAACATTTTACAGCAGACACACACAGATGATTAAAGATTTAATCAACAACAACAAAAAGTTATCCTAGCTTTGAAGTATGCTTTAGCAAAACAAATTGTCCAAACAAACGAATAAAGTATACTGAAACAATTCTTTTTTGAAAAAGAACTAGAGTTGCTGATGGCTGCTTAAGAATTGGAAAAAATTGTAACTACATTTTAAGAACGTATTTATTAAAATAAAATATGATAGGAACTGTAGAGCATGGCAGAATTTATTGTGTATGTATGTTTTCCTTTTGTCACAGGGCACATGAAAGTATGAAATATTTTGCTTTCAAGCTTGTGTTCTGAATTACCTAAAGTCGATACCCAGCACACTGAGCAGGAGACATTGTTAAATTTCGCTTTGACACCATCATCTGTCACTCCACCTGTGTTTTGAAAAATGAACTCTAAGCAATCAAACCACTTTCTTTCATGGAAAATATTAACTGGAGTCTGCAAAAGTAGCCTGCGAAGAAAAGAATGTTTTTGTAATAGTAACAACAGAACTGAATGCTGGTGTAAAGTTCAGGTACAAAATAAAACTAAAAACATTAAGAAAAGGAAAACAAATATGCAACTTTTTACACCAAATCAAGGACTTTAGAAGGAAGCTCAGAAAGATCACCATTTTAATAAAATATTTTAGTATTATGGACATATAATAATGCTATGTCTGAAACTTACCAACACTTGAATTCAGATCTCCATTTTCAGAGTCTGCTCCATGCTGGTTATTATTTGCATGATAGTTGGACATTGCTTCCAATTTGATTTTTTTCACTTTCATTGCTTCTGCTATGGCAGCATTGGTGGCAGCTGCTGCTGCTGCAGCTGCTGCTGTCAGACCTGCAAAGAAGTATGAAAAAAAATTTAATATTCATTATTCTATGAGTCTCCATTATTGTAGGGACTGTTATTACTCCTTCATGCTTGTTCTATAAGAACACAGAACACTGCAGAGTATTATTCCTCTTGTTGGTTTTGAAAAACATCAACTTTTCCAAATGAAATATTTCACATCTTATTTAGATAATTACTCCTATACATTCATGTAAACTTTAACTGGGTATCTAGTAAGTGCATTCATGACAGAACAACAACTATCTAATTTAGCTTCAAAATGGTGTCCTGAGTGTCTGACTATGAATAGGTGAATATGTACATAATCATACCCAGGGGAAAAAAAATACCATTAGATCTCTAATGTTAGGCATGCTAAAGAAAACAGAAAAAACAAGTCTATATTTTCTATTTATGAGTAACAGATGATAGAAGTTAGACATTTTTCATTTCATACATAACAGCAAGGAGATGTAGTTGTTCTAGGAAGCATTTCTAGAAAAAAAATAATGCAGAACATTATTCTGCTCTCCCCAGACTTTAAGGCATTAAAGTATTTATCAATGAGAAGAGGAATTATAAACCCATTCAATACCATTCCCAAAGCCACCTACAGGCAACTCAAGTGCTTCCTACCCAACCAAGTTTTTGCCATCCAGCCATTTACAAGAGTGTTCTACAAACCCAGGAAAATTTCTCTTTGTCAAGAGCAATTAATTACTGGTCCAGTTCTCCAGTTGCCTTCAAAACTCAAAATTACATGCAGCTTTTAATCAAAGTCACAAGTGTCTTTGCAGTTTTTGCCCTCTTTGCTGAGAGAGGGTAATTCTCCTGTGGTCCCCAAGCCCTGCTGCTGCCCACCCAGTTCCCTCTGTCCCAGCCTGGGTGGCAGCAGAGAGAAGCCAGTGTCAAAACTTCACAAGAGCTGCCTCCCCCATACAACCGATGCAGGGGGCAGAGATGGAAATGATAGACAGCTAAATCTAAGAAATAAAAGAGAAGGCAACAAAGCAGGTAAGCTTAATGCATTGATGCACTCTCAGCCCTCAGCCTGTGATGCCACAAGAAGAAAACAGGTCCTCAGTCATTTTGAATCAAGATTCTTGCCCTGAATGGGGAGCAGGTTTGAGAAACTCAAGGTAATTACTTTAAAGGTGCCTGCTCGTCTGATTTTCAGCTACTCTGAGAGGTGTGAAGTGTCTTATGGATCTCAAGAGGAACTAACTCCACAATTTACTATTCTAAGGCTGCTGTCTAGCACAGGAAGAGTGCAATTTAGCAGGAAAGACCAAATAAGCAAATAATCCCAGGCTCCTGAGGTAAATATTGTTAGCACCATTGCTTCCCAGGGCCTCTTGTTGTCTCCTTTGACTCCTTACATGGAAAACAAATTCACTTTTGCCATGTTTTTGGCTAGTGATGGGGAGGGACAGAAGGCAAATTCCAGCAGGGAAAAAGCAGAAGGTGAGCAGACATCAGGAAATGTATGAGGTGGCATAAGAGGTGCCTTTGAATATATTATTGCTTGACTGAAGGTTGTTTTCCCTTATTGCTTTGCATGACCACATAAAGATTAGCAAACGGTTCCAGCCTCCCGACCCTCCTCACAGGCTGACTTCTAACACCTCCAAGTGTAATGAGAATTACTGAACAAGTGATAATTACAGATCAATATTCTTTAGAAAAGTGCTGTTTCAGGTAGAAGATGTACCAGAAGCCAAAAAATAAATGAGAAGGTGAATAAATATAAGGGTTTACTTTTATTTTAGCTTCTGCTACTATCGCAAATTGTGCCTGTTCTGATCTTAGAAAGGTATTGACAATAACATGGATTGCTTCCAATTATATTTTTGCCTTAGAGGAAGGATATGAAGCCATACATTATACAAATTTGGTTACAGTTCCTAAATTTGGCCAGAGAAAAAGGGATGGTGCACCTCTGAACTTTGGTTTGCATCCGGTGCTCATTAAACAACACAATAACCTATACTTCCTTTTTTAATATATGTATACATCCCTGAAAAGCTAAAACTAGCATTTTTAAAGAACAATTCTTTGGAGGAATATTCTGGTACATTATATTCAGTGACTACAGCAACAGGCCCCAAACATTTGGTTGTGACTACACTTATAGACCAAGAGTCTTATTTAAAGTTCTTCCAAGTATTGGGGTAAATTATATACTAAAGAGATGCTGGACATAGGACTTGTGAGACCACCTTCAATTATTTTGTTTCACTGGAATAATGTCCTGATGAAGAACTCCTGAAATAAAAACTCTCTTTTGCTATAAAATTTGAAAAAAAAAAAAAAAAAGAGTATGCTTTGGTGCATCTCTTTGGATGGGGACTGAGAAACTAAAAGACAAATTGCTTAGTTCTGATTTTTTGCAAGATAATGTTTGTGGTAAAAAAACATAATTTTAAAAAGTAGAAATTAAACTAATAATTTCTTTCCTTCTCTCATACAATCACAGAAGTGACTGAAATGATTACTTTGCTATACAGCAATTAACAGAAACCATACAAATCTGAAAAGCATCTCATAAAAGCACTGGCGTAAGTAAGGAGGGAAAAGGAAGGAATAATGCTCAGAATTCTACCTTAATGATGGTCCCCACAGCAATTCCAGCTTACAGCACAGTTTATCTTTTACTGCTACTTTTTCCTCTCACCTGACTGTGATGATATAGCAAAGCAAGTGGCAAAGGAAGTCCGAAGCCAGTAATCAGAGCCACTTGCTTTATAATCACTGGTGCACTGTGGTGTACTGGGGTGTGGTACAACCCAGAACTTCAGCACAGGGACCAGCTTATCTTTCTAATCTCACTAGTATAGGCAGGCAAGTATATTATAAGCAGAATATAATACACTACTACATATCTATATTTATATTTTAAAATATTTTATAATACTTTTTAAATACTTTATTTTAAAATACTTTAAAATAATTTATATTTTAAAATACCAACTTTTAAAGTCGCAGTATGGGTATATACCCAGGGAAATATTTGGGATTTTTTTAAAATTTATTCTTTGGAAAAGCCTTTCGATGTAAATATTATTTAGTATCAATTTACTCTTACAATAAGTAGCCAAGAAATTTCCAAGGTGCACATTTCTCTTCACTACAGAAATGTTATCTTCAAAAATGAGATAACAAAATTGAAATGAAAGAAATAAGGATCACACCAAACAGCCACATAGGTATTTTTTTATTCTTTACAAATATTTATTAGAACAGTTAAAAATATTCAGGCCAAAATATTCAGTGGATTAAAGTCAATGGTAGTTGTCATTAATATTCTGAAATTGATAAGTTGTTTATGTCTGGCATTCTTCCTGCTGATTATGCAGTGAGACAGGCAGCTTTATAAATATCTCATCACTCCATCGTCACACAAATTTCATCGACAGTGCTCATGCACAGCTATTAGCAATATGAATCTAACCATTACAAGAGGAATGAAAATCGAACATGTGGCATTAATACGCAGTCCTGGTTCCTAACCATCTGATAGGCAGATGGTGTAAAGCGGATTCTCCAGCTGAAATGAAGGGGCACATCATTTAAAACCTTGTTTGCATTCTAACTGATATCAGTGCCATATTGATATACATGATACATCATGGCAGTATTTGAACAATCTAGTTTGTTTCAGTCATAAATGTTTACAGCCTTGTTTTTTATCTTTAGAAGCATGTTCTGAGGAGCGTATTTTTAATTTATGAAACCTATTGTTTACTTCTGTTGAACCAGAAGATTAGCAAAGAGCAGGAATATTAAATTACCACAACCACAGCAGTATAACTAAGATGGATGAATAAAGTATGGTTTTTCAATATGTTAGTAAAGGAATTAAAAAATTAGCCTAGACATTTTATGCATTAAATACATTTATTCATTTAAACCTTACAGCTTTTTTCCCATGTGACATACTTAGAACTTTAATGCTTTATAAAGCTATTCGTTTAAATCTCTTACTGCGTGCAATTAATCTTGTCCAACAATTTAATTCAAAAAGCAAAACATCAGAAAGTAAAGTTCGATTCAACCATCACACTTCTGCAGTAATCTCCGTATTGCTGACAGTTCCTATAGACTCATCAGCAAAAGTCTGTTCAAGGTGTCTTGCAGGAGCCATGTGAATTTGAATTACAGCTCAATTGAACGCTCGCCAAGCCTTAGTAGGAACTCAGGAACAAGAAGCAGAACACCAAAAGAGAGCGCGAAGGATCCGCTCCTACTAAGGCCTTCTCTCTTCTGTCACTAGATTACTTTGGCCTGTTGGGTGTGTTTGTAGCTGTTAATTATGTTAATAAAGTTGCAGCCTGCTGTCTCTGCCAAATATAATCATAAGCTTTCTCCTGCCAAGTCCTAGTCTAATTTACACCCATGCAACTCTACTGAAGTCAGAATTTCGTGGGTGAGAATGAGACCAGAAGTATGCCCAGTATGTGTGGTCTCTAACACTGAAAAATGAGCGAACAAAATAGAAAACAATGACATAAAAACCCAGCATCTTCAGAAAACAATTCTGTTTTAAAAGGAAAGTCCCTGAGAAAGCTGTCATATATCATGACAGATTTTCGAAATGTATATGAATTACTGGTGGGCACTAAATCACATCCAGGGTTTCTGCCTTCCAACAAATAGTACTGCCTGCCTGCCTTAAGAGAAAGCTCTTAAAACTTTCAGTTTTGATGGGGTGAGCAGCCTACAATACATCCTATTTGTGAAGCAAAATAGAAAAGGACCTGTGAGTGGAACTTTTTCAGCCTTGAATGTGTCTCAAAACACAAATTTTTTAATTGCATACCTAAACTTCATCCTGGGACAAATTACAGAATTATTTAAATAATAGATCTTAATTCACTTTTAAGTTCTTTCACATAATTATGCCTAGGAGTAATGACAATTCCTAATAGTCATTCCAATAATTTCCTTAATGCAACTATTAGCTTTCTTTATATTTTATTTTATTTTATTTTATTTTATATATATTTATATATGTTTATGAGTACTTTAAAAATTCAGTAACTTGTATGTATTTACACAAGCTCCTTCTTTAATACTTTTACAACATTTTCAAGAAACATTACCTTTGTCATCACAGAATAGGCAGAAAACAAAAATACAGCTGTCAGCAGTGTGTTACATTTAATTTCATTTATTTGCTGGAAACTTCACTCTGCAGAAACATTTTACTCACTGCATAGGAGGAGTTCCAAATCTCATCTCAATTCTGAAAGAACTCCATTATTTCAAATTAATGCTTAATCCTTTTTCTTCTCATTTATTTCAATGGTACTGACTTGAAAATAATTCAAGCCCTTTCTTGACTGAATACCAGATTTCATATTGTGGTTCTTACTTTGGAAAAATTCCTACTAAAATCCAAAAAAAAAAAATCTGCCTCAGAAAGAAAGGCAGGGTTACCTCCTAGGACTTGACCCCGATCACTGCAGGTTATTGCACTGGTTTCACGGGTTTCAGCAGTTCAGGTACAAGTTTTTGGTAGCTTATTATGCTGCTGCTTAGTTATTTCAAATGAAATAGGATCCTAACCTTAGTCTCTGATCTAATGGGTGTTTTTATATAGTGTGATACATAAAACAAGAAGGGGAAAGCAATCTGCAGGAGGACAGAGGTCTGATTACATGGACTGGATTGTAGAAAGGAGAACTTCACCATAATGTTCCACTAAAATATACTGAGTCTCACTAGAAGAATTCTTTATGTATAATGTATGTCCAGAATCTCACAGTTCTCCAAAAACCTTATTTCTGCTAAGCTGTCTGGATTGATCCAATACAACAAGCTTGGTATACCCTAAAAATGTCATTAGCTGTTATTTTGAGATAATCAAAAATTTCTTGTCTGGTCCTCCTAGCTATATTTTCCTGATCAACTGGAGTGGTCCAGCATAAACTGCTCATCTAGATTTTTTTTTAAATATCCCTTAAAGGCTTATTATTAAGGGTATCACATTAATTTAAAAATAAATTTAAAAAACCCAAAACTGTACTTAAAATATTGTTAAAGAAGGAATACGCAGGGAAAAAAAAATCATCTACGGTTTAGACTGGAGCAACTAAACTGAAACTGACAATCTTGCACTGGGAGAAAACCAGTGTATATGAAGCTCAAACCATCTGTTGTTCATCAGTCTAATCAGACCTCTTTCCTGTAACTACTCCTAACTTGTAATATGAATTTTGAGGCCTGGGTATAGCATTTAAGATAAACAAGCAAAAGAGCTAAATGTCCACTGCTGTGGTCGAACCTAAAAATCTTTCTGGTTAAGATGTGCCTCCACAATTAATGACACAGTTGCAGAAATAAAACATCAATGTAGAAAGCAGCAGTGTCCTTTTGTTTCATTAACACTGCATTTTTTGAAATAGATCTACTAGCAGGCTAGACAATGCTTAAAAAAAGTGTAAATTGGATTATTTTATTACTAATATTTGCCATTTACGGAACTGATTGACTTACATCACATTAAGTTTTCTTTCCAGTGCATATATTCCTCTGTACTGAAGAGTAAGAAGTTAAGTCACAAAGTGCATTTCAAATACCATAACAAATTTCTAACTGTTCTAGCTGTTAGAGCTTCATGGGGTTTTGTAATCTATGAATTTATTATTGGCTTGGTGCAATTGTGACAAAATTAAACAATTTATGTTGCATAACTGCCTGGCAATACTGCAGCTTTAAGCAACAGTTTAAAATCCTACTGGAATGCACAGAGCAACAATACAATACAATTAAGAGAGAACATTCTTTCTTAAACAACAGTCATCTTTTCAAAAGCAATAGATTCTCAGTTCTCATTCACTCTGTTGCATTATTCATTTCATGTGCAACCTCATGCTGGACCATAAATTGTTACTTTATCTAATCAAAGGCGACTTAACTCCACAGAAGGTCAAAGGTTTAATTTTGTGAAGTATTATCTTACGCTATGAGTTTAACGGAAAAATAGAAGAAGAAAAACAGCCAAGAAACTGGTAATAAATGAACCTTTATTGCCTCAGGCATTGGCCTAGTTAATAAACTTTCATTGAAGGTTTCTTTCAACTGTTATGGACAATGAGGTAAAAAAAAAATCTTAAATTACAGCCATGTGTGACTTTTAAAGCAGGCGTTCTTTTTTATCTCAACCTTCCCAGCTTAGGAAAAAGACAAAGAGATTGTCTTCAATTTCTTAACTAAAAATGTATGCTTCTAAACAGATGAAAAAGTGCAGATCAAGCTTTTAAAAAAGCAGAGGTCAGCTTTGAACAATATAAAAAAATACTTTTCCATAAGTGTCAAATCCTGATCCATAATCTCTTTAACCAAATCGTATGCAGTTCCACCCCCCAAAAAAAAGATATGTGGGAAGGCAAAACATATATATTCTGACAATATATTATGCTAACAATGATGGTTGGTTCCTGAAAGACTTTCTGTTTTACATTTGCATTGCTAGAGTGCAATAATGGCTCTTCTTTAATAGAATGACTTATTATGGGAACAACTTCGTTGCACTTTTTATAAAATAAGAGTTCTTTTCTTCTTTTCATGTGTATTATCTCATGTTCTCACAATACCATTCTTGCTGTTAGGAGAAATTGAAAGGTTTAACATAATGACAGTTACTGGTGGTTATTGGTGCTCTGTGAGTTTTCTTCATTTAATGTTCTTAGATTTTACTAACTACAATGTCTTTTATTGACATACTCTTTGGGACCAGTTTAGAGAAGGGCATTACAGTTTTTGTTACACAGTCAAAAGCAACAAGAAGACCAGTAGTATTTTAAAAAGCCTTAGCCTTTAACTTTAGTCTAATTTACAGCTAGATGGACACAACTAATTAATTGTAACAGTGCTACAATTCAAAAATACTGAAAAGACATGTTCATGCCTGTAACAGCAGTAATGTAGCTAAATACTCATAATCTTTAAACCAGCAGGAGCTTTTGTAGGTTTTTTTTATAAACTTAATCCACAGCTTGACACAGATCCTGGGGTAATGGCACACAGTTCTTTGATTAAACTAATATCTAAACACTGCTGAGGCAGTCTGATGGCCCCATGGAAGTGTTTCCCTACTACTTCCGAGCTCAGCCTCGCAAGCAGAACTGCCAAATTCTTTCCCACTGACCCACTGTAGTCCACGTGCCTAATCATGGGAGTGAAATTTAACTTATCCACGTGTGTAAGTATTTGTGGCACTAGAACAAGATCAGAATAAAATGAAATTTTAGCTGTGGACCACAATGGTGCAATTCAAGCTTTGACAGCCTTCTGGTAGAATAGATGTGCCCCCAGAAGGACCTGTTCTCTGCACTCAGTGCACACACTGAAGAAACAGCCCACTAATATTTAGTCGAGGTGTTATCACACTCTTTGTGGCCTTTATGGCTTTGGTCCTAAAGCAACATTTTTGCCCAAAAAAAGAAAGATTGGATTGTCACTTCCGGTGCAGAAGAATAGTCAGCTACAGAATTATTTCAGGCTCCTGCCATCCTCAGGAAGTGAAAACAGCATTATTCCTAGTCATGAAAAGAGAAGGCAAGGAATTCAGGGCTTTAGCTAAGATGAAATATTATCACAGCTGCTGAATAGAGCAGTAGACCTTCAGTAAACACCTAAAATATAAACTACTATTTCAAGATACTTTGAATAAAGTTTCCATTGGATTATTCTTTAATGGTGTTAAAATATACTATACATATTCAAAAAACCTACAATGTCTTTAAAGAAAAATTTTTATCCTATTTTGTCATATTTAGCTTTAAAGCAGAGATTATTTTGAATCATCTTGCCCGTAAAAATAAACCTTTATAATACGATATACTTTTACGAATTCTGTAATTGTTTTCTGATTATCTCTCTCTATTTGCAGTGGGCAAAGCAGGTTGTGTCAAGCATTAGAAAGACAGAAGTTAATGTAACAGTGGAAAAAAATCCCAGAAATCCACTGGTTACTTCAAGACATATGTACCCTTGTTTTAACACAGCAAGTTGAGTAACAGAATTTTCACATTTCTGAATGTAAAGAATTCACCTGTAAGGGTCAGGAGAGTCCTCTCTCCTTCTTCATTCTTTTATTCACTAGAAGTGTTGTAACTTCAAGAGCTGCACTGTGGCTTTAGGGCTCTTTTTTTTCCTCTTTTTTTTCCCTTTCCTTTTTAAAGTTTCGTCAGATCCATTATGCATTACTCTGTGCCAGAGGCAAGGCATGGGGCTAAATGTACTGTTAGAGCACAGTGATGGCAGAGTTTGTACTGTGATGCAGAACTCTGATACTGTACAAAGTAGCTGTGATAATGACTCACAGGTAACACTGTGTAGTCCTTTTTTCAGATGAAAAGGCTTTCAATTGTCACAGACAGTCCTCTCTCACCTTTATGCTCCAATTGTTGCACAAGGTAACAGAACACTAAATCCCACAGGTAGCACCCTGGGTGCTGCCCAAGGCATTAGATAAATGTTTTTGGGTGGCATGTCACATTTGAAGACAAAGTATCTCTTTCCAATACAAACTATGGCACAACAGGGGCATGATGTGCACTTGTGCTGTGTCCCAGCACTTCACCAAAACATGGATATTAGGACAAATTTATTCACTGAAAGAGTGGTTAAGAATTAGGACAGGCTCCCCAGGCAAATGGTGGAGTCGCCATCCCTGGAAGTGTTTAAAAAGTGAGTAGATGTGGCATTTTTTGACACAATTTAGTGGGTATGGTAGTGTTTGTCAAAGGTTGGACTTGATGATCTTGGAAGTCTTTTCCAAACTTAATATCTCCACCTTTTTTTTTTATTCTAAGGCCAAATTATGACCCCAAATCAAGAGAGTTCTCTCATACCCAGAGTGTTCAGTGAGTACTGAACTTCATTGAATAGAATATTTTTGTTTTGTACCTCAGAACTGCCTGCTACACGAAAAGTAAACATCTGAAGACTGTTAATGATGTTAAAAGGAAAGCGTGGAATTAATAATGGATACATTATTACTGTACTTGACTATAATACAAAAACAAACAAGCAGTAGCTTTTCTACAGTTCCTACCATATTGGCATAATCGCAGTTCTATATCATGAAGACTTGCAGGCATTTGTAAACTCAGATTTACATAGATGATTATATGTATTGCTTCCAAAAGGCATATACTTTGAAGCCGAAACCTGATGGGTACCACTGTCTAACACATTATGAATAAATATTCAAAGGTAATCAAATAAACAAGCATAAGAGAGCCCCAGCATTTTCTTTGGCAGAAACTGAGAAATCCTCATGATATACTATGCAAAGGAGACGTCATATGTTCATTACCAGCAATACTTTACAAAAGAAAAGGCTTTATGTTACCACAATCCTCTCAGCTTGGTAGTGTCCACAAAAAGACAAAATATGATGACAACAATTATTTACAGATTCCACATTTTGTAGGGTTTACTAGATTATAATTTGCAGCAGATAATTTAATTAATCTTTTCTTCATCCATTAATGAACAGGATAGCAGCAGATTTGGATTTTCACAAATCTATCTGTTACTGGAAGTCACTTTTCTCCACCTTCTCAACACTCACAGAATTGTGAAATGGGATGTGGGCTTTCTAATTTCTCCTCCCTCTGGGTTATGGCCTTCTTTCTGATCATTGCTAAATTGCAAGTTTTAGACTTATCTGACATTCAGATTGGCAAGATGGACTGCACATTTAGCAGAGTGAGTAATAGAAATAACTGGCAAAAATTTAATTAGTATCTGGATAATAACTCACTTTTTTATCCCAACTACAAGTAATCTAATTTTAATCAACTACAAGATGCAACCTCAATACATAACAATGAAAGTATCAACATTCCAAATGAATTTATTTTTCAACAAAAAAAATGCATAGTCCATATAGTGTACATGTATTTCTTTTGTATTTTCTACATAATACTGGTCTTCAACATAATGACTTCTAGACTAAAATTTACAGTATGAATAACTTGAAAAAAAAATGGAACAGGATCACTATTGTTACTTTATCTTAGAAATCAGAACATCATTCTAGTAATTTGATACTAATATTCACTTGCAGTCACTTTAGAAGACATACAGATAACTAATAAGATTGCAAGTATAAAACATTGATTATAATCAATATTTGTCACTGCATAGCCCAAGAACTGGTGGATATTTTCCAAAGTGAAGAACAAATTATCTCTGAAACCATGTCTATAGTATGCGTAAAATTTACAGGAAAGAAAATTACTGGATTTGATGCAATTTCTTACATTAAATTGCTGAGTTTCTTTAAAACTGAATTCTTATTCACTACTTAAGACATGTTAAAACACAGGAGTTGCTTTTGAAAGGATGCAGATCTATTGTTAGATTTAATTCTGCAATGCACTATCAGCCCATAACATTAAGGAAATCTTTTTTCTGCCAGTGTCCTAAGAAGTTTATGAGACATTTCTAGAATTCTCTTTGTGTGCTCTGTTCTCTAATTGGTTGAATTAGTCACATGCTGTATTTCTTTGCCAGGCTTGAAGAAGAGTAATTCCTCCACCTATTGAAACAGATTTTCTACGGCGGTAACAGGCCACAGGAGGATTGTACTTCATCTAAGCTACATACTAACCATATTTTAATGTGTGTATATATATATATACACACACATACATATATATAAACTTTTAGTGAGGTTTCATGTAATGAAGTCAGATGAATCAACACGATTCTGTCCTTCCAGCAACAATACTTAATAAGGATGGCATGTCATCTACAGACATTCATACATGCACCAGGTAGTGCCATGATCAAATCTCTCTGTATAAATGCAGTTGTATTTACATTTTTCTTTCTTTGCTGTTGACATCCTGCCGTTCTCAACTACAGCTAACACATTTCAAAAGAGGCAGTACTGTGTTTTCTCAACTGACCATATTTTTGAAGAAAAATATTTACAAGTAGTTTTTTCCATTCTCATGGGTTTTTTTTCTAAGAAAGCTTACATTGCAGGAAAACTTCAGTGAATATTAGTAAATGTTCTACTTGCACTGGAAACTGCTACCATTCAAGCATAAGTGATTGATATTCCTCATATCAAAGAGCATGAAATATAAAATTAGTTACAAAATGGCTTTAGTGCATGGAGAAAAGATTGCCTCCTACAATGTTGATGATATACAGGAATTTTGGATGGATTCATATTTCCAGTCTCCTAAATGAACAGTTGTCATTCCTCACCAAACTAACAGATTGCCAGGAATCCAATTGTATCCTGGGCTGCATCAAATGAAGCATGGCCAGCAGGTTGAGGGAAGTGATTCCCCCCTTCTACTGGGTTCTTGTGAGACCTCAGCTGGAGCAATGTGTTCAGCTGGGGCCCACAGCAGAAGGACATGGACCTACTGGACCGAGTCTAGAGAGGGGTCATGAAGACAATCAGAGGGTTGGAGCACCTCTCCTATGAAGACAGGCTGAGAGAGTTGGAGTTGTTCAGTCTGAAGTTCTCCTCCTCCAGGGAGACCTTACACCACCTTCCAATAACTAAAGCAGCTACAAGAAAGCTGGAGAGGGACTTTTACGTGGGCATGTGGTGATAGGACTGGGATTAATATCATTAAGCCAAAGAGGGTAGGTTTAAATCAGGTATTAGAAAGAAATTTTAAACTGTGAGGGTGATGAAAGTGATTGCCCAGAGAAGCTGTGAATGTCCTATCCCTGGAAGTGCTCAAGGCCAGGATGCATGGGGCTATGAGCAACTTGGCCTAGTGGAAGGTGCCCTTGCTCATGACAGCAGAGATGGAACTGGATGATCTCTAAGGTCTGCTTCAACACAAACCATTTTGTGATTCTATGAAACATAAACATTCTCTTTATCAAGAGGATCTTTTTTTTTTTTTTTTTTTTTTTTTTTTTTGCATCCAATCACAGTATCAGCTTGGAGTTTTTTACAAAATAGATATTTTAATGAAGATTTTTACTTCAAGCTACCATATAAACAAAAAATAAACTTCAATCCATTTCAAAGCTCATCTCCCCAAACCAGTCCTCCACTAACACAGTGTTTCACACAAGTATTTACAGAAGCAAATATATCTGCAGAATGCCATTAACACAGTGCACTTCACGTCATATTAACTTTCTTCTTCTCATCCTATGTGTTCATATAAAATGCCCAGATGCAAACAATGGAAGATACTCTTTCCAACAGTAGGATTGTGCTTTTTGACAGATTATATGAACAGTTATTCTGGCAGCTTTAGAAATGCTCCTAGGTCATTTGCTTGGTTAGACTGCTGATGGCCTGAGTCTGTGTTTGTCATTTTCTTATAATTTATCTTCAGTTAGTAGCAAATTAGATCCAAAAAGATCATAACCTGACACCTACAAGACCTATGCTTAACCACATGTGCCAAGCATACCTTCTACAGAAATCCTTAGGTAGTAGCAAGAAGGATCTAAAGAGACACTGAAAGAAAATATCTGAATAATATCTGAATTACTTTGTTCACCCTTTCAGTTAAAAATACCATCAGAAGAAGAAATTAGAGGCCCTTGAATGTTAATGCTGAGATTATCAGAAAGCATCAGATGTCATCTACATTTTAATTTTATTCCCCTTTACCTATTAGATGGAGATAGCACTTCTTTATTCTATTGAAGGATTATCAATACAAATCAGCCAAGAGTAGTACAAAGTTTTAAAAATAAAGAAAGTGCCGAGCATGCACTAATATTGTTTTCAGCCCTTGTTCTAAATCTATAAAGTCAAACAAAGTCCATAATTGCAAGGTAGATTTGCCTAAGAAGTGAGGACAGCAGTTCAGTGCAAAGTGTGCATGGATAAAAATCCACAAAGGAACTATGAAGATAAAACGTTGCTTTCAATTTTACCATGCACCTTAAAAGGTCACAAAACACTTTTGAGCCTGGGAGACACTAAGAAAGAATAGGAAATAAATACTTTTATTAGTTTTGCTGCGGTGTTTTTTCTCAAAACCATCAAATTAACCAATAAAAGGGTTTTTACCAACTTGAATTTCAAGTTACCAAATGGTCAATTCAAGCTCTGAAGCAGGGAGGGCATAAGATCAATAGTTTAGCAATTAAAAAAAAAAATTAAACACGTTTCAATTTTGGATGATTTGTCAAAAATTCTTAATTCCATAAAGGTTACTTAAGGCTTCATTAAAACTAAATTTAAAAAATCTCCATCCTTCTGTTGTTACCTGAGCTACTTAAGTGTTAAATGTGCTCTTCCTAAATCACTGACAATCATGAGAAGGAATATAATGATCTTTCCTTATGTTTGTAAAATGTGATTAGTTTTTTTTTTTTTTGGTGACTGCAAAGGAAGTTGTATTCTGAAAAACAGGATATTAAGCATTAAAAAATACACTTTTAATCTAATTTTGCTGTAAAGCTGTCAGATTTTTTTTTAATGGCCTGAAAAGAAAAAGGAATGATATAATTATTTAATAATCTTTCCATCCTTTACAGACAAGAAAAAACAGGTGTATTTTTAACAACTATTCCATCAGGTTACCTGTTCAAGAATACAGTGGAACAATGCTTAATTCTTTATCACTACATTAATCTTGAGTTGAGAGCTTCATAAAAGCATATTCTGAACTTTGTTTCTAATCCAAAAGTGTACACACATGAAGGAGAAAATCAATGTTTGTTTTCAACAGAAAAGTAATAACATTGGGGGAAATTCTCATGCAAAGGTCCATCTAGCACAAATGAATGAATTAAAGCCTGATGTGGTCAACAGCCTCTTCAGCTGTTGATGCATTTTTCCAGCTACATTGGATCAGTAAAATCTGGCATAGACTGCTCCTCTAAAATACCTTCATGTATAATATCTGACAACTATGGAAACTTTGCAATTAAGTCTAAGTCAAAAACTAGGTTATTTTATTTGTTCAAATGAATTGTTCCACAAGGTCACAGACTGCATGCCACCCAAAGAGATCTTCTTTGACATGCTACTGCCTAATTGAAATATGCAGGTCTATATCTCCTCATTGTCTCAGGATTTCATTGGTAGCCAAACACAGACTTTAGGGCAGGTTCAAGTAGTACCTTAAAGCAGGGTTTATTCAATATAGAACTATTTCTATTTCAAATTATTATGATATGGTTACAAGAGGCAATTAAAAATTAAAAATTCAATATATTAGTTCTAGTTTCCAGGGTTTCATCTGTAGATATATTTTGGAATCCTGAACAAATAAATATCATTAAACAGCACACACCATCCTCCACAGCCCTAGAGAAGAAAGAAATGATGATTACTTTTGCGGGTCACGGTTGGCAAATACTGGCAGTTTTGCCTGGGGTAAGGGGTGAGGTGAAGCCATGAACTGTGGCTGCAGTCATCTAGCTCCTAAACTATGAAACGTTTTGTATGCACCTAATCTGCTAAATATAAAGTCTGTGAGATTTCCTGGGTTTTTTGGTGAGCTTTTTAGAAATAATATACTATAAATGTGTATACGTACCATGTGCTTTTAAAAAGCAATGTAATATATGTATTGCAGTTTCAGTATATGCTATTCCTATTCTGCACTAATTGTTCACTGTCTTATGCATTTATCTTATTTATTTTTGTTGTCATTATTATTTTCATCTTCATTCTTAACTATAAAGTGGACGAATATGGGGAAAAGAAATTGAAAGGAAAATGAGAAATGTATTTTACAAATATCAGTATATTTTTACTAATATTCAAACTTCATTTTCAGCAAACGTGCTATTTTAAAGCTAACTTTTTTTTAAAAAATTCCAATTGGATTATATATTTTAAAAAATTAGCCTACCAGAGAGGCTAATTCTGGTAGTAAATATTTATCGTACATTTTTATGTTAAGTTACATGGTATGCCCCCGTGTAGCTTTAGAAATTAATATGAAGGCAACACAGTAGAGAGAGCGATTTGAAGTTCAGAAGCTGCTGACATTGGGCATTAGACCATAAGTAGGTCAGAATAAACACTTAACATTCAAATTTAAATATAATATTGTGTAATACAAGAAGATCTATAGAGCCATAATGTCTGAATATATTAGCTATGATGATAATACTTCTATTGATTTCAGTCTGTTAAAATAATGAAACTGGATTACACAAATCAATTCTTGGAATACAACACAAAAGCACATATTATTTGCTTTGCACTTTCAAAATAGGCTTTTCAAGTGCGATTGACTGTAACTATTTTAGGCTTTAACGAAAAATAAGTGCTAATTTTCTCAACATCACCTAAAAAACAGACTCATAATAGTCTTTTTGTTATCTTACGGTTGACAAGCTTAACAGTCTTCTAACCATCTAACAAACAGCTTTCTCCATGTGATCAATTATTTAAGACTCGCTCTTACATCATTACTTCTGCAAGGAGAGGAGGTGTTCCAATAGGAGGATCTGCCATTAAAGACAATTAACAAGCACTCCATTTCCTTTGGCAGAGGGAGGACACTCACAAAATGCTGTAAAACATTCAAGAATGTAGTTTCTGGTGATGTCTTCACAGTTATACAGAACTAAATATTTCATAACTTTTTGAAGTCTAACAAAAACCAAGGAATTGGCTTTTCAGGCTGTCAGGAATGATGTTTTGTTTTCCAACAAAGTGCTCAGTATATGTTAAATTATTTCTACTCCAGATGGGAATCATACTGTACTCTTGAAATTATCCTGCTATAAAAACATCAAGAAGATGATGTTTGTCCAATATCACTATTACGGTCACTAAACAAAAATTAAGACTAAGGCATTTTTGAGAATGTGTTGTGAAAATGAGTGGTGATCCAGAACACGGAATATGATAAATCCTGCAAAGCACAAAGCAGGCATTCAAACCTGAAGTGTGAAGCAAAGAGGAATTTGCATTGTGAATGCAATAAAAACTGTAAATCAGTTCCTTAAAACAACAGTCTGAGTTAAGGGCTGCAGGCATCACAGCCTAACGGGTGTGCAGAATACTACGGATTTCCACCGTGGCATAGCAAGTTACAGATCTGCGATGGAGAGTCACACTCCTCTGTTGTTACCAGGAGGTAATTATACAACAGTATTTCTAATGATGGAGTCCCAAAGCAATGCTTCTCCTCTTCCCAGTGGAAAATATCTTTTGAAGCAAAGAGTGGCTGTGGGATTCAAGAGGAGGGAAAACACATACCATAAAATATAATTAAAAATTGTGGAGGCTGCCTATGACAAGAATAACCATAAAAAACAGATACAAACCAGCTGGCTGTTAACAACTCCTGAGTTATAAAAATCTTAACCTGCTGTAAAGCACTCAATTCGATTTACATAACCACAGAGCTGACATTCCTTTTAGGCTCCTCTGCTGGGGATTATTTTGACATGTTTTAAGGCAGCATAAAAAGCAACTGTGAAAGGAAGACATGTATCATCTTACATAAAAATTCATTCTTGCCTTAAGATTGGACTTACACGCTTTAATCCCAGCATCTTTCCTGAAACTGGAAAATATCTTCAATGGCTACTGGTGATTCAATTTTACAACATTATCCCTTTGGTGCTCATATTTTCGATAAAGTTGATAGTGTATGTATACACACAGACAAACAGAAAAAAAAATCTATACAATCACAGAAGCTTAAGTTTTGCTATCACTGCACAAAATATCAACCCCACTAGAACCCACTACAGAGCACAGCATGTCTAGTCTTAGATAGATGATGTTGCTTAAGATTGCAACTGGCCTTTGCTAAACAAGAAAAGCATTTCTTAGGAACGTAATGATGCAGACAGCATTTTACACAACTAACACAGCTTGCTGTAGGGAATTAAAATAAACAAAATAAAATAAAATCAATCTTACACTGAGTGAAGTTTTGATGTATAAGTGCTGGCAGCTTACATTGCCCAGAGCAGAGAACGAGTTTTGCCATTTGATAATTTGCTTGATTCACTGTGCTGCCTCATGCAGGGCATTTTATGCCTGATTTATGTTTAATCGAGTCACCTGCTTAATGTTAAGGAGGGTCACAGTTAGATAGAAGGGTTACGACCATATAAGGCTTTCAACATCTTCCAGTTTGACATAAGAAATGGGTGTAAGTGTTAGAGGTCAACCTTTTTCTTTTATTTTGATTTAATGTTCTCTATGGAATATTGCATAAAACATTAATGCACCACAAAACCAATTTGATTCCCTTTTGAAACGCAGAAAGCAAATATGGATTAAGAGACTCAAAACACTGACAAAATAAAATAAAGCAATCTACAGTCTAAATGATCACGTATATGTGAGGGGGGTTTATGGCTTATAAGGTACATCCTTACTTATACAAAAATGAATATAAGTTCTCCCATTAATAGATAAGCAATCAAATTTATTCTGATGTCTTAGAAAAATAAAGACTTTAAAGAAAAAAAGGACTATAAACTTTTAATATAACTGAGGTGTCCAGGTTTACTATTCAGGCTAGATGTTCATGCTTTTAAACATATATAACTGGATATTAGAATTATCAGCATTTTCTTCGTAATAATGATACGAAAAATTACAACCATATTTAATAAATAAAAGTAGACGTGGGAAACTACTACCAATTAGAGAGGTTAGACAAATCTGATCTTTTTCTCAGTGTTTCAACATGCTGAAAGTATTGCAGGACATTATGAATTTTGAGATTAAAATTCTCTCATACAGCACTGAAAAAATAGACATAGCACCATATAAGGTATTTAAAGATTTACTTTTAAGGAGGAACTATTACAGTTAGCAAGTGCAGATGGAATTCAGCACTTACCAGTTTGCAGACATTTATCAGTCTTTTAAGTGCACTAAAGTATGTACATGTTATGCCATTAACACAATTACCAGAACCCAGTAACAGACACAATTCACAGTGAATCCAGAGGTATATCAGAAGTTTCAGTCCTTGGCTAAAATGTGATTTGTTTGCCTGCTAAACTCTGTGTGTGTGATATACAACTTCTTGTGCAAATGAAAAGAACAAATATTTCCCTATTTCTTTTTATTATTATACCCAGAATACACTAAGCTTTGTCAAATACTTTAAAACATACCAATAATTTCCAAAGATTCATTCAACAGACAATGTACATACACAGTTTTGCATCCACATATTTAAAATAATTTGCCTACATTGACAGCTTCGCCCAGCTAATTTTAAATTAACCTTCTAAAATTTAATCATTCAGACCAAACTCTTCATCTAGGTTGCCCATAGTCATTGAAGAGACACAAGCATTTCCAGAGGGTGATTCAAGTTGGCCTATTTTATACTGAGATGTATCACTCTCTAGAGATGTCTGCTACTTTCCAGTGGCTATGAAAGGAGATGACTTGTTAAGATTTCAACAGCTACATTTCAGACATAGTAGCAGATGAATCTCCTCCTTGATAGCTAACTTCTTACACAGCTAAATCTAGAGAAAACTAAAAACTTTTCTCAGATAATAAAAATATGGTGAAGATATTTACCTGTACGCCTGCCATTTCTATGGAAATCTAATCAATCTACTGCTTTGGAATTCTATTTCTAGGTATCTATTTCCTTTAAAATTAGTTTTCTGCTCAGAAAAAAAAAAAAAACTACTACAAAACTATCTCAACTTTACACTTGATTAAAAACCTCTGCTTCATAAAAGCTTAAAAAACTTTAGTCCTTAAAATGCTTTGTATTTTTCTGTAAGGAGAAAACTATTTATATTAAACACACTTTCTTTCCTTCTTTCCTTCAAGGACTCTATTTTTACAGAAATATTTTAAAAGTAGGTCCTGATGGACCAAAACAGAATAAATTCTACTTTAAATGTTAGTAGTTGTCATACCTTCTATCTGTTTCTGTCAAACATTTTGCCGGTTTTGGGTTTTTTTCCCCAGTTCTACTTCCTACTAAAATCAAATTAGAGAGGCAAACTGATTTCACAATATAAATACTCACCTTCCAATCAAAATCTAAATTTAATGCCAGAGTACATATTGCCAACAAATGCAAAGCATCTACAGAATTGAGTATTCTCCATTTGGATTACAGGCACAATCTGGCCCACCCAGCAGCAACTGGGTTATCAGTAGGAACCATACTGAACAAGACATTTAGTGATTGGTCCCAAAAGTTATCTCCATGTCTTGATTTAGGGGTAGAAATCAGCTGCAGGACAGGACAGGAGCAAATGTGCCAGGTACTTTCATATAATACAGAATCCACCACATCACCATGCTGTTCATTGCTGCACAGAAAAACTTGGAAATATGAACTCATCAGAGCACAGAGAGAATCTGAAACACACTCGGAAAGATGTACTTCCATTCACTTGAGTAAACCTACAGGGATGGTACTCAGGACTGATTATGTGCCTATTTATTTCATTTAGTGGAGCATGGTAGTGAGATACCTGAATCAGTGCGTTCACATACATGCACTCATGCACTACACAGAGGTATTAACTCTGGAATGGAAACTCTTTTGTCACGTTATAATAGTGATGAACCCAGAACGACAAGGAATGGTCTCTTTTAGATTGTAAATATTCCCTTAATTCCCCCTTCATCAAGGCAGTGGCAGACCAAAGAGGGAGAAGTACCTGAAACTATTTCCTACTTTGAAAAGAACTTTTGAAAATCTGACAGCTTTTCCTCTCCTTCTGGCTGTCAGGTCAGGCTGAAACTCTTTTAATTTTGCAACCAGAAAGCTCTGTTCTGTGTGCTGAAAGTAGCACACACTCTGACTAAAGTGCTCTTACATAGTATATTTCACAAAAAAAAAAGGTAATGGCAACAGCATGGAATAGTGTGGACTTCTGAAAGCCTCAGCATCAGTGAGATGCTCACTGAGATGCCCACTGTCCACACTGATAAGAATTGTGCAATTCCAGCTCTAGATATCCAATGGTAAACTTATATTAAGAAAGAAAGAAAAATAAGTTATTTTAAAAAGAAACTGGCAAAGTGTTCATAAGAATTAAAATTTTAGAAGAACTGTGAAAAGTCTCTTTATAGATCTTTAAACAGGATAGGGTTTGTGAACAGCCCTTTTTGATCCTGTGCATCACAAATAGTATTTTCATGCCACGATAGAGATCTAACTCTGTATTTAGCAAGGATTTTTACCAAGAATATGTTGTTGTAAACAAATGCAGAGACAGCACAAGAAGGTATATTTGTCAAAATATATGTCTTGAAATGTTCCCCCTTTTTTGTGTCAGTTATACAAATTAAAGATTTTTCATTAAGCAGCCTCAGGGAGTGAGGTTTCTTCTTGAAGTTGTATGCAGTATATATGAAAGAAAGCCAATGTAATTCAAAACAATTACATCATCTGAAAGTTTTCCTAGAAGCTGCTAGGAAGCAGGAAGAAGCAAAGAAATAAAAAAGGGGTAAGAATTCAGGTTCGTATTTTCTTCAGACATTTGACAGGAGAGACTTAAGAGGCCTTTAGGAGAAATTATGAGCTATGTTAGCACTGGAAATCCCTTTTCATTTGCTATGTATTTATCTTTCAGTTTTTAGTGTTTTTCATCTTTTTTTAAAAGAACATTACTTAATGGCATTCCTCCCAGATTTACTAGAATAATAGAAGTAATAAATCTGTCAAGCTTGAAGCAACAGTATTAAGGTGTCTAAAATGAATCTCATAATCTTGCCAAAATACAGTTACATAACTTGGTTTAATTTTTGGTCAGCACTGAAATGGTCAGGCAGTTGGATTACATGATTCTGGTAGGTCCCTTCCAAGTGAGATATTTTATTCTAGTCTATATTCTATGCATATTATAGACATAAAAGCAAAAGCAGAAAGTGAAATTTAAGTGAGCATCTTTGCTTTGATTTTTGATATGGTGACAATGTAACAGTGTAAAGTAGAAAGGAACTTAAAGGGGACAGAATTCAGAAGAATCCCAAAATCACTAAGTTTTGAAAACTGAGAGGAATGCTTCCCTTTAGAAGACAGTGTACTGGCCAAAACTTAGGTCATTTAATCAAAACTATTCAAAGAAATGAGGAAGCCTTAAACCACACATTCTGATACCAATACCTTCTTCCCAAAAATAAATTGATTATGATAATCAGCTCCCAAACCTTTCACATCTCTGAAAAATTGTGGAGATCTAGGTGACAGAATATCATGAAAGATAATGTGATTTTTCAAACACAGAGTCAGGGCAGCAGAAACTATACCACAGCAACAAATAAAAAGTGAAAGAATCAGATAGAAAACTCTGGTAGAAATAAAATCCCTGCAAGTAACCATAGGAACAACGCTGTACAAAAAGTGAGCTGGAGCTAAGCAATGCGTGAGATGTTCACATGTAATGACTGAGGATGAAATGAGGAGGCTTTTACTGAGAGCAGACCACAGATGGATCCATGTTAAGTGAACAAATACAATTAGATCATGAATAATTCTGAAAGGAGCAGTGAAGCAGATTCAAACACAACTCCAAAAGACAGCATTATCTCAGAGGTTATATAAACACTTCTGAATTACACAGTAAAACAAAAAAAATCCCCACTTTGCCAAATTTTTTACACAAAGAAAAAAAGAAATGTCCACGGGCAGACTAAACACAGTTTCTGTGGTTCCACTGAATTAAAACAGACCAAGATGTGAGACAGAAATTAAGTTAAATCCATTGATAATAACCTTCACCCAACTTGATTACAAGTTATATAAGGGCTACATTAAATACCCTTCTGTTTTGCCTATGCCCTACTTTAATCTGGGCTACCTATAGAATCTATTAACTTACTTGATTACTTAATAAAAAATAAAGTCTAAAAAATAAATAAAAGTTCAGAAAAGACACATCATTACTTCTAACATAAAATTCTGGTATTCTTTTTAACTTCTGAAGTGCCAGTCCTTTTCCCTAAAAAAAATTCTGTGAAACTCTTGCCTGGTCAGCTAGACATGAGGATGAGGGAATTAAATATTTGGAATGAATGGCAAGGGAAGACATCCCAGGGAAAATCTTGTTAGTATTTACTGTTGTTCTTCATTTATTGTTAACCCTTCCAGAAAAATTTCTTTTTGCTGTTTAATTAAATAAAGCTGAGTATTAAATGAAATAGGTTTGAGAAATAAAGAGGGAAGAAGGATGATATATTAAAATACTCATTCTTATCACAGTTCTGTGAGTTTATGAAGCACCATTTATATAGTTCAAAATTCATGCCAAGGCTAAATCTGTGTAATCTGGAATCAGTGAAACTTCCAACACTCATTAAGGAAAAGGTCTCAGATTAGGATGAATGAAGAATTACATATTTCTAGTCCTTCTGTAAGTTTTCAGGGGAAAGTAAAAAATAAGTCACAAAAGTGAGACTTCAGACCACTTGTAGAAAACTCTAAAATACTTTTTCACATACAATAATAGTAAATATTTTCTCAGATCATGTCACTTGGAACTCAAGATATATAGAGAAAATATTGTGTCTCAATACAAAGTTTAATATTTTGACTAATATAATCAAATTCACTACTGGTAATATAAGTTCAGATTCCGTTATACAAATGGAAAACAAAACTCATCATAAACACTAGTAGTAGTGATAGCAGTAATAATAACAATAATAATAACAATCACAATAAAGACAGCGGCTAACCGCTATGAAATAACTTAAAAGCAAGTATTTTTCTTCAGAAAATTGTACCAACAGAAGTCTGCTAAAAAAAATTTGTGAATGGTTATCCATATCTTTAAGTCAGACATTAGCAGTTATAGGGCATAAAAATGTAACTGATCTCAAGATGACTTTAAATTTTACCCACACAGAAAAAAATAAAAAGGGGGGGAAAAAGGAAAAAAAGGACTATTTAACAGATTTGTTTCCAAGTAAAAAATCATCTAACAATTCTTTAAATTTCTAAGTGGATTTGGATATGGTAATTATACCATGTTTGGACTGAATGCTTCTTATTTTTGCACAAGGATAAAGTCAATGTACATAAAGAAAATGTATATTTATTTTCTTCTGTATCATCAGGAAGTTAGTTTGGGGTCTTCAGAACAAGAGGGAAAAAAAAGAAGAAAGGTAATTCAAAATATCAGGAGTCTTCTCCTGGAGTAGAGAAGAAAACAATTCATGAAAAAAAAATTCTACACAAAATTTTAATGAAAAAAAGTCATCATCTTTAACACACAATGGACAAATGGTATTCAGCTATTGAACAGAAGGTGGAGAAATCAAGTTGGTTTTACTTAAAACAGAACTTCCATATAAGCATTTTTAATTGCTTTCAGATGCTTTTAGACTACAGTAGTGATTAACTTCATTCAGCAGACATAAGTGCTTGTGTTCCAAAAGCCGGAGAGTTTTGGCACTTGGTCTAATAAAAGATAAGGATAAAACTTCCATAAAAACTTTGCCTCTAGTTTCTTTAAACAAAAAATCACATCAGAAACCCAACAAGACATTCAAGCTAGTAGTGTTTTTGTAGTATATCTACAGAACATGTTCCTTAATTGGCGAGTACAAGAGAGTACAAGAAACAAAACTGGCCAGGAACTCTTCCTTGGGAGAAGATATGGATTTTGGATTTTTATTTTCCTTAGGTTGGGAAGACCGTAATAAGAAAAAGATTTTGCATCTGCAGTTGAAAACTGCAGGATGCATACCCTGCCATCCAAGGTAAAGAACAGCTCCGAATTGTTTTATTTATAATTAATTTATTGGCACAGATGTAGCTACGAAAGTCGTATTCTTCACAGGAATCACAGCCTAAATAGTACAATCCCTTGTCCGGACTTTTCCTGGTGAGCAAGCATTTGGGAGTTTTTCATTTAACTTAAGAATGCTCTACAATGGTAATACTAATTAATTTTGGTTCTACATACATGTCAGCTCCTAAGCCTTTCCCTATAGAATTTTAGCCTGGGTGGTAATAGAAATAAATTTTAAGAGAAATCCAAGTAATTTACATTTTATATAAGGATATTCTTACGGTTGTACTTTTTTTAAAAATCTGTATCTTACTTCATAAGGAGTTATTCCATATTCCACGAAAAGAATGCTCACAGAGGCAAAAGTGCTGTAATTTTTGTCATTCACCTCTAGGAGTATGATGTTCTCAGTGTGTTTATCTGAGACATCAAAACCTGAATATAACCTGAGCTTTCAATAGAGGAAAAAAAATTGCTTTAAGAATTGTTTTGCCACACAGTCCCTGGGTGCACAGCAACCACTGTTTTCTTCCACTTGAATGAAATATTAATCTAGTAGAATCTTTTGAGATATTTTTCAAAACAAATGGACTGATTGACAAAAACTCACCTTTCTGTTCTCAAATACTTGCACTGAATATTGTGTAGATGCTGAAAATCATTTAGGGTTTGAGGGTTTTTTTCATTTCTTTGCAGTCTGGTACTTACAAAAATAATGCGCTGTTGTGATGTAGTAAGTTACTTGGTTACCAAACCACTCAAGTTACACTGTTCTTTAATTCCCATATTTATATACATTTATTAAGCAAGAGTACAGGGAAATTCTATCATTCTTTGCACTGTGTTAAGCAGCTTTTCTCACCATCTGAAGTCCCCATTTAAGTGACATTACAGAGTCAGTACTCTAATGAAATAATTACATTTATACCTCTGTATATTGGATTGATGCACCATAGCATACATATTAAGGATTCAATTTACTGTCAAAAGAAAACATAAAAGTGACTTCACCCTTTTTAGTAGAGATATTGCTTATCTAAGATCACATCCTTGATTTTATGGTTCCTAGCAAGGTATGTCTAGTAATATGAGGCAACCACAGAATATAAGATAACTTCCACAAATTGAAATTATTGGAATACGCAGCTGACACCAACTCAAGTCTCAAATTCTGTATTTCCACTAGAAAAGCTGGAAACATTCTTTTAGAAAAAGCATATGTGGAAGGAAATGCTACTTCATTAACTTTCTTAGTAAGGGCAACTGGATTGTTCAAGCTGTATGTGTGGTTGTAGTGCTTGTAATAGCAGACAGCACAATGAATACAGAGAAAAAGCAATTTCCTAGAAGCATCTGTGCATTTAAAACACTCCTCATGACTTATTCTACCTTCCCTTGGTCAATCTAAATCTCAGCCCCCCTTAACAAGAGGGTAGTGTTGACATAACCTTAATTCTCAACAAAACTTCTGGGTACACCATCAGACTAGGTGCCATTTGTATAGATTTTGCTGAGTTATCCAGTGACATCATTAATTTTGTCTTGACTAGGTGCAGTTTCCCTTTCTTCAGCTTACTCAGCCCTAGAATGCTAATTTTTTTTCTTAGTTAGAAAATAATACATGATTAATTGATGACCAACATCATCATGTAGTAACAGTAACATTCTCCTCAAACTAAGACTTTTCTTCCTAAATGTCAGGTCACATCTCTAATACTAGTAGCAGTATCAGTTTATTCTTTGCTGATAGCTTGAACACAGTATCTCATTGCAATTAAGATTGGACTGAAATGAGATTATTTAAGAGTCACATGTAGAACATTTATAACTAAAAAAACATTTCAGAAAAGCAAAATGCAGGCTCCTGTCCACATACACACTGTGGAAAGAGGATAACTTCTGAAAACACTTATATAAATACTATACTAACCTAGCCTTGTAACTTCTCGATAGTCATGAATTAATACACAAGAGTAAACAAACTAGCTTGGATTGCATTAACTAAGTTGGTTATAACAACTCTTAAAGAAATTCTCTCCCCTTCCCTCTCCTTTTCTTTCTTTACTTCTCTCCATCACACACAACTTCCTTCTCCACTTTCCATCCCTCTCTGCCTTTGCAATCGCTGTCTCAGGCAACCAACATATCTACCTATGTCTCCATTTTGAAGGAATAAGAGAAGTCTTCTCACAGGAAAGGAGGTTTTCAAACTGAGCATCTAGAATGCATGGAAACCAGACTACCAGCTCAGCTTTTCATAAACCACAAGCTCTTGGAAGCAGCTCCAGGAGCAATAACCTATAGATTGTTTACTCTTTGCAACACAGTTCATCAGCACATGAACTGTTATGAAATGTGCTTAACTCCACATCACAAGACAGTTCTGATTCGGATTTCCAAACAGGAAGGAAAATGTTAAGCTATTCTCAGAAGATGTGGAATCAAGTTTGAATAATTTGGCCCTGTAATCCTGAACTTGAACCAGAATAACCTTCCTTTTCAAAAAACCTTCTCCCAGTTAGAGAATACTTTATGATAACTCTAATATATGCACAGGACAACATTAGTAACAGTACAGTGCACTGTGAACAACTGATAGTGGATTCATTACAGTTCTGATAGTATGCTATTGTGCCCTGTACAATTAATGCAGGCAATGTTCCTAGAGCTATAAGTCATAAGGACGACCCACAGTGGCTGGTTCTCCTTGGAAAACCACATTCACAGAACCATAGAATCTGCTGAGTTGGAAGGGACCCACCAGGATCATTGAATCCAACTCTTGGCCCTGCACCGGACACCCCAGGAGCCTGAGAGTAAATTAATATAGTACTCAGCTAGTTTTTTCCCTTGAGTTGTAGTCTTCTAAAGCTTCCCAGATAAAATAATGCTTCCTTGCATACTTTTCCTGCAAATACCAATTATTTAAGCGAATTCTGAAGTTCACCTACATCATATATAACAAAAACACCTGGGCTATCTGACATATTTTCTGGAAATCCCCTTCATATTTAAGTCCTTGCATAAAATCTGCAAAACTCCACAGCAGGCAGATTGTTCTTAACCAGGAGACAATCATATTAAATAATGACATTTGACACTGCCTTCCCCCCAAAAAACCCAAATGGAGTGAAAAACATCAAGCTGAAGTTTTTTCCTGTACTTTAGAGACTCCTCAAATATACAATAGTGAAATCATGGACCATAACTTTGGAATATTAATATTTGCAGGGGTATTTTTATTGACTGCACTACGTAGCACTAGCTAATCGAATATAAAATCAAGACAAAAAAAAGTCATTCACCCTTCATTGAGCATGTCATGCAAGGACATAAGCAGTGAAACTTGACAGGAAAGGAGCTGGGCACTTCCATGTTATTCAGGAATTTAACATCACTGTGATGATGCAGAACTACAGTCAGCAACATGATGGAACTCAGCTTTGTATCAGGCCTCACTGTGCTCACCCTAAGAACCCCCATGTTCCTATTTTGCTACAACAATCAACACCATTCAGCAAAGGGACCAAAGTGTTTGCAAGTCTGAGATGTTATTCCAAATTCAACAGCATAGGTTCATTTCTAGTGGCAGCATTTTAACAAAATAATACTCTATTTCATGTGTAAAATGACAATGTGTTGTTTGCTCTACAAAAGGTTCATTTTGAACAAATTAAAGATTAAATGATTTGGAATCAAATTATTTTGGCTGAATATTCTCACTAAAAAGCAGGAGTGGGTGGAAAACCAACAGGTTTATTATATGAAAAACTGTAAACACAGGATTATGATTATCTTGATGCTTTTCTATTGAAAGACTCTGCCTGAAATCTGAGCAACAAGAAAATCTCAGTATAACCCACAACTGAGAAGCTTACAGTTTGAATAATTTAATGTTAAGAAACAAATAGTATATTTTGCAATATATATATTTTCAAATTTTTTTTTTTCAATTACAATTAATAGAATGTTGGGATTCAGAAAGCTATAGAAACACTTCCATTACTAGGTTCTAATGTAGTCACATTAGATAACTTCAACACATACCTGCCTTTAAGAATAAGGGTTTAATTGGTTTCTTTTGTATCAAGAGTTTGGTGTTTTGTTTGTTTTTAATTTTGTTTCAGTTTACATGTTACTCGTTTTAACAGAAAACTGCAATGATAACAGACTGTTAATTAAATATTGTTCTGAAAAGTGGGGAGCTTTTTCTCCCAAGGTGTTTAATACACTTCTATTATTTGAAACAAGAAACCGGAACTGGGGAGAGAGTCACGTCCAAAGTCAGAAATTTTTTCTTTTTTTTTTTTTTTTATGACCGTGTTGAATATACTCTGAAAGGCTGCCTATATATGAAAATTATCACATAGCATTAAAGGCTTATCTAATATCTTCTAATAGCTCATCTTCATAGAATATGGTCATTTGATTGAGATCCTACATAACTGCTACAGGAACAGCACTCTTATGGGGAAATTCAGAAATCAATACGATTAAAAACTTAGATTTCAGAAGGCAAAATTATTCTGTGATCAGGAAGAATCAAAAAACTTTTATCTAAGATTTTCCACTAAAAGATAATAAATCTGTGAATATCACAACCTAATACTGAGTACTCACAAGACACAAGAAAGGACTCACTAGCTTATAACTAAAGCCTAAAACTTAAATAACTTCACTCAGGTTTTTTGGTTTTTTGGAGTACCTTGAGCTTGTGGAAGTACATGACTATCCTCACCACTTAAATATTTAATCCCAGAGTCTCTTTTGAAGTGAACCAACTTGTTGCCTTTATATCAAAAACGCTGGGAGCATTTCTGGAAACAGTTCAATCTAGGGATGGATCTGAACAGGCAGAGGGTGAACCTGCATGAGGTATGACCTGACTTAGAGAGTTTTCAAACAGTATCCTTTAAGTGGTAAATGTTTGTAGTGTCATATTATGCAATGTTGCAAAATGTGCAAGTTCTTCTCCTTAAAAGTTCTTAATAAAAAAGGCTGTATTTCTGCAAATAATTCTTCGTTTAAAAAAGATTTTATGACTGAAAAATGTAAGGGATTCACTGGAACTCAAAATTAGTGAGCTTCCAGAAGCAGCTTTCAGTGATAAATCCTCTTCTGATAAAGCAGAATATAGCTAATTGTTCAGTGGGACGATAGTATGACAAAATTTTGACTGTTTTTAGGAGATGACAGGTGGCCTGAATTACACCTTAATTATTATTTTTAAAACTATGAAAAAATACATTTACAGAGTTGAGTCAGTTTATTTTCCCACTGATACATCAACTAGTGAACACGACAGAAGCTTTCATATTAATTATAGTGACTACTTCCTTAATGAAGTGCAAAAATGTTTTGTGTAATTTGATTCAGTCTCTTGAATTAGGTTACAGTTTGTCACTCTCAAAGCAGGACTTTGTTGCTCATTCTTACAGTAAGTTAGTTCAGCCCCAACAGATAAACAGATTATCATCCTATAACACCAATCAAAACCAATGTTAACAATAAAAATGATTTAACACTCATAACCGAAATACTGTGTTAACATGGAATGTATTTTAAAATAAGTAAGCAACAGCACTCGGTTTTATCGATGTGTATCTTTTTAATCAACACAGGATCTCAAAAGATAGCCATTGCATAAAATAAATAACTGAATAATAGATTTGCTTCTCAAAATTACTATGTAATTCCAAATTAATACTCACTCACAGAAGTCAACTCTATTCATTTCAGTAAGTTAAATATATTCGTAAGACCTTACAGGATTGAGACTGTCAGGAGGAAATACTTCTAGCTAAAGATTTTATTTCTTGGCAATATGATGTGGATAGAGTAACAACGATAATTATATTTTAACCATTCTTTCAGTCTGCCTAATACAACATCAATAACTATGAGCCAGAGAAAATGAAATTATTTAATTATGTGATTAATCTTTCCTTAAACACCAAATAATTTCATCATCTACTTTAGCAAAAACATTACCACACTTTATCAATTGCTGCATCTGTGAACGACGTTTGCCCTCCAAGCTGAAATAATCTATACAAAACCTTTCAACTCTCTCCTTATTCTAACTCCCCATAAAAATGCTTTGTGGTGCAAAGTATTTTGTACAAGATGGAAGTTGGAATATACTTATATTGATTCAGGCCCACAGCAAGAGAGACAATGAGGCTGAGATTAAGAATTACATTTTCAGATTAGCATTTCAGAAAAAAAAAAAAAGAATGGTTTAATAGAGGAGAGCAATTATAATTCATACACATGAAACATTTTAGAGGAATCTTAATATTCTTACACTGGAACAGCCTGCATTCCAATGTGGAACAGTTATATAGAAGCACCTACCATAAAGCAAACGTGTTCAAAATAATAATAATAGTAATAATAGCAACAATAATTACTCAGATTAATTTAATGTAAAAGTAATGTAATAAATTAAGCATGCTTTGAAATTACTTATTTTAATTGACAAAGATATATCCATAGATATATATCAATATATGAAGGAGCTTTTTTATCCTGCCCTATGTCAGAAATTTCCAAAAGCACTTTATATTCTCATTTTATCTTTGAAAGATGCAGTTCCTGAAATAAGCACAAGCAATTGCAGTTACTCATTTCATCACCTGTAGATTTCAGACTCAGTAGGCCAAGCTGCAGAAGAATTAAGCAAGGAGTTTTAAAAGCAGCTTCAAAACCTAAAATACTTCAGAATAATTACCAAAATAATTTAAAAAGTGAAGAAAATTTCATTTCAAAGTTTGTATGAAAAATAATGGAAATATCATTTTACATGTTATATAGCTACTCTGGACATAAAAGTACAGAACCACAATGTTCATCACACACTCAGGACGTACAGCAGTTCTTTTCTGATTGATCACAATTACAATCATCCACTGCTTCAACTTTAACAACTTTTGAAGCACATTAACCAAGAAAAGATCTGCAGTACAGAGAGACAGCAGATCAAAGTTAACTGTGGTGAGCCATACAGTTCTGGAAGGATTTCAAGGTGTTGCCTAGATAAGCTGGAGATGTCAGTACAACTGTTGGAGCCTACACCAAATTCCTTCTTCTGGCTAGACAATTTGTAACAGAGGCAAATTGCAATTCTCTGGACAATTTGCGAAGCTCTTCACTTCCTGTTATTACATCTCTCACTTTGTCACACTATCAAAGGTCCTACGTATTTATTTTCATAAATATAAGATTATCTTTTGTGAAGTGACCAGTCTTCTACAAATTTGGGAGCATTCTGTAAATTGGTCTTAATGAAAGACAGTGGATAGATCGGCACTTGTGGATAACATTTAATTGTAATAAAATGGACAGAATATCAACGGAAGGGTGATCCTCACTTCTTCAATTTACAGTTCATTTTACAAACATGGAATATTATACCTTTTTTCTTTTTTATTTTCCTTCTGTATATCATTCCTACATCTCACCGTAGTCCCAAAATACTTCCACAAAGCAAATTCATTCTAAGTGATGATGCAATGTTCTCTGCATGTGTTTTCAGAGATTATATCAGTTATATAATCAGTTAAATAATATATAAAATATTTTCAAGGGTTCCTTAACTTTGCTTCCTACAAAAATATACAGTCCTGGGATATACAGTTTAATTCCAGTATTATTTGCACACATAAAAGATGCATGCAGAACCAGTCACTTTAGAAATCAAGATTTCCACCTTAAATCTCTATTTCTGTATTATGCAGCACATTTCAAAAAAAAGGAAAAAAATTCAAGTAAAAATCATGCATCGAAACATAGTATTGTGTATCCTAGATACACCTAATAATTGCAGATCTTTGCACTTAAAGAGCATTAAGTGGCACATAATTGTTTGTGTGATCACTTATACTTTTTGTAGGCAGGAAGGAAACTTAGTTATTATACTCAGATTGTTAAATCAATCAGAAAGTTTAAAAAGAACAAGTTATTATAAAGAAAAAAAATAACAGAGAGAGAAGGGCTAGGAAGCACTTAATAATCTGGTAATTTTATTTTTTCTGCTTAGAGATGGATATTAACAGGAAATTCACACTTCACAAACTTCTCAAATGAAGAACCATCTTTTGAAATTCCTGACATACCAAGAAAGACTAAGAGAGCCAGGACTGTTCAGCCTGAAAAAGACATGGGAGTATCTTACTAATGTGTATGAAAACCTGTTAAGGACAGAGATGGAACCATACTTCTCCAATGTGGCCCAACAAAAACAAATTGAAATACAGGAAAATCCATAGAAAAGTTAAAAAAAAAAAAAAATCCATTATTTTGAAGGTAGTGAAACATTGGAACAAGCTGCAAAGAGACATTGTGGTGTCTCTATCCTCAAATATACCCACAGAATCTCCAGTGTACCCAGCTGTGTACCTTGCTCTGAGTGATGACCAGTGGAGGCTTGACTAAGTGACCTCCAGTGGTACCTGACAACCTCAACTAGTCAGTGGTTTTCTTTATATACAGTCAAAATACGGAGTAAAATTTTACAATTGGCAAGATTTTTCTTGTATCAACTAATGTGGCAGCGCATAACAATGGCACCTACATCATCTACCTCAGTCTTTTCTTTGCAGGGATCTTACAGTAGTTTTGGTACTTATTTACAACGTAGACCCACAAATTTTCATTGTTTGGAACTCATAAGATCAGATTCTGTTCTTATATTTGCCTGTCTATAAAATGCTGGAGTGATTGCTATGTAGCACTGTTGTCATGATGCTCTTTATCTTTGCTGAACCTTTGCATACCTCATGGAACACTACACCTCTGAGCTCACTTCTATCAGAGTTATTGTTTGCATTTTTTTGTGCTGTTTGAGACTCGACACCACCACAATGGGAAAGAAATCATACCACTCCTTCTGTTGTGGTAAGCCATGCAATGTGAAACCAGTTCAAATGTAATAGTGATTGCATTTAAACCTTTCTATTTTTGCAAGAGACTCACAAAGCATTACCCTCCGAAAAGAATTTGATGAATGATAACCTTGCATATGCCTATTTTATTTAAGTTTGAATTATTTTCTTCTACTTTTTTTAATCATAATTTTAAAAATATCTGTGTCAGGTTTTGTGGACTGATACTCTAAGAAATTGGATCTCTGGTTTTAGTACCATATATTTTTATTGTCAACTTGTTATGACCAGCTTTAAAGGACTAGAGAGGAATTGGATACTTTTAGGCATTAGCTGTGGTTTTAAACTGCTTTCTTAAAATAAAAAAATCAAGAGGCGATCTGCTCTTAGATATTATCTGTAACACAAAACCCCAAATGATACTGTTGACAAGGTTTCTTTTCCTGTCTCCCTCTTTTTGGCCTGCTTATTTGTCTCTGATTTCTTTCATCTCCTTTCTACTTTTCAAATGCATTTTTTTCTTTGATATTTTCCTGCCTTACTTCCCCCAAATAATTTCTCTTTGCTTCTGCTATTTTTGATCTCTCCCACATGAATATTTCTGCCCAACAAAAATTTTCATTCTCTCCGTATATCGATCCTATCTACTATTCTCATGTTGCATTCACTCTGCACAATCTCTATTTTCTATACAAGATTTTATCCTGTGAATTCTATTGTATAAAGTATGTTAATCCAAATTCTCTTTTTTTTTTTTTGGTTGGTCACACCTGCCCAGATTACCACTGTGAGTCCTACTTGCCTGATGTTTTCCCATACTCCACTATACTCTGTCTCATCCCTCCTTCCCTCTCCTTATTTTATATCTCTCTCCTACCCATCTTTGTTGTCTGACCTCCCTTCATTTTGTCACTCCTCTTCATCTGTAAAAAACTTTAAATTTCAAATGAAATATTTCTAGCTGTGTGTCTGTTTCACCGTGTAAAGCAGCTCCTGACCCTAAGGGCAAAGTACAGGCTCCCTTTTGTCCATTGAGCTAATCCTTCTTCACTTTCCTCCTTTCCTCCAGAAAAGATATTTACATTCAAACAGTTTCTGGTGTTTGTTGTTTCCTGAACTGAGCATTTCTTTTGAGAATGTTAGTCATCTGTGACCAAGCTCATGCCAAGAATCATGCTCATACTTAGAGAGACAGGATCGTGGGCATGTACTCAAACATCCACCCATCCATCCAGTCCACAAGATCAAGTAATCTTCCTCTCTATTTGATCTGTCTAGTTAATTATCTTTCCTTTTCCTTAGAGAAAATCAGTGTTAGAGACTGAGCCATGCAAATAAGTGGGAAATAACTGGGCAAGGAGCAGAAGCTCAGGTGGACTTTGCTGAAACTAGCCCCAGAATTTTACTGGTCCGTAATGTGGAGAGAAGGTGGCACCAGCAGCAGCAGCTTGACTATTGGGTGTCTCCATCTTTGGGTGACCGTCATCTCCTCCCTGCAATACAGCCTTTCTTAATTTAACCATGTCTAAGAGCAAGTCACTGTCAGGAGATAGTACAGTAACTTTCAAAAGAAAATAGTAGTATGAGAAACAGATTGTTACAGGACTTTATATTAGTGTAAGGCCTCAGGAGACACATCAAAAATAGAATTTCAGGATGAAAAATTAAGAAAGACATGTGTGCAGCATGGAGTTATTTTAACTAACTCGGTTTCTTCAGGCAACTATATTCATGATGACATTATCTAATGAAGCAAAGCAGCAAAAAAAAGCAGAAGATATCTGATCTATTAAAAATGAATGGGGAGATTATTGTCTAATGATAGGTAATTCATGCTTTGAAAGGTTTTTGTTTATAAAGAAAAAGAACAGGAGGAAAAATCATAAAGGATTATTATTTGTTCAGGTATTTTGAAGTGCTAAGCTGCCACAATTTCCATTACATACAACATGTTTGTGTACCAATAACGTGACATTAGGGGAACTATTGTGATATTTGTCTGCTGCTTTCCTAGACTGTTAATCTATTAACAAGTGGATACAAGCCAAGAATTCAAGCGATTGCCCGTGTGAAGGTGTTTCCAGCAATCCTACCTGTTGGCGGGATGATTCCAGGAGACATTAGGCCTGGGACAGAATGTGGCATGATATGAGAATTCTCTGGGGAGGTGACACTTTGAGTCCTCTTAGGAGGCCTTCCAGGTCTAGAACTGAAACAAACAAACAAAAAAATTTTTACAATTAAGCTGTTGTCTTACACATCATTTCAAAGTTGTTTCAAGTGGTAACATGGACTGTAAATAAATTTGTTTCAAGGACGGTTGCTTTTGCAGTTAGATGTAATAGACTTCCATCACTAATTAGATTACATGCTGAATTCATTTTCCTCATTGAAGATCAGCCACTCTTGATGCATAATTCATAGCCTGCACCTCGTTACCTGCTTCTTCATATTAATATCTATACACAGTTTGAATTGCCTCGTTTGCATATGCTAAAGTTCTGCATGCAGCCTTCAGCACGAAAATTATGCACTAACTTGTAATAATTATTACAGTCAGCCTGCTATTGATTTATGAGACTTTTAAAAACCAAATATGTGTAGTACTTGTAATGAATGATATTTTAAGGTTCTTCAGGAAATTAAAAGGCAATGGCTGCCTAAGGAAATGTTCTGCTTGTTTGATTTAATACTACAGTTAGCTGGGAGGTGGAATGAAAGAGTGATTCAGACCTATAGCACATTTTTCGATGATATGTTTTATTACTTCGCACTGCTAGCCTGATATCTAGATGATAAATGACAATACATATCTAATGTGTGAAAAGGTCTTGCAATTTCTTTATTTTTTGTCAGTTAAAAGATAAGTCAAGTTATCATTTAACCCTTATTCTATTTAAAGTGAAAATCTCACTAAACCTTACTTTAAATATACTACTTTATGTCAGAAAGGACTCGGAATTATTCGTACGATATTGTTGAGCAAAAGCCATCACAGGAGCTTACATGTGCCCAGTATGGAAAAATAAAGGTTTCAGGTTTAAGCGCTTCTTGTCTGTTAAATGCTCACATACACAACTTTCCATCTCCTGGACTGTCTAAGTAGCATACAAATTAGAGATGGATGATAGTGAAAATACTTATTGCCCACTTACGTACAAATATGTGCCTGCTCATACAACACATATCCAAAGGCTGCTATTCCTATGTACAGATCATAGCATGGTGCCACTGCAACATCCTGTAACTGCTCACTTAGGGGACATTGTGGAATAACTTCACAGAATAAGGTGATGTGCTGCTCCAAAACTGCAGTGTTAACCTATGATCTGCCAAACATTTGAAGTTCTTCATTTGCTTCAGAACAAGGAAAGAAAGGTGGGTATGAAAGGCTTTGCTCCTTAAATCCTCATACTAACAAAACTCTAATCAGGGATAAGGGCATTTCTAGCTATGCTGGGACTGCAGAATGAGGCAGACAATAAAATAATCTCTGTTTTCTGCTCATATTAGTTTCCATTGTGTTTGAAAATACTTTCTCTTTTTTTTTTTTTTTCCCTTTTTTTTTTTTTGCACCCTCTGCAACCTAACTTTAATAAACCAAAAACAATCAAAGTACAGAGCATTTTTTTGAAGTTTAATGATTCAAGGCATTGAGTCATTAACCTTAACTAATCATTAATTCCCAACTTAATGTCCTGATCTGAGGTCATTACTAAAATTATAAGCTTGGTCATTTTTTGATTGGTTTGGGATTTTTGATTTTCTTTATTATAAACAAAATTGTCATGTGTTCAAAACAACATGAAAAAACAGTTGTAGAAAAAGAACATTGTCTTATTCCAGCTCACAAAACCAAATTAAGTGTCTTCAGATTTTCTTTGATATTTCCTTTCTGATTTACAATAAAAATAAATATACCATGAACACACATAAAACTGAACAAAATATTATAGACAAAAATGATCTGATTTAAATGGAGTGTTTCTAATATATTCACCCACCAAAAAATGCCGCTGTGTAGGAAAACTTTAATGGTTTCATTTGAGCATCTATGATGAAGTACTTAAATCACTATTGTGATATGACTATTGAAGGGTCTGACAACAGAATAAGAGAACACAAGTGGAGTAATGTGGGACAATGCACAACGTACCAATGACTTACAGGTCTATATAAAACAAGTTCACACCTGCAAAGACTCTCTTTGATGTTAACTCCTAAGTATAGCCATGGTGAAGCCTGAATGCCTTTGTCTTTGATTTTCGGGAATAAAACCACCCCTCTTCAAGCCTAAGGGAAGACAGCCATGGACCAAATCTCTAAACAAAGGTCAGCAGCAAATTATAGGTGAGTGATACCGAAATACCCAGGGCAGAACTCTTCCTTTGGTCACCTTCTACAATCAAATTGCTTGTGCTACCGTATACAACAGGAGGCAGGGGGGTGGGGGGGTGGGGAGGGCATGCTCAAAGCCACAAACTAGTCCAGCAAGCCAACTCCATTCTACGATTTATCCCAAAGTTTACCAAGTAAATGTTTTCATAAAGTTCTAAACTCCCAATTCCAATCTTACTAATAATATTTCACCCAATAGATGGCTGGGCACTGGAAGAGGCTCCCCAGGCAAGTGGTCACAGCACCAAGCCTGGCAATTACAAGGAGTGTTTGGACAATGCTCTCAGGTACATGGTGTGACTCTTGAAGATGGTCCTGTGCAGGGGCAGTAGCTGGACTTCATCCTTATGGAGCCCTTCCAAGTCATCTTATTCTGTGATTCTATCTAAATTAAATTTCTGAGAAGGAAACTTATTTAATCCTGATAGAATTTTTAAGTGATACTACTTCCAATCTACTATTTAAAAGCCTTTATCTATTTTAGAAACATGGGGTTTTTTCTTATAACAAGGCAGAAAAACAGTGTAAGACAAATTAAGAATTTTATCTTAGGGCCTGGAAGATCTGACTTAGAGGCACGGTAGACTATGCAATACACAATTAGAATTAATACATCTAATTGTCCTTAATAACTGATTGAGTAGCAATACTTGACTTAATTTGTTAGTTGTCATTTGTTAAGCATTTGTTTCATTACCCATACTACTAACTTGAAATACTACCATTTTGTAAGATCCGTTTTCGAAATATAAGAATTGCAAGAATCTTCTATGAATCATTACCAAAGTGGTGGGGAAAATGGCATCAAAAAATTACTTTAAAAATAATCACTTTGAGTAGAATCAAAAACTCGCATGTTGTTTTATAGTTCATTATCATTTTTACAGCTATTTGATAAACTCTTTTAAAAAAACATCAAAAGCATAGCAAATTAGTTTACCTATCATAAACAGGATGATTAAAAATAGCTTAACAAGTCATTTTGTTGGTATTTTTCATAAATTTGAGTATAGTAAAGACCTACTTATTTTTAGATTAGGCCATGTTCATTTTCATTCCAAGATAAGAAACCTGCAAAATATTCATATTCCTGTTTTGTATCAAAATCAGCAGATTTGTCTCCAGTATAAAAAACCCCCATAATTTAAATAGGTATAAATTGATTTATTATGTAAAAGATACATTTAAATTCCAGAGCAATGTAATCTTTTTTTCTAGTTGATGACACTGAGATACAAAATCATCATTTAAAAGTTGATGACAATACTATTTTTACTCAAACTTAGATTTTGTATATAAGCTTTTATAGACATATAAAAGACATCGTAAGATTTTGTCTTTTATCTGAATACAATTATTCGAAGAACTACACTTTTTTTTCTGAAAGCACATTTGACTTCTTATGGAAATGCTAATTATCTCAATGGTAAACTACTCAAAGATGACCCATTTTGATTTCGAAGATGTCTAAAGTCTGGATTTTTTAGAGCTGAGATAGTCTGAAATGCCAAAACCCCAAAAGCCCAAGTGAATGCCTAGGGTTATAGTACAGATAAGTCAAGGAGTGTTTTGGGACTCCACAAAAAAACACTGAAGAAACAGCACTACATCTGGAAGCCATAGCTGATCTTCCTGTCTACTGTTTTGTTCTTTGAAGAGTAAATTAGAGAAAGCAGAAATTAGACAATATCAACAAAGATTCAAGGAAGCCACAAGATTAACTATTTTGAAGACCTGGGGAGAAGTCTGTAGGGAAATTAAGAGTTCCTTGTTTATCCATTAGAAAAGATATCCAATAGATTGTCACTCTGCTTTTAGAAATATGAAAAAGTTACGTATTTTCTGCTCTAAAACTTAGATTTTCATATGTGAGATAACAGATGTTGAAGAAAATGAAAGCTTTCTACAGGGCCACGTATTACTAACTTAGTCAAGTTTTTGAAGTGAACCAGCTAAATGTATTTACTCCTATGAAAATCCACAGACCTTCTATAAGCTTGTCAGCTTGTGATAATATTATCAGACTTTTCTCAAGTCTTAAAAGACATTCCCACAGACAACTGATCTTCATTTTTGTAGAAATTATCATGGTTTATAGTTACAATGTGTCATTATGTGAATGAGGAACTCAAGGCACAGATTAGTGAATCTTGAAAGTCTCAAATATTTTCTTCACTAATATCAGCTAATTAGACAACCAGAATGCTTGCCAGAATGACTGAAAATAAATCCATCAATTTTCAGCCAGATTTGTATTTCATCCCTTCAATTCATAAATACATCAAGGAATATTATCGCTGTAGCATTTTTATCTTTGAAGAAAAATGGTGTATTTGTCTACTGCACTGTGATTAGCATGAGAAGCAATTGAGACTACATTTAAGGCTGAGAATAAGGTTATTTTTTGGTCTTTTGATCAACATCTATTAGTCTTATATCCTTCCTGTTATACCAAATCTAGAAAACAACAGATGGCTGAATTAAAGAATAAGAAATGGAGGAATCTGTGTTCCTTATCAGTTAAAATGTACTTTGATAATATTTTCAAAGTTTCACATAATTTCAGTTGCATTATCAAGTATGAGCTCGCTCCTAGAAATGTTTTCATAGTGCTAAACAATTAAAAGCAGACATAATCAACAGAAAACCTGGCCCTGCACAATCACATGAAAAGAGACAATAGGACAATAGCACAGGCTTATCTGCTGGGCTTTAAATGCAACCAGGCTGCATTCAGCTCTTATTACTATCTATCAGAAGACAGACTTGATGTTAAAATTTAAGGGTCTCATCCTTAAAAGCCTTAAATAAGCAGACTTCCTACTGATTTCTGTTAAGACCTTTGAGTACCAAGGAAGATTTGCCTCCAAAGCAGCTGAAATTCTTCATGAGCAGTATATAATTCTCAGAGCACGTCACCAGCATTTTACAGATGACTAATTGCACGCCAAAACACATGCTAGGAAACTAAAAGTGTTCAAAAACGTTGAGATAATTCTGTGATTTATCTTTCTCATGTCCTGATTTTGAGGAACAATTGTGCAATATCAACACTTGATTAATAAAGTTTTACTCCCTAAAGTTATTTTTATAAACACATCAAGTAGCCCTAAAGAAAACTGCAAGTCTGACCAGTAGTAAGAAGGCAAACTGCCTTTCCTGCCAAAATAATTAATTTCAAGGTTTGTTTTCTACATTTAAAGATTTATTTTTAATCTTGTCTGTGAGTTAAGTTTAGTGCACAGAAATATTGTCCTCATGTGTAGCTGGGCATACATGATGCAGTGAAGTTACCATTGGCCAGGCAGTTTCATAATCAGTAATACTGGGGAATGGCAGGAACAGTTACACTCCAGAAGTGATAGGTAGCAAATCTATAACAAGGATTTGTGTATTTATTTTAATGTATTTTTAAGTTCTTAGAACTGCCTAAAACAGCTTAGAATATCAACACCAATTTTAGCTACATCAGCATTTATGCATCTCATTTAGGCACATTCTGAAAATCTATGCTGTATTTCTCATCTGTTCCATCTCCCCTTAGTGCTTCAAAGCCTGACCCAGAACTTTTGACCTCAAAAAAGCTGGCTGAATGAAATTTAGGTGATCAGGCACTGGAAGTAGTAATTATGTACTTGCCATAAAACAGACACTGCAAAAGGGCTGAAGATGTCACCTGCTGACTCAACGCAAAGACAGGGGTGCCCTGTGACAACCTATAACCTTTCCACTGGTATTTCTGGGGTTTGGGATATCTTCTATTCTGCTCTCATCATACGTGCAGCCTTCACACCAGCAAGACTTGAGCCAAGGGTGTGTCAGTACTGAAAAATAAGGTCTAGGAAGACTGACTAAACCTTTTGTGTAACTTAATTCCTTTGCTTGGAAAACGCTTGCCAAGGTAACCTTCATAAATATTTCTAACGCACTGAACTAGCATTTTAAAGGCAAAAAAATGACAAAGTACATCGATCCAAACCTTACACTTTACTATTTTAGGTTTTCCCCTTCTGCTCCCACTCAAGAACAAAGTAAAAATTCAATTCTAAGACAGAGTATACATTTATTTTGGCAGTTAGTAAAACAACCATTAGAAGTCACACCATGTCCTTTTTACTTGCAGCAGTCTTGTAAAACAATAAAACTCTCAGTGCAATTATCTTAAATTTATTTTTCTTCTCACAGTTAAACAGAAAATGTTCTCACGCAATAATTAGTGCTGAGCTCATGATATATTAGGAGTTACTGAGACAGCAAACAATGCTGATAAAAATAAATACAAAGATCTGTTTCAAATTCTTCATAAAGAAGTGCATGAATGATCTTCAAAAGAATTAGGTTGTGTTACAGGAGCGAGCAGTGGAGAAATCACGCTGATGAAATATTATTGCATTTCAGTAACAGAACACTTTACTGCTATTTTTGAACCAAAATGGCCAAAAGTGGATATTGGGTCAGAAATGCAATACCAGTTCAACAATGGAAGAAAGAGTAAATAGAAGAAAATATATTTCACTTAATTTCCCATTCCAAAGTCATTTACCACAGTAATACAGGAGCACAGGTTAGTCCTTGGATGCTACTCTTTTCCTGGGGTAGACAAGACCTTGTTGAATTATTTCTTTTCCTAACAGAATCATCATGTAAACAGCATGCCACTTCCATCCTGCTCAACACTGCAGCCCAAATCACTCACTTTTCAGCAAGATTAGTAATATTCTTGATACAAGAGTGTAAGATACAAGGTACAAGAGTGCAAGAATATATAAAATATATATTACACCAACACCTGCCAGTTCTCCCCTGATGGCTGAAGTCCTACTACAAACACAATGAAAGAATATAAAAAAAAATTCTCTGTGACTGATCATGTTACTTGAATATATGAATGATCTAAAGGGCAAAAAATGAAATAAAACCAGTTAGAAATCTGCATGTTACTTAAGTAAGTTACAGTACCAGATTTAAATACAGCTGTGATCATACATAAGCTTAAAATATTACTGACATAAGCCTGTTCTCTTAATGAAATTGAGATCTGTAAATCATTTATTGGAAAGGGAAAAATAGATAAGAAATTAAGCTTATTCTGTTGTGTCGCTGAATTATGATGTCAGAAGTAAATTAAGTCAAAAAGTTCACTGCTTCATCTAATTAGCTGAAACATTAGATCTTCTTGAAAGTTCTTAAAACATATAAGTATGCTGGCTGTCACAATTACGTAATAACCGTGAAACAAAAGCTTCTCATGATGACAGCCATACAAGCTCGAGTTGAAAATAAGTCTGAATGAACAATGAAAGGTAATTATTAATGAGAACTCATGCATAGATTCAAACCATATTGATTTTTTTTTTAATTATTATATAAACCTTGCTTCAGAAACAGTACTCAGAAATCACAGCACTGGTGATCCTGAATAAAGTTATTTAGGAATATTGGCAATATCAAGAAAACAATAACAATAAAACAGTAACAAAAAAACCTTGAATAATCGTATTTATTTCCTCTATTTACACTGTTGTCTTTTCAGAATAATTCTGTAACTACCAAAAAATTTTTTTAAAAAGAGTGGAAAAAGTAGTGATATAAAGTGCATGCTTCCCACAAAATGCTCTTTCTGTCAAGTTATAACAGATGCCTTTCCCATTTCACTCAACCTTACAGCATAAACCGCACCCAAAAATTTAAATATGCAAGCTAAATGATTCCTTCTAACAGTGTTATTCACCCACATGAAACCCCAAACTATAACAGATGCAAAGCCTATTTTTTCCTCAACTGTTTTCATCTTTTCTTAGGCTTTTAATTCTAAAAACATCCCCTCAAAACATCATCTACTATATATATTATAAAAATGTCAAGTATGGAGTTAATAGGCCAGAAAGGAAGGCTTGATCCACAATGACACAAATCTAAAAGAATTTTAAGCTTTCATTTTTTAAAAAAAGTTTTTACTTCAAGTTGCTGAGATGATTCCTAATGTAAAGCAAGCCTAAGTCTTGTGGTTATGTCTGTTAGAGTCTGCATATGGCCTGAAACAATGATTTAAATGTATGAACTTTAGTTGGAATGAACAGTCCTGCTTCAAGGCTTGTTTTCCAACCATCTGTATTCATCTCTGCATATAACTTGCACATGTAATTACAAATTTGTGAACATAAATCAGATAATTGCATGTACAAATAACCAATTAGACTCAAAGCAGAAATAGGCCATGTAACAGCATACTCCTCTTTTGAACACATATGTAACCATACAAAACATAAGTAACTATCTTTATTTAAGAAATTTTTGTTTAACTTCTTCAGAAAAATATCATGTGGTTTGTTTTCCATGAGGACATACTGGCGAGCAGCTGCCATTTTGAGAACCACTTTTAAAAAGAGAGCAGAAACACTACAAGAAAAAGCATCTACGTAAGGTGCAAACCCACCATTGCTCCAGGGGTCACAGAGCTAGTGTTCATTACCATCTGTATTAAATAAAACATACATAAACATCTCTATGATGATTTAACTAAAAAAAAAATAAAAATAAAAAAATACTGTACTATTTAAGGTATTTCATGAAAATATTCTGGTTCTCCAGGCAGTTCATTAATTAATATGTTATTTTTATTCAAAACAGTTGATAATGAAGTTCTATCATATCAGTGTATCCACTGTAATATCTGAATGCTCTCATCACTTAATTGGCCACAATTCTTTGTATGAAATGCTGAAACAAGTGAACTGTCACCTCTTTAATGAAGCTGCCTATATCTTAAACCCTTTGCCCTTTAAAAAACTCTTTATACTCAAAATGAAAAATTTTATACTAGCTTCTGCCAGAGACTATGGTTAATGTTCACTGCCCTTTATTCACCTTATTTTTAATTCTGAAAACCCACACTCATTAACCATACACTTCCAAAGAATTGCTGGAACCGCCTAAATAAAAGCTTGAAAGTGACTTTTATTGTACATTTGAGAGCAACAGTAGTGATATGAAATACTGGAAAGACTCTCTCCTAGTCTGTACAGCTGTAACTGCTCAGCTGGAGTAACACAGATTGATGGTAATGCAACACCCACTAAAATCAAGAATTTAAACCTTTAAATAATGTGATTTGTATTTGCATATATTTATAAATACAGAAAAAGTATTAATCTTCTGATGAGTACTGAGCAGCATTAAAAATTACGAGTTTCTTTGAGCAGATGATATCTGGGGTCAGAATGAGTGGCTCTACTCTTTGACTGCACTTCTATTTGACATCAATAAGCAAGTTCTAAACCAGAAGCTAAAGAATATGCACAACACTTGTTCCACCTCTGTCGCTCCAAATTGTTTGGGACTGTAACCAGCTCTCAGTACAGCCATGGGTTTGTGCAACACCCAGCACAACGCCCACCACCGAAAACCCATGCAGACCAAGAGATACAAGGCAAGGATTACCCTTGTAGATGACCTTTAATCAGTAAATCCTTGTGTATACTCTCAATGAACTTTACTTCCGAAACAGAGCAAAATACGAACTCACAGGGAAAAACTAAATTACAGCACACTCCAAAAAACTGATCTGCATATCCAGTCCCCAAAATCTGTGAAATCAAGACGCCTGGTGTGTCAGTGTTCCACCCTTGCAAGTCTAGATGTAGACTTGGCTTGGCGATTATATTATATTATAGAATATTGTGAAATTAATTTGTGTTTTATTTTCCTTGCACAAGGCAAGGAACAGAAACAACCAACCTCCCATTTCCTTGCAGAGCAGCATCTATAAACATATCAACCATAGCAGTTTTCCCTCCAAAGCAGTACTATAGTAGTACTATAGTAATTTGAACAATAAAGAATACCAGTCCAATACTCCTAAGTCCTAAAAAAAAAGAACCATAAAAAACCAGACACTACTATAGGTCCAAATGGAAATAATTGCAGTGATTCAACCAAAGACATTCTGATTTGTTATCCTTTCAACAATTCAAAAGTCATTCAGTGCATTTCTATCTAGCTACAGAAGATCGAATCTGGTGATACCTTAAAATATGTGGCCTTAACCCTTAGTCAGTGTTTGAAGGTAAATTACATGCAGGCCCGAAATGCAGCCAGTTCCCCAAGCTGTCCCTTAACTACCTTATGTAAAGTCCGTCCTATCAGAAATAACAGTCTGCTACTAATGTGTTATCCTAAGGAAACACTGAAAGGTTAATCAGTCATTTCTAAAAAGTAGTACAAGCAGTATGTTTTTAGATAACAGAGTCCACAAATGTATATACTTCTGATAAGTTGGTTGTTATTATTATTATTATTATTATTATTATTATTATTATTATTATTATTTCTATTTCATTGTAAATCTGGTAATTCCATTATGAATCTTCATACAACAGAATTACATAAGAAGATGTCAAAGGATCTATTTTATAGAAAAGCCTAAATCAATTACTGAGAAGTTTATTTTAATATGCATATACTCCATATTTACTCTGTGACTGGAAAAGTTACACTTTTCTGTACTAGTTCCTTTATCTCCCATCTTCAGAGTACATGATGAAGACATTAGATCTTGAAATTCAAATTATTGTTGCATTGTGTCTGAAAAGACATGTTCCTCAAAAACATCTCACTTAAGCCAGAATAAAGAACCCCCAAAATAAAATGACCAAATTCATCAAGCTATTCTAATGCATACAAATGCATCCTCAACAATGAATTCTCAATAAGAAACCTCCAATCCAATACATCCTTCCTTTTAAGAATTCCCATCTTCAGCAGCATGGGACACATACTGAAGAATTTGATATAAGGGAATTTTAGACAGGAACAAAACTTCCAGAATGGGCAAAATGGCACCAAGACTTGCAGCACACTCTCCTGGGGGATACTATAGCTGGCCAGTATGCACATCCATATGAAATCTGATTGACATACACTGTGCCTGGCATATCTCCACACATAACGTGCACACAGAGCTCTCTTTTGGCTCTGGCCATATAGCTCATAGCACAACAACAACAAATCCTGACTGAACATTAAGATGATAATGAAATACAAATTAATCACAGTAATTACAAACAGATTTTCTATCTCTGCCCAGAGTCAAGTAAGACAAGAGTTAAAGTAGGTGCCAATTCAGAATTATATTTAGATTTGTCATAATTCCTACTTTTCTAGAAGATTTACCTCAATTTTCGTTCTGTTTTCTTACCAACAAAACCCTACTTTTCTATCACTCTGTCTTGCTCAGACACAGAAAAGCTCTGAAAATGTTGTTATATGCAAGTTAAGGGCTAAGGAATGAAAAATCATCCAAATCATCAAATATACTAATACAAAAGGTTTTTTTTTCCTGATCTTGTTCTGGCTGATGTTCTCTGAATGTTAGACATGGTGATCAAACTGTCATGGATCAAACTAAGAGGTACATTTTCATCAGTGCTAGAGTTTGCCCCAAGATATTGTATCTGTTTGAGACTTTGTTTTAGCTTTTGTTGTTTCAAGCTTCAATCCAGTACCAAAGATGATACTAAAGAAAGACCTACTTGACCAAACCATACCCTTTCCTATGGTGTTTGTAAGTACTTCTGGCAGAACTGGGTTTGTGTGGCAATGGATCATGTTCTTGAGAGAAACACAAAAAAAAA
>VZSR01003803.1:33721490-33759149 GCA_013398615.1 Brachypodius melanocephalos
AAAAAAAAAAAGAAACCACAGCAGAAGACTGTCCCTTTTACAGAACAAGAATCAAATTAGACATTATCCTGTCCAGCATTGTGCTTGGTTACATGCTTGGCTGAAAGTCAGAGTGATGTTTCCATGATTTTATAGCTCTCCAACACAAAAGCGCTCCAAAGCTTTAATTGGACAGTGTGTTCATGCAGTTTTGCCAAATATTTATCAATATTTGAAGAAGAGAGTACAGAAAGAAAAAAAAATTAGAAGATTTTTGAATATTTGTATCAAAAAAAAAAGTGTCAAATTGATTTTTGTATCAATTATCCTTCTTTCAATTTTCTTGAAATGGATAACAGATATATTTTGTTTTAATTTAACTCTATAAAGTGGCCAAGTATAATATGTTCATAATGTTGCTTTCTCATTTTATTTTTCAGTGTAGCTTCATTATATCTTTTAAAAGAGGTAAAATTTTTAAAGTTTTTCAGCAATATGTGGTACAGTAAAGCAGTCATTTGTTCCCATTTATCCATTTATTTAACAATTTAAGAGAAATAAAATGACAAGGCATGCTTTGGACCCCTGTGAGTAGGAGATACAGTCCTTGTTCTGTCTCACACAGTAACTCTTCACAGGAGATTTGTTTGCTTGTATTGGGTGTATATGTATATTGCACATACATGTGTATATAGGCCATATAGCACAGCACGCTCTCCATGCATGGGAGTTTCTAGGCTGACAGTACCAAGGCAACAGGTGTTCTCATCCCAAAGCACCCTAAATCAAAGCAGGAATCAATCTAGATTTTGTTCTCTTTAGTAAGTACTGACTGCCACCTTCTCTCCTGCTGGGCAGCAAGACTGTGCACTACTCAACTGGACTAGAGAAACACACAGTATGCAAACAGTTGAACTCCAACTTCTGTGACTCTTTCACTAAGAACTAAATGGTGAAAGATGACTATTCTCCACTTCCCCACCATGACAGAGCCACACTCTTCAAGACTGACCATTATAGTATCTTTATACTAGGAATTACAGACCTGTCAGTCTGAGGAGGTTTAGACTGGATATTTGAAAGAATTTCCTCACCAAAAGGGTTATCAAGCATCAGAACAGGCTGCCCTGAGAAGCTGAGTCACCATTCCCAGATGTATACAAAAGGCATGTAGCTGGGACACTTAGGGACATGGTTTAGTGGTGGACTTGGCAGGGCTCAGTTAATGGCTCCAATCTAAATGATCCTGTGATTCTGTATGCAAACACAAATTCACAGATGTGTGTGCTATCTGTTTGTGCAGTATGCGTACACACTGACTACAATCCCTGCAGGTGATTAGCAGGGCACCGCAACATTAACACCATCATTTAAGAAAGAAAACGAGCATCATAATCAAATGAAAAACCAGATGTCATTTGCTAATGGATACCAAACCTAGAAGTGTAGTCAAGGATAAACAAAGGGTAATAGAGTTTACCTAGTACTTCTTGCACTCTCTAACTTTTATTAACTTTCGCATATGCCAAACAAACATTTTCCCTTTTTTCTCCCTTTCCACATCAGGACTGTTAAGACTCAAATATCAATTCAGTCAATTGCAATTTTACAGTGAGATGAATCTTTCAAATGGCCACAGACCTCTCTTATAAACCTGTTTGGGTAGATAGACCCTAAGAGCTGTGCCTTGCACTGTCTTGAAAGATTAATGACTCATACTAAGTCAACAATATTATCTGTATGTTCCCCAAAGATCTTAAATTAAAATACACATTGATCCTGGCCCAGCTTAGCATAAGTGAAATTTGTTTTTCTTAATGAGATCACAGTTAATAATAACAGAGGCAGGCAACTCTGGAAAATAGCAAATAATAAATTCACCTGTGAAAGCTGGTTTCCAGAACCAGCATTCCACTGAATACCACTATCTCTGACTTGTGTAACAGTCAAACCTAAAAATGGCTTCACTCATCCAAGAAGTGTCTTATGAGAATTATACATAAAAGCCCTTATAAATAAAAACATATTAAATATTATACTGTGTCACAACCTTCAGAGTTCAGTCAAATTTCATGCAAATCTTTCCATTAGGAGAAATGTTTGTGAAACCATTTGCTTTGCAGAATTTCTCCATACTGGTACAAATACCAAATTTTATTCTATATTACACCCCTTACATGATTTATCTCTTTGTATGAAGTACTTAATGCTGTACAATAAGCTTTCTTCACCAGTTCTCATGTATAACACACTAATGCTGTGCTAAGTGCTTCATTCTTATACATAACAAAAACATTTCTCTTAAAATTTATCTTGAAATTTCATAATGGTACCTCACAATTGGTTTACAACTGTGCCATCAACGTTACACACATATGACGATTACTTAGGTTCACACCTTTTCATGAAAATGTTTCTTTATTTTATAACCATAATATGAAGAAAGTCTTCAATGGACAGGTTCTATTTTAGAGAAAAAGCAAACATACTTATTTCAACAGGCTTACATTGAGTTAATTAAAGTGAAAATTATGTAAACAAAAGTCAATATTATAAAGCCGCTATGAAGTTTTAATTTTGCTATTGACCTAGTAACAAATTTAAATGCTAACAGTTTGGGAGATCAAATTAAATGAATACAAACACTTTTGTTTAATGACATCAGCAGTCAATGCAGAACATCTGTGTTTTACTTTAAAAGTGATCAGAAAATATTCTTTTGTTGACATTACAGATAATCAGGAGGTTTATATTTCTGTGTTCAATTTAAGAGGAAAAAAGGATCATACTACCTTCAGGGCCCAAGGAAGCAATAAGTTACAAATGCAGGATTTGTCCTTTTTTTTTCTGTTTTGTAACCATGGTAAAACAATAGAAATGAACTTTCCCTGAACCTTTCTCCTTTAATGGCCTGGGTCCATGTTGACCCAGCAAGCTGGAACCCGATACTATCAACCTGACTGCTGCTAAAGCAATCAGATTCAGCAGAAACTATACACAGTGCATTATAATACTAATTTCAGCATCCCACAAAGCCAGTGCAGAGGCAAGCTATTAAAGTATTATATTCTATTGTTTAAAAGTGAGATTAATTCAATAGCTTAAATGCACCCAAAAACACTGAACTAAATGGCAGACTGTATAACTATATTGTTATTCTTTTATAATACTGTACCAAAGTGAAATTGCAGATAAGGTTTTCCCTTCCCCTCTCCCTTCAAAAAAAAAAGCACTACTGGATGAATTATTAGTAAACAGATTATTTGAGCCATTACAGGTTCATATGATCCTGCATTTGAATGAGGCATGTAATTAAATTATCAGGACTTTGTTCTAAATGCTTGAAAGAAGGAGAGCATGATAACCACATTTTAAAAAGGTAGAATAAAAGAAGAATTTTTTTTTCCTTATAGAGGACTACAGGCAACTAATGTATGAAGGCATAATTGATTAATTCCACTAATTAAGATATTTGTTATTCCTGAAATTGTAGCTTGATAAATAATGCATTAGATGTGGCACCATTTCCCATCAGTTCTGAAAAGACTGTGATGATCTTTCAAATATATACTGTTATTTTTCGGAGGCTGAATCACTTCTAGGCTTCTGTGTCCAGGCAAAAAGCAAGCATAATTTATTTTGAAGTTGTGAATAAGTCAATCTTTAAATAGTAAACACTGCATTACAACGTATTCTAGTCATTTTGCTAAAAATATTCATTTATAGACTTTTGTTTCTTCCAAAAGTTTTAAGGGCAAATATTTTTCAACTAGCACAACTTTTGCAGAAGTATATATTCCATGGAAGCCAGTCATTTACGATGTTTCCCTGAAGAGTGAGACACATTCCAAGACCTATTCATCCCCTTCTCTTTTAAGTATAAATCACTTTGGGGAAGTGTTTGAGGCTACAGTGGTTATTATATAGAGACCCATGTCACCTAACTATTAAGTGGCTTTAACCTTTAACACAGCTACTGCAGAAAGGGGAACAGTCACTAGCTTGCATGCAATCATCATAACTACAGATTACTTCTGCAGAATGTGAAACACAAAGACAGAAAGACTTTTTCAGTTGAAGCAGAGCCATACAACTTCACTCTATTACAAAGAAAAATAATCATCCTCTAGGCACGTCAGGACAATAATGTTGAGACTGAAGAAGAGACTGAGAGATCTACTAAACTACAAAGAGAGGGGGGAAAAAAGTAACGTTAGCAAGACCATTTATCTGAGTGAAGGATTTCTGGCTGCACTCTAAAGATTTGGCTTAGTTTACAATAAAACATTATTTAAGCACAAATTAGCACTCAATTTTTTGCCTTTAGATGAATTCCCTTATCATGAAACAGATTCATGCTCATTTTTTTCTCTTGTCCAAGAAATCTTTCATTCCTTTCCATGTACCTGAATAGCTTCAACAGAGATGAAGAGTGTCTATTTGTGACAGTCTTCTTGCTGATCAACTTCTTGCATTTTCTCAGACAGAGAATTTTACCACCACTAGCCAGTAGGTCCCCCAATCTCATTTTGAAATTGAGCTGTGGTAACGGGAGAGAAAAGGAGGTGTTAAAAGATTGCAGATATGATACCTAGAGATATGGTATAGTGGTGGACTTGGCAGTGTTGGGTTTACATCTGGACTTGATGATCTTAAGGGTCTTTTCTAACCTGAGTGATTCTAAGATTCTCTGATCTTCATATTTCTTCTCTTTCTGTAACCCTGTTTTCAAAGGTGGTGGCCAGTCCACTTAGACTGCACACACTCTGATCAAGTGTGTCACCACTCTGACCAAAATAGAAATGCAATCTCTAGCTCAAAAGGGTCTCATATCTGCTAAAACTTATTCAAGGATGAGACTCTGTTAAAACTTACGCTGGAATCCCTTCACTGAAAATGCTTAAGTCAAATTAGCCTTAAAATTTTTTGCACCTCTACTCTGCATGTGCATATGAATTTTCAAACAATAAACTCACAGTATAACAGATGCAATGGTGTATTGCACAAAGTACAACACAAACTACCCAAATATGGTCGTTTATAGCTGCAGTGTAAATGTTGACCATTAGTCTCTTGAGCATATACGTGTACTAGCAATACCTTCTATTAAGATCCTGTTTGCCTGGACATGCCAAGCACTAGTCCTTCAGAAGAGCTTCTTAAACACTCAACAGTGTTAACATAAATATGAATGGTTATGTTAGAAAAAACACAGATTTTAAATAGGAAACAAAGATGTTTTCTGGGAGAGGAGTTAGAAGAGATGCTTTGTGCAATGCTGCCAGTGACAATTGGATTGGAAGATGTCTTCTCACCACAGTTTTCCAGACTTCCTCTATAATAATCCTCCTCCTCCAAGCATGTTGGGTTTTCTTATTCAGCTGTCCATTTTTTTTCACTTTTTTCTCTAATTCTAAATGGGCTTGACCAAGATTTGACAATCCATTTCTGATTCCAACTAGCCAAGTTGAACTTTACCTGCTCCGCCTCTCCTGACCCTATCACTTTGGAAAACCATGATGTGTGGCAGGTGAGCCAGTTCCACGAGGTGGAGGCAGTGAGTAAACAGAGAAGAAAGAACCTCTGTGTTTGAAGTGCGGCACTAAGGTTGCACTGAAAATACAGTCTTCACTGCCTGGATTTGACATGAAAGAGGACTTGCTTGATACCCTTCCAGCATGGTTATTGTGCTGCTGTTGGTTGGCAACAATGATCACAAGCCCTTTTCTCCCTTTGATTTTTGTGGTAACTGTAGTATACCCAGATAGCTCACAGATGGTCTGGTCAACCCATCAGTGCAAAAACTGCTTCAAACTTGCAAGACCTAGGTCAATGTCTCTACAACTTGTAAGAAATTAGAGAATAGAACTGAGCAACATAAAATATTTTCTCTTCCTACGCTAGAATAAAAAAGGTACAAATTTCAAAGTTTGGAAAAAAATGGGCTTCATAAAAATGGAAGTGAGAAAGAGAAGAGCAGAGTGAAAAACAGCTCCTCAACTAGAATAAAAAAGGAAAGACCAATCCTCATGTAGATGAAAAGATGAAGATCCAAAAGAGAAACAGAAAATTTCTTGGCAACGATAATCCTCAGTCCTGTAAAATGACAGAAGCTGTTACATATCATCAACTACAGTTTGAGTCTCTTTAAAGTAGATTATTCTGCATATACAGAATGCTACAAAGTATTGTCCACTTCCAAAAGGTGAAGGAGCTGCTCATTGTGCTACTTTTTCTCAAGCACAGATCAAACCCTCCTGAAAGACTTGGAGAGAGGTAGATACCTCTATGTATCTCTGCTTCCCAAAATGTCTGCGAATCGGTAGAGATGTCCATGCAAAGTATTAGTTTTGTTATAAAACTGTCTGCAACTAATCAGAATTACAAACCAAAACGCAAACTTGCACACTAGGATGATTTCATTAACAAATTAAATTTAAAAATTTTCAACAAAATGCTGGGAAAAAAAAACTATTGGTGCAACATGATAGGTAAAGATCTTACTAATAATTTTCTTAGACTTGGTGTTTATAGACAGAAATAATCATAAGAATATTAAAATAATTTTTAATTAGTTTCATTAACCCAAATTTAATAGCACATAATAGTCCACAAACTACAAATATACTCTACTAGATTACATATAGGTCATAACCAATGAAGTTTTAATGCATACTAGTACATTTTGAAGAACAGAAAATATGAAAAGATGAAAAATAAGGATAAAAATGAAAAATAATTATTACTGCAGACACTTCACAGAAACAATTTAGTATCCTATTTAAACAAATTACCATGCAAAATAAAATATGGATTTAAACTAATATTTGTGAGCATGAAGATATGATTAGTAGAGAAAACACTAATAGTAGAAAATACTAATTGACCTGAACTGAATTTTGATTCACTGAAAACTATTTTTTTTTACTTTAAGATATCTGTGTAACTATACTGTCAATCAAATAACCTAAAATATTAAGTCGTCATTGCCCTTTTAAATCCTTTCAGCTAGAATTCCCTAATTGTTCCCTCACTTTATCTCACTGTACCAGTAAGTAAATAAATTAACAAAATAGCTTTTATCACACAGAATAACCTTTTAACTGAAGGATTATCTCTGGTTTATTTTTCATTTCTTTCTCTGCAGATAGCAGTTCATGCCTCATTGATTAGTTTGCTGAGGTGGTGACCAGAAATGAAAACAAGGTCTCTCAGATATTGCCAAGACCTGTAAATATATATACAAAAAAAAAAAAAAAAAAAAAAAAAAAAAAAAAAAAGAGAGAGAGAGAGAAAAAAAGCGGGGGGAAAAAAAGCACCAAAGCTAATACTTGTTATACTTCCAGCATTCAGCTTCTAAGCCAGTGAGAGCTGATGGTCAGAAGAGGTTCATTTATTCTAATCAGCTTTCCTAGGATGCAATTCCGCTAAAGAATTCTAAATATCATCTCTGTGGTTTGGTTTTGGTTTGTTTTTTATCTATACTTTTAGAGGATTTTCCTTTTTCTTTCTTTCTTTCTTTTTTCTCATTTCACTTTTAAAATGTGCCAGCACACTAATGATATGTAACAGAGGCGTGGAACAGTACTGTTGCAAACCAGGATTTTGTATCTCTTTCTGAAATAAATTATTTCAAAAAGCTGAATTCCATTCTGAAAATTCAAAAATATTTTCTCCAATAAAGAGGTAGTTTGAGTTTGTTTAGGTTTTTCCTGGTTTGTATTTTAAACCTTCATTTTTGGAAGAAAATTTTCGTTTTCTTCAAAGCTGTCAGATTAACACTATGTATGTCAAAATCCTCTATTCCCATGTCTGGTAAGATTCATTCTTTAATTAAATGGACCATGACTTCAAGTACAAATACATCAAAAAATTCAGCTATTTTATTTCTTTAAACTTCAGCCTTTTTATCAAGTCTATGTGTATCACCAACAGTGACGTGAAAAACTGAGTTTATCAACATAGTTCTCCTCAGTTTTAAAAGTAATATATTATGTCACTTGCGTTATTGGGCTCAGAACATAAATATTAAAATAACACACACATACTAAACGTGTATTAGAAGGATCAAGATCCAAAAGAAGCAGCAGTGTGAATCATGTATATGCTGATAGGTTTCAAAGATTCTCAAACAACCTTTATAAAGAGTCGCATAGCTCTCCTGCCATTTCATGCAAGTCAAATTTTACTACTGGCCGCTGGAGAAGAAGAGATAAGAGTCACGTGAGGTGGCTCATACAGTCATTTCTTAAACGTGAAAATTTCACTGACACGCTGATATAGCATCTTGGACAGAGATGGTACATTACTGAAGAGGCAACTCCACGACCCCTCTTTTTCAGTTGCCATAAAAATATGGAAAATTAACCACAATTAATATTAGCATGCTCTGAAAGTTTTCACCCCACAAAAAAACAAAGATAATGCAATGTTAATTTTTTCAGACCTCTGCTACCTCAACCTTGCTGTATTCATAAACAGATTAAAAGATAATAATTTGCATACAAGATGTACATGGACTTCTCTAGCATATGAACAACTGATTTCAGACAAGTGCTATATGCAGAACAACATTTCAGGTAAAAGAATCTGACACTATGGCAAGTAACATAATTCATTCATTTTCAACATTGGCACAACATGGCAAATCAAGAATAGCAGGAAAGCTCTTTTTTTCATGTCCTTGAAGCAGGCATCAAGCATTTGTTTTGTTTTAACATTAATTAAGCCAAATCTGATAACGTTTTAATTACACAGCACAAACTACAGTTCATATGAAGTACCCTGCTGGTAAAAATGAAGGCCCTCATTCAAGAAATTGCTTAATCATGTGCATAAATTCCTTTAAGTTTAGGACAGAAAATTTCTTTGATTAAAAATAAAATGTCAAGGTTCTACCAGTGATGGAAGAGGCCACTTTCACTGCACAGACCCTAAGTATGTTTCATAAAACCATATTCTTAGTTTCATTTAAAATAAGAACACAGTAAATAAAAGAATCAGATTACCTGCAATCTAGCAGCTTCTGATGAGCTGGCAATAAATACAACACTTATCCATTCATACATAGCACTGAAATTGTATTTTGAAACAGTGTTTTAAAGTTCATCAAGACTTACAATGGGAAATATATTTTTTCCTCTCAAATTTACTTTTTCAGAAGAAATAGAAGTTGAAAAACTATCACCACCAGTGGTTAAGAAATAGCACAAATTATTACTAATTTTTGGACTTCATCATTGCCTTTTCCACCTTAGTAGCAAGTACTAAGCTAAGTTAAGGTTCTAGCCTCAGACAACAAAAAAATGTACTTGTTTCCTTGCATGATTAGTAAATTGCAAATACAGAACTCTACTTACAGTATACAGGACTGGATTTCTTGTATTTGTTTATTAAATAAGCATAAGTTAATGTTGTCTGACTAGGTACATTTACACAAACGTTTTGAAATAACATCTAATATATGATAAAATAGGTCTCTACTTGTTTTCTTTGTGCTTTGGTCTATGACATTTTCCTATTAATTGCAACTTTCTCAGCTAATTTTAGTGATCCTATTTCTATATGGAATTAAATCAACACATACCAAAATATTAACGTTCGTGATGTTGACTCCATGATACCAACAGGCTGATTTAAAACGCTATTTCTTAATCAACACAACAATTTCTAGATTCTATAGGGTTTCAGATTAGCATAGGTTTCCACTTATTTTCTTCTTTAAAATACCAGAATACTGTATTAATAATACTTTAGAGCCAGAACATGTTCCCAGAAAAAACATAAGTGGAGAAACACTTTTATTTCTATCTTATTATTATAAATGAAGTAATAATTTTCACAGCATCCATCTGCTCAAAACTTAGTATCAGAGAGATGTTAACGTGGATATGTCCATAAAAGCTCTGGGAACTGATAAAACAGGAAATAAATTTCTTAACTATTTTTAATTTTTAGCCAACACTTTCATCTGCCTCAATCCATCAAAATCTAAGTAGAGCTATATTTTAAGAAATAGAAAAAGTATTAATTTTGAATCCTCAGAATACTGCATTGTTTAAGTTTTCCATGTTATGAACTAGATAGTGTCTCTATTTTAATGAATTATGAGCCCTTTGCCTGTTAAGTTGTCCTTGATCTAAAGATTATGCTCCAGCTAAAGGTACATTATACAAATGTCTATATTCAGTCATCCTTTGTCAATGCTTTACTATCCATTTAAAAGATCAAGATCAACATAAAGGTAATAAAATGATACATAATAGCAGACAGTTATGTTCTCTGTACTTTACTTATCAGTTTTAACTAAGATGTCTTTATCAAAAGGTTCATTTTCATGCAGTAGTGAGTTTATATCAATCAGTTATCCCTTACACCTGTCAGAACGTTCCTACACCCAGATAAATGTGACTGTTATCAGATACTGGTAGAAGGATAATGTAAAACTGCTTTATGAAAACTATTCTTTATTGCGGCTCCACAGATGTTTCCTGTTATAAATATCCTACATTGTAACAAACAATACTAATAGCACTCTGTGAATAAAGAACCAAAGAAGAAAAGTCTCAAGATACAGCCCTTCAATGCCACAAGCAAATTTATCACTACCCTGTCAGCATTTTGTAGTATATATAGAAATCACCACATATGCAAAGCACCAAATGCATTCTTCATACATTTTTCAAAACAATAAAGAAAATTCATGGGAAAAAAAAAAAAGTTCTGCTATCGTGGTCAAATCGATTAAGAGGAACTAAGTGAGCTGTATTATACAAATAACTCTAAAGAAAAGTTCCCCATTAAACAAGGGGTCTTTTTAAAAAAAAACTGAGGGTACAATTATCATCCTACATGCTTGCATAGGCTTTTTTTTTTTTAGTATTTCAATCAGTTTACAATAAATCTGCACCTATCCTAAAGGATATTTGGGACATATTTTCTTCCGCTCATGTGAAAATGTAAGAAATTACATAGAGGTAAATTGAAGCAGCCATGATCCAACAATATAATCAGAGTATCAGAAGAGAATATCAAAAACTAATACCTTTTTAGTCTATTGAAGCCTCAGTTATATTATAGCCTTAAGACTATAAAAGTTTTGAGGTTTTTTATTTACTCATTCTGGTAATGAATACATTTTCCCAAAGTTGAAATCAAGCTTTTTCTTCATGGAATAATAATTTGTATCCAATATTTTATACAAAGCCTTGTTTGACCACACTGACCCACAGATATAAAATTTAAAATTTAGTCTTTCTCATACATCATATTTTCATTACTGATTGTGAGACGATGCCTGTGAAAGAACAGTGCATAAACCTTATATCAAATTCTTAATAAATTAACCAATGCAACATTAGGTTCAAGAATGCTTCAACAATAGAGCAAGAGACATTTAGAAAATGTATAAGTAAACATTAATTTTGCCTATTTAGCCTAGAAAAGAGACAATTTGAGAGGGGATTTTATCAATGCATACAAACATCCTGGGACAGGTTTCAAGAGGATGCGGTCAGAAGCATTTCAGTGGTGCCCAGAGACAGAACAAGGGGCAATGGGCACAAACTGAAAGACAGTAAGTTCCCTCTGAATATGAGGAAAAATTTCTTTGCTTTGAGGGTGACAGAGCACTGGAACAGGCTGCTGAGAGGCTGTGGAGTCTCACTCTCTGGAGACATTCAAAACCCGCCTGGACGTGATCCTGTGTAACCTGCTCTGGGTGACCCTGCCTTGGCACAGGGGTTGGACTGGATCATCTCCAGACACCCGTTCCAACCCCAACCATTCTGTGATTTTGTAACTAGAAACAGATGAGGTAAGCAATACTGGATTTTAATTTTGTTTAATTTTGTATTTATGTGCCCTGTATCTATTTTTTTTTTCAAAAATCTCTTTTGCTCAATTGTTGTTTTGGCTCCTTTGAAACAATAGTTGCAAGAAGACTATATTTTTTTTTCATGTCCTTGCAACTTTGTTTATAGGTATCTGTGAACAGATCTTCTAAGGTTATGTTTCATAACAATTTCTAAGTGAATCATAGCAGGTATTCCTATATTACCTACAGCAGCAGCAGCTGTCTTTTGCCAATGGCAGTTGCACAGCAGCTTACAGCCTCTGTAAATCATCTGCTCTACAATAGTTATAAATATTCCATTTAAAGAGAATCCCAAAACAAAATCGTTATACTGCACCAACCAGATGTCCACGATGGGTAACACAACACACCATGACCCTGCAAAACAACAGTTACCTTAGCAATGTTAGTAACCTAATTTTTAATAGTCTTACTTTCAATTTACATGGCCACTGAACAAGCAGGTAATCCATGGTGTTGTAAAATTCCAAATACACCAAAACTGAGTAGCAAAGGGGTTCTAACTTTTGATCTTTATATTCCCTTTGCCTTTCTTGAAAGAGGTCAAGAACTTTTTTCTTCTCAGATATGTACCAGTATCTCTGGGATCAGCCAACTATTCCCATGACTCATACCTTTCAGAGCCGTTGCCAAGTCTACCTGGCGCCAGCCAAGTCCTATATGATGTAGGCAAGTCAGGAGTCGTTAAAACCACCAAATTATGTGTATAATTACTACATTTTGATTACTCAACAAATGCTTCAAACCTTCTAGCTTAACACTTCTGTGTACCTGCCATTTGTTAGAGTTAATGGAAACAAAGCTACAAATCAGACCTTCACAAACCTTTCCATTCTACACAGAACCCAACCACACTGAAAGTGCTCGTCTCCCTTTTAGCCAGCACTTGAAAGTGTTACCAATGTTGTAGGCTGAAGAGGAGAACTTCTGGAGCATTTTTACAAGACTGAGGGCTTTGGTTTTTGTCATTTCAATCCAATTCTGCAGTAAGAATTTTATTTATTTATGTTTAACAGAATTAGACCTAATTTATATTGTTTTAAAGAGAAAAAAATCACCAAAACGGGATCGACAGCTGATTTTTTAAAAACATATTTTGGAAGCTATTTGTTCTGACTACCTTTCACACCATTTTGTAGAATATTATACATACTAATAAAATTTACTAATTCTACTTTCACTGATGTGAATATTCACATTGACTGGAAGGCTGTAACTATAGTATGAAATACCATGTGTCTGAAATCAGTGGAATTCTTAGTCATTAAAGCTATTGGCACATAGGCCAGCTCTTCCCTCATCTTCACCACATGCATGTTTCCAAAACTCACAGAGAAGTGAAGTAAGAAGAGGGGGATTATGAAAAGCAATGTAACTTGCTGTGCATTCGGGATATGGTCAGACCTGTATTAAATTTATTCAGGTTCCTTCAGTGTGTCCCACACTGCTTGGGTCTGATTCTTAGTTTTGACAACAACAGTAATATAAGGGTGGATTATATATTACAAACACCATTATAAAATGCTAATCTGGCATTAAATAACAAATTAAAAAATTAGTAGCCACTGGCACTGAAAGTACATATAAGCAGCACAGCACATCTAACTAGGAGAATGAAATACCAATTTTGACATCAGTTAAAATTTTAGAAAGACCAATTTTAACATCACTATCTTTTCCAAAGTCAAAGGAAATCACCTAACAAAGATAATTTTAAAGAAGACAGAGACAAACGCTGAAATTAGTACTGAGAGTATAAATGAAGACTTAAGCTACCTGCCTTGTTTTTGGCTAAACTAAAATGTATATGCATGTGAAGACATGGGACACTATGACCTATCTATGAAAACCCTTAAGTCGCTGCAAAAAAATGTTCAAAATTGCCCATACCTGTTATAATACCTTCAAACTTCTTTAAATTTCACGGTTCTCCAAGAATTTCCATTAAGAATCTGCTTTAATTGACCATCACTGCTAACAATTATTCAGATAGGTTTCATTCATATGCTCAAAATGGAATTGCTATATTAATCCAGCTTATCAGAATTTTGTAAATATTATAAAAGCATCTCTTTTGTCATGATCAGATTATTAGGTGGTTTCTTACACTTTACTATTCACCTAAAATAACTTTTCAAAATCCTTTACATACAATGCATATGTCATAAGCTGTCAATATTACTGTACATAAGAGCACATTCCGTGTTCACAATCCCATCAAGGCAAAATCAAATGCTAAATCAAGCAACTCAGCAGCACGTACCTCTTTAGAAGTGAAACGTACTGAGGCCTAGAGAAAAAGTAATCAATTAGATAATGCATGCATATCAAGACACATACTCCAAACTTCTGGAATAACACGTTCCAGTGAGTATGGTTGCTTATTGTTCCCCATCTAAAAGCTGCACACATTAAAAAAAATTCTAAGTGCAACAAAACTAGATTCAATTTCTGTTTGCTGTAACTTGTTACATGCAAAGCTGAAACAAGATGGACTCACAAGGCAGCTAAAGAACTACGGACTTGTAATTTCACCCTACAAAATACCATGTTACACTTAAAACTTACCAAAACTAACCTTTCATTGTTAGAATAGTGAATTAGAATCAAAAGTGAATTTGAATGGAAATTGGTTGGAAATACTGTGATTATGGCTGAAGAAAAGTACAGGAGGCACAAGGCAGATCTAGTCTGTTACAATGTAGTTTAGTGGGCATAGTGGTACTCAGTCAAAGATTGGACTTGACCTTGGATCTCCTTTCCAACCTTAATGATTCTTTGATTCTGATCCAGAATTATTGAACTTTTTAGCTTGAAAGGGATCTGTGGAGGCTGTCTAGCCCAAACCCTGTTCAGGGAAAAAGTAAGAGGAATGGGTTAGCTTTCAACATCTTCAGGGTTAGAAAACCCTCTGCCACGCTGAGCAGTGTGTTCCACTGCTTAATGACTCCCACAGTGACTTTATTTTTCCTTCTATCTATGGATAGAATTCTACTCATTGCAACCTAGGACTTTGGTTCCCTTGTCTTTTCGCAGCACACCCCTAAAAGAAGTCTTCTCTAGAGCCCTCCTTGAGGTAGCTGGACACCTCAACAAAATCCTTCCATTTCCTTTTGGTATTAACACTGAACTGCCCATCTGCACAGGACCTGTGCTCCAGCCCCCAGCCACCACGGTGGCCTTCACTGCACTCACTCCACCACTTCTCTCAAACTGGGGAGCCCAGAACTGGACCAAATGCTCCAGTCTCCCCAGTGTTGAAGATGAGAGGAGAACAATTACTTTTCTTGACATGCTGGCCACACCTGATAACCAAGTATAAGGTGGCCATCTTCACTGCAAGAGCGTGTTGGACACTGACTGACTCCAGTTAGTTCCCAGGCTTCCTTCTCTGAGAAATTAGTAAAACTCTCAGCTAACAAGTGGAAGTTTACTCACTGATTGAGGAAAACAAAAAGTTTTATGTTTCTTTTGACTGGGAAAAGGATGGATTTTGAAAGAAAATGTATCAGGAGAAGTGGGCTAGAAGTTCTCATCCTAGTGGAAATTCAGTCAGATGGTAAATAAGCCGGACGTGTTGTTTAGAGGCTGAGGGATTCAAGCAGTGTGGAGATCTTTCTGCTCCCTCCACAGTAAAGGACAGGCACAGCAGAGTGATTCTAGTCCTTTGAAACCAGAAAAATTGGTGGCTTCTCACTCTGTGCAAACCAAAAAGGTGATTTTTCTCTCCCAGACCTGATCAGCCAAAAGCTAACCTGAGTCTAAAACGACCTGGCAACTATACTGGTAAATAAACCAGATCATTTTAATTATCTGGTTGGAATGCCAAAAAAGCGCAACATAGCTAAAATCATCTTCTTCCCAAAACCACACCAGGGTAACAATTTGACACTTGCAGAAAGCCCTGCCCTGGTGAGTTTAGCAGTACATAGGCAGCCATTTAAACTCCGTTTGTGGAACGAATCTAGTCATGCGGAATCGGCACTGTGCTGAGGATGTCAATTCAAATTCATAAATGCTGAAAGCCAAATCGAGATCTGTAGAAACGTCCTTTTCAAGGAGATCTTATAATTACCTCTCACAATTACAGCAGATATACTGGGCCTGATTCCTCTCACAAGACAAAATCCGTGCTTTGCAGAGAATCCATATGCATTCCCACTTAAACTTTTTTTTTCTTTTTGTTATAAACTTCATGCAGCCCTTCTTGAAAAAAACTATTCATTGTAGGCAGTGAATCTGATGCAAATTTTAGCATATTACAATTTGTTAAATATGATTACAGAGACATTTTATCTTGTGGAACTCTATTTGCGTCTCGTAATTGTGAAGTCAAAGAGCTCCCTTTTCTTTCACCTTCATCCATTGTTTCTACTTTTAAGATCAAAGTCCATTTTCACATTTAACATAGAAAGAGCAAGTAAATAAAAACAGTATACAGAGAATAAAATATATTTGCCATATATGCACAAATTCTAGCTAAAGGCTTCAAAATTCTTCTATGATTTTCTACAATTTCCTCAGGAAGAAGTATAACAAGATGGATAAATGAATATATTAATCTATATATACAGTACATTTATAGATATATATCTTCATAGAGAAAAAAATTACAGCTTTCAATGGCCAAAAGCTTATTTCTCTGGGGAGGTTACTGGTCTATTTAAATGCAGCCACTAATAAAACTAATCTAAGTGTATGTTTACTACCTCAGTATAAAAGTTGGGACTTCTCTTTTTCTTTCATTTCTCTCTAACTATCACTTTTATTTCACAAGTGGAAGTCACTAGCTAGAATGGAGTCTCTAGGCAAATAACAGTTAGCAATCATTCAAAGCTCATTATAAAGCATTATAAAGGCCTACATGGTAAACACAAAGCCATGTTTGAAATGCTCATACAGGATGTACAATGATGACGTTGCTGGATCATCTTCCCTCCCCACCTTTTGCTACTTCATTACCAGACATGGGGTCATTACTGGAGCTGCTTATTCAAGTTCTTGAAGGGACTCAAACACCCCTTTGTTGACACAATCACCATTTGAAGTTTGTGAAAAGAAAATGTCAGCATTCGGATAAAATAATTGAAGAAAGATGTCTTCTGACACCTGTCTTTAAAATATAAAAGGGCTGCAAATTACTTACAGTTCTGAAAAAGGACACATATCTAGGTTCCATTTCAGTAGAGGAGAACGAGAGCACAGAAATGAAAATCGCTTTTACCTCTTGCTCTTCCCTTTCTTTTTCTTCAACTGTCCAATAACACATGTCATTCACACTGAAATTTTGTATAAAATATCCATTCAAACTTCCTACTTAAGCATTTGCCAGACCTGTTAACTGTGTCCTGATAATCACAGACAGCAATCATCTATATTTGGACAGTGACCAACAAATACATTCTTTTCCAAATGTGGTGCTCTTCATGCCAGTCCCACTTTGTCTTTCCCTCTCCCCAACAAACAATTTGAGAATTCATCTGCTTGTTAGGTTTTTTAGAGTGCACACTCAGTCACAAATGCCTTATGCTTTCTCTTTATGTGCCATACATGTCTGGCAATAATAAGGGCTGCAACACTTACCACAGTAACCATGCTGGGTGAAATCAAAAAGTCACCTACCCAGATACCCCTGTCCCTTGTGATGACCATCACTAGCTGCCTAAAGGGAAATCTCTGGAAAAGGAAAACCATGTAGTGATCATAGTACCAGAAGGATACACTCCCATCCTCCAGTAATCAGAACCTTGTGCAGTGGTCTTTTACCATCTTGGATGGATGTTCTGACCTATATTGTGATTTTCTGAAACTCTTATCAATTTTTGGCACATACAGTGTCCTGTGGCAGTACATCTAGCAACTTAAGTATTCATTGTGTGAAGCAGGGACATTTTTTTTGTTAAATCTACCATCTGTTAGTTTCATTTGATGACATGTAGCTCTCTTACTAGAAGAATGTTCCCTTCTCACTATACTCCCAGTTTTACAGACCTCTATCTTAGCTTTCCCCCCTTGTTCTCTCTCTCCTCAACTACAGTGATCTATTCTTTAGTCAGAAAAGTTCTAATATTGAATTGTTAATGTAATATTACTTCCCTTTGTTGCCATATTGTTTATGAAGATACTGAAATACACAGATCTGTATTGAAGTCTCATGATCATCTGTAATAAGACCTTTCCCAAATAGCTAACAAAAGAAATAAAAAATAGTCAGTTTCCTACTTTTTAACCAGCTATTTTCTGAAAGACCCATGGTAACATAATTTCCCTGCTGAAAAACCTTGCTTTTTTTTTTTTTTTTTTTTTTTTTTTTTTTTTTTTTTTTTTTCAAATCCAAGAAAGTTTTATCAACTGGACAGCCTTTTCCTGCATATTCACGAGCCTTTTAGAATGGCCACCTACCAAGAAGCTGTATTGAATCTTGTCTAGTACAACATATTTATCTAATGCTCATTAACAATATTCTTTCTACTTATTTGTGAAGTACAGATCCAGACTTCCAGGTCTGTTCTCTAACATCCTCAAGAACCCTTTCTGAGCATCATATTTGCCACGATTAAACCAACACTGATCGTGTTTTAAGCAGGAGGTTACAACTTTGCATTAACTGTTTAGCTATTTCATACCTGACTTCCCCTTAAAATAGAATGCCACAGGTCTCTTGGGACTCGTCAATTTGTCTCACACTTTTTTCTACTTGTGAAGCTCTTTATTTAAACTCCCAGCTTCTCAGAAACATCCAGAGCAAGTAAGCACTGCTGCACTGTGACACAGGCCACCTTTCCAAGCAGTTCTCCACGCCCACTCACAGCTGACTTGAAGACATCTGTCTCAGAAATGAAAGGATGTGCAGGACCCCTCTCTACCTACTCATTAACCATAAGAGACCATGGGTTTTTACCCTTTTCTGTGTTCTTGCTACTACTTCTGATCTTTTCTTTTGCTGGTATTTACAGGAGTTAGAAGCCAGTAGAAAATCACCTAAAGGAACTGGTGGTTTGGCCATGAAAACGATACCAAGGAACACAGACTAACTCAATCAGTGAAATAAGGCTGAAGAACCACAGCTTGCACAACTTCACTGCCTCTATTTCTGAAGTTTGCTCAACTTTAGCTCACAATTCAAGCAGATTCTTGCCACATTCTTAACAGCTAATTTAAAACAGGTGTGAGAGGAACAGGATCAGTACCCTTATTCCAAAGACAGCTGGGAATAGCAGGCACTGTTGCAGAACACTTTTATCTTAGAATTCTGTTTGCTAAATGTTATTTACAACCTTCTGTGTTATTTATCGCTTTATCTCATTACGTATTGTCTAGAGATGCAATTTTCAAAATGGGGTGGGAACACCTTGTTTTAGTGGAATTAGATTTAGCATTTAAAACATTCATACAGCCAATCAAAATTTAATGAACTCTTCTGCAGACACTGTTTATTTTTGGAAAAGTTTTAATAACTTTTCCTGTAATTAAAAATAGCATACAATATCAGAAGCCAGCAGCAACTACAGGTAATCAAATTTGGGAAATTCTGTAGGAAGTACAAAAAAGATCTGCAGATATTTTGTTCAGTGTTTATTATCAGTTGAAGTACTGTTTTCTTCACAAAACAGAACAATGCTTATCATTAAAACACAAAAACATTTCTACTAAGTTCTTTGCCTGATTTTCTTCTTTCATAAAATGCACTCCATGTGAAACAAGTCTTCAAAAAAACAAGGCCTAAAAAACCCTACTACTCAGGGTGCCTTTGAGGATATTTAATTAAAATCTAATCCTGCATTCATTAAGGCTCACATAAATTAAGCTGTCATTCATAAGATTTATGGATTCTCATTTGCATATTGCATACAATTCATCAATTACTCAAGTATGAAAGGAGCACATTTCCCTTGGAGCTGCATGCTACCCTGCCAACATTTGAAATGAGGGAAAGAGCAAGACTGTCAGGCATTCACACAAACTTTCTTCCAAATGTCTGCTCCTTGATTAATCTAATTTTCTAGCTATTCCTTACAAGATACAACAACAGCCCTTGTGCAAATTTCTATTATTTCTCCTGTCTTCATCATAAAATCTTCTTGTCTTTTACTAGTACTTCATGTCTGACTGATTATTATTTGTTTGCTAATGATATGGCATGAATGTTTTCTTTATATAAATGCATAAAGCACACATCAGAGTTAAAATAAAATGATTAGTATTTTCAGGTTTTGATTTTTTCTGTTTAACATCACTAATTTGCTTAGCCAAGCTTAGTAAAGAACCTAAGCAACGAGAAAAAACCCCAACAAATTATAAATCTACCATTTAAAACAGCCATCAGTATTGAGCCAGAATATTTATTTTAGTGTGTAATGGCAATGTGCACATAATTAAACCATTAAAATTTAACATTAAAATATAATTAAGAAAAGACAACAAATGTTTAAAGTGAAAAATCAGCTTATTCACAGATGCTGTAGTGTGTACCTGACTGCACTCCTGAAAGTTGTAGGCAAACTAGGGATACAGGTTGGGGGTTTTTTTTGTTGCACATAAAACATGCTGTGTTAATTCAAGTGTCTTCTCTAGGGAGTTAATCTTAATTTCGGTGGCACAACTAGGAAGTAGCAGTCTTTGCTTGCCCAGTCTCTGGATACCTTCCAACATGCATGTGATCAGGTGCTGAATTTAATGCACAACACTCACTCATGTCTGGGAGTTTCTCAATTAAAATATAGGAAGGTATCTGCACGCTCTAAAATAACTCTGAAGGTCTGCTCTAAATCTCTTGGCTCATTGTATATTGTTAATTACCTAGCAAAAAAAAAAAAAAAAGTAGCATAAAAATACTAAAATAAAGTTGTAGTTTTCTCAAAAATAATTTTGTTGAACAAATATAAGGACGATAAGGTAGGAAACAATTAAAATCCAACATCAAACATCTGTGAACTTCTTAGAGAGATCATGTAACGCTTTACAGTAATACTTCTTAGACCAAGGTAACAGATTTTTTTTTTTTTTTGTTTCAGTATAAAAAGTGTTGGGATCTTTAAATATGTGTAATATAAATGAAAGAATTTCAGAGCAGATGGTAAACAAATTAGAAATAAATACTTCAAATATTAGTGATCTAAGGTTTTATTGTTCAAATGTGTTCAGCACCAAGTCTAGCTTAAAAGTCATATGCTGCCTCTTGCCACAGAGGGACTGTCGAACATTTGGACTGGATTACTGAGTGGCAAACAAATATTTTTTCTCTTCTCTCCTCCCCCAAATCTGTTTAAAAATGAAGAGAGATTTCATTCTAAACATAATTGCTAACATAATCCCATGCGAATAAAGTTAACTAACCCTGCAAAAATAAACAGATGACTAACTTTAATCAGAGAAATGAAGTCATCATTATGCTTGGTTTATAAAATAGATTTTCATTGTCAAAGATAACATAAGGGGGGGTGCTTGTTATTTTGGTTTGTTTATTTTGAGTTAGCTGTTCTACTGTAGACTGTTTAGGTCCACCCCTGAATAACTACCACATTTATTGTCTGTCTTTTTAACTGTTGCATTCTCTGAGTTTCAAATTTCTCAGCATGAGCTGTCTGCTTAATTCCATCCAAGTAGTGTGTAATGAGAAAAGAATTTTCCCTGTCTACACTAATATAGCTTATTTTATTTCCTGAACCCAAACCACCTGTTCAGATTTTCTATTTAAAGCTTTGTAAGGCAATCAGCTACCTCAGGACATTTGTGCTGAAATGAAAGGGAGGCAGAATGAACCTGCGACTTCTTCAGACTTGGTCCAGCAAAAAGCATCACCTACAGAGCATTTTCTTGGCTCCAGGGTCAGATGGAGTTCACTTCACAAAATTATCAACAGATCTCACATGTGATTTTCTTATTTATGTGAAATTTACTGAAAATATATATATAAATTTAATTCTGCAAGAGATTTTGAGATAAAAAGAAATAAAATACTATAGAATTTATTTTAGTTTAAAACCTAAAAATCTTTCTAAATGTTAAAATTACTTAATCAACTTTGTCTGAGTCTGAAGGTATAAATCTAGGCCAAATCAACTTATTGCAGCACTTCTGTGACTAGTCTATACTGTAAGGACCTATCTCAATACTAAGAAACAGCTCATCTGAAAAAACTACATTCCAAAAAAAGATAACAAAAGACAAGAAATAGTGTTCTGGAGCAAGCACAACTCCAAGCTTAAGACTGCCTACCACTATAAAATAGATCATCTTCTAAAATCCCTTTGAATTTTTACGTTTTACACCATTGCAGATTGAACGCGGTTTCAATCCAGTCGAATGAGAGAATGGAATAAAAAGAAAGTTATTTAACATTACTCTAGGCTATTTATTTTTCAAATTTCCCTCTTTATCAACACTTTCACTTTATTATTTAAATATACATCTCCAAATACAAGCTTTGTATGAATTTTGACTTGAGGAAAAGTCTTAGTCCTTCCTGGAGGGAAAACTTTGGAGAAAAGGGATCAGCCTAGGTACTTCCATAATTAAAGCAAAGTTTTGTAAAACAAATCTGAAACAAGGTTTATATTCCTGAATAAGAGGGAAGGTTCAACTTCTTATGAACAGTATGAATCTAGAAAAAGAGCAATAAGAAATCTGTAGGGATATGTAGTCACAAGAAAGGTTCGAAAATAAATAGCGACGTTGCTCTGTGTCTCTTCAGCCTACTTAACTGATAAATTTATCCACCCTTTTCCCCTTCTCTCCCACTTTTCTGTAAATATGAGGGAAGGAGGCTGGGGAAGGTACACAAAACAGTAAAGTACAGGGAAAAGAGGAAATGATTCTTCAACCACACAGACAAAGAAACAAAAAATCCCAGATCATCTTTTGTTACATAAAAAGTCACCAGACCTAGGATATGTAGGCACCTTGACTCCTAAGATTAAAAGCTTTCCCTTTCTCCATTCCTGTTAATTATTTTCAAATCTGTGTAGGTATAACACCTTCTTCCTTCCTTTTCATTAGCTCATGAATGTCTGCAAGACAGAAGTTCTGGTCTGATAATACCTGCTGAAGCACAAAAACCCTCCTGTGGATGCCAACCCAGAGCCAGTGAGATTTAAATGCTGGAGCTGGTTCAAACACCTAGGAAATTTTCAGATAAAATCTTTACTAAAACAAGTTAGGATTGAAAATGCATTTTATGGGAGTTCCTGTAACCTCACCAAAATATTATCATTTCCTTGCAAGAACTCTGCATGCTTTAAATAAATCATCACAGAGTGACATCTTAAGTAAAATTAAAAATAAAAGTTGAATGTCTCCATACACTCACATGAACCTAAAACTGCGTCTGTCATAAGAAAAGCCATTCCATCTGTATTTGTTAATTATTCTTCCATGCCATCATGTCCTGATGAAGAACAACATCATTTAAAATAACTCAAGACTCAACATTTTTTCACGTACTATATTCTCAATGAAAATTAGATTATGATCCTAAATTCATGGTAAAAATTTTTAAAAAATGGGATTAAACTTCATTGTATCTTAGTGAGTCCAAAACTGATGAGATGCATCCTACATGAGAAGAATTTATTTTTTTAAAGTATACTTAGAAGAAGTGCTAGATCATAGACACCTTTACCTCAGGACCTTTTTTTTTTCTCTTCTCACAGACATTTTTGCTGTCCCTATCCAGTTAAGTTTTAACCAAAAGGAAACTTAACAAGAAATCAAACTGTATACTGACATTATTTCTTTGGGTTTTTTCCTAATAAACAAGTTTCACTCTCTTACACATCAAGACAAAATAATGTAGTCTCACTGAAAATGGCAGTGAGACTTAAAACAAGAAAAGAGAAAATGGCAACGAAAGACCACTTTTTTGGTATATAAATGAACCACCCAGTTTACAGTTTACATAAACACAGGCAAACCTGAACTTAAACATTAGGTAAGTGAGCTACTGGAATAAAGAAAGCGTGCTCTTATGTAAAACTGTTTTAAAAGATGGTTATTTTTGTAAAGAACAAGAAAAATACATTTGATTTTATTATTTAAAGAGTAAAATCTAACATCAAATTATGTTGTAACTACTACACAGCTACTCAGATATTAATATATCACAACTCAATCCATGTATTGCACTTAAGTCCTAACTGATCACACTAAATCTGTTACTAATAGATCAGCTGAAGTATCACAATTATTAAAATCAGCTTCCTTACAAAAAAAGCTTCTTTATATTGATCTTTTTTCTTCCTGTCAAGCATTATTTAAAATCACATAAGACTTTGCTTCTGCAGCTGCAGAAATTGTATTAAAGTGGAAATTAAATTAATGCTGCTACAATCCATGGGCACATGCAGGTGCCATATTTGTGCATTTACACAATATGGGACCTCAAGCACTCTCCGTGGAAGCATGTCATGTGTTTATCACTACTGCTAAAATAACAAGATTTAAGTAGAGTGCCTGGAAATACCCAAACAGTCTTGGAAAGACAAATGGCCTCTGTTTTCCTAAAACCGCAGCAGTTAAACAGTGGAAAAACTTTGGTACCAGTGACTCATATGAGGCACAAGAAGCCTAGAGCATTAGTTGCAATCCTCATTACCAAGCACGGCAGATACCAATTCATTTTTCCACTAAACTGGGCAGCTTTCCCTCTTCTGTTGTTTCAAACTCTCAAGAATTAGCTTTGGCATACTGATGACTGCTTCAATTTTAAAATGATAACTGAGGCTATGATAGATATACATCATCTGCAGAGAAAGCTTCTTTGTCAGGTGACAATCTCACATAGTACACTATATAGTACTACAGGTTTCATCACACCTACCTATGGAATGTAAACAATTGCCACATGCTCTAAACAGAAGCTGCTTTATCTCCAAAGGAATCTTAACAAGCAAGACAGTAAGAAACAGGAGGGGCCCAAGAAGTCCCAAAGATCATTAAACTGTATCCTCTTAGGCTACAGATGTGTCCAACAAAGAACAGACACACTATTTAAACCTTTGAATTCCTTATGCATAAGTCAAAACTAAGCACAGCAACCGCAACCACCGAAAGCAACAGTCCCAAATATTCGAATTAATTTAGTTATAAGGAATTGAACAAGACCTACAGCACAGTTATTAAACTGAAGTCCCTGTAGGGATTTCAAACACAGTACAACATACAGTGCACAAGAAAAGCAATTTCATAAAAGTAATATCTCAAACATAACATTTTGAAAAAGACGCTGCAAGCAAAAACGAGTACAGAGATTCTCTATTCAACACCTGGAATTTTCCTGTCCATCTACACATCCTCCTCAAAGCCACAGATCTACAGACTTTCCACTGCTGGCTTTACTCTGTCAAATGCTTTTTCACTCAGCTTTAAACCTGTCTCTGTTAGGTTAATCAACTTTCAAAATCACTAATGCTAATGGTTAGAAGGGTCATTTTCAATTCCAGTTTTCATACTTTAAAAGAATAATGTGACTTAAAGTGCAAGTTGTGTTCCCAATACTTTTGGTTTTGGGAACAGACAAAACACTGCATTATGGAGTAGGACAGACAGTATCAAACTAGAGATTCATACCAGCCATGCTCACTGAGAGGCAGTGACACAGGCAGATGAATTACTTCAGCCAAAGGAAACCACGAAGCAGAACATATCAACAGCATTCAATAACAGCACAACTCTGGCCCCTGAACTTTCATGGCTTGGTTTCTCTGAATGCTATCTTTTTCTTTTTTAATTTCTTTTTTCTTTTAGCTTGAAGCACTCAATGTTATACTTACACTATGTTTTTTCATTAATTCATAAGAGCATAAGGAAAGAGCAAGTAGGGTCAAACTCTAATTCTTCCCACGAGCTGTACAGAAAGGAAGAATACTTGCAGACAACAGGAAGGAAGGCTATGTCTTTTGACTTATTCTGCCACAAATAGATTTACCTGAAGGGAAGCATTAGTAGTGGCACTGTCTGAGATGTTAAGTCTTTGATCATCTCTGGCTCAGGCAACTTAAGGTGTTAATTGTTTTCAAACTCTTTCACCCACATGACATAGTCTTGCTTTCCTCTGGCAGAGCTTAGAAAACGGAACATAGAGGTATTTCTATATTCAAACATACAATTTCTACCTTCACTGGTTATTTAAGTTATTCTTAAAACTAGTTGGGTTTTCTCACTCAGGTTTCCCCTGAACTGGTGTTGCTGCCTACTGCCCCAAGCATAGAAAGCATTTCAAAGTTGTAGTGAGAACTGTGATGAAAAACGAGTATATATTTCACTCCTTACAGAAATTTCATCAATATAGCTAATGTAAGACTTTCGTTCCTTGTCTAAGATAATCCACCATGAAATAAAATAACCTACTGAAACACAAATACTTCTGCAAAAAAACTTGTTCTTCAGATAATGCTTTTCTAAGTTAAGTATTCTAAATGAAAGAATTACTGCAATTTTACATAATGAAAGGAGGAATGAACAAATTTTGGAATGGAAAGCCAGAAGGACACATACAGCAGTAAAAATTGCTTCAATCAAATACACCAGAAAACTAACAGTTGAACCACTGACACATAAAAACTTTATGAATGCTTTAGAAGATCTTGCTTTTCAAAGTGAAGCCAATAGATTTGAATAGTTGTTTAGAAAACACAGAGAATACTTAACATGAGTAGTGCTTCAAATATTTGTCTGGCTTCACATTTTCAAGATAAAAAAGTGTGAATGTTTTTAATAAACATATAGTTTACAGTTCATTCAGTCAGGTGAACAAAAAGACTATTTATCTTACCCTACATGTAGGCACTTAAAATGCAGATGTTGCCATTTGACTTTGTCACTCTGTGATCTTTTTGTAATCCATGTTAAGCAATAAGCACTTTTATGTCACAATTCACTTATTTTCTACGTCTACCTGATGATGATGTTAACAGCTCTGTAGAATTTCTCTCTGCTGACTATATGCTGAGTCTAGATGACAAGCTCATATGTAGACATTTACACTCTACACTGCAGAGAATAAGGAAGCCCACTATCACCCTTGCTCTCTTAAAATTGAATCCACTGATTGTACATTAGCCTAAAGTGCTGGAATCTGTACTCTGAGCTGCTTTACCTGGTACCAAGTTGCCTCTCAATATTAAAAATTACTTATTCTTCCTCTGCAGAGTGTCATCCCATTAAATATTCCTTTAAACTGGCTTCAAATCCTTTCCAACTTAAATGGAGATCAGGGAAAAAACCTGCTACATGTTAATTTAAAGGAAATTTAACTTTCTGGTTTTTTAAATTAACCTCCAGCTTTTCATAAAGGCAACAATATCAATTTATATAAAGTGAGTAAAAAAAACTCCAGGAGAGTTCAATGAAGCACAAAGAGAATACAATAAAAAGGTAAAGAAGTTTACCAGTATCTTTTAAATTATCTGCATGTCTTTGAATCACTTGCACACTTCCTCACAAAAGCCTGGTGCTATCTTTGCATCTCACTCAGAGAAAATAAGGCACTGTTCTATTTTTGACACATCTCTGTCAGAAGGTCCTGCTCCTGAGAAGTTGAACATCATCTATGCTTCTGTTGGACATGATCAGTTACACACAGATGCAGACATGCACCCTTCACTTCTGATTTTTTTTTCCTTTATCTCACATTTTGATTCGCAGTCATGAAAAGTGATACAGAAAAAAGTTTTTAACATATAATGATTTTCTAATATCTCTATAATTGGATAATTGCTGTATTTTTGGAAGTCATAATAATTCAGTGTCTTTTAAAATTAGTAATTTATAAAGTAACATGACTAAGAGATAAACCAGATGGTTGCTGTAAGTAGATACGCTAAAAACCACAAACTAGCCTGTAACATGGGGCAACTGATGGAATTGCACACTTCAGAATTTATTTATAGGCCTAAGAAACTCCAAATCATTTCAAAAAGAATTCTCAGGACAAAAACCAGAAATAAAATCAAAGGGTTTAAAGGACTACTTGAAATGGTAAAGCTAATGTCACATTTTGAAGTCTCTCAAAGCATCATATGACATGCAGAACTTCCAGCTAACACAACTGCATAAGTTTTAGAGTTGAGTTAGTCCACAAACACTACTCTAAACTAAATCTCTTTGTGTTTTTCATGGATTCCAGTAAACAAATAAAATTCCATTTGGTTAAACTCGGCTCATTTCTGTCCCAACAAAAACAGATCTACAAAACAAAACAAAAATGGGAACTAGACGTTTTTAAACACAGAAGGTCATTTCAGTACTTCATACATACTCTGCAAAAATACAGACACAAGATAATTTAAAAAAAAATCTTCCAGTAAACATTAACTATAATTTTCATGGCATAATTCCCATACCAAAACATAAAGATAGTGGGTTTTTTAGCTAGATCTCCAGCCACTGTACATCTTAAAGCTGTCTGAGGACAAAGAAAGATAAAGATTGCATATTAATCTCTGTATTATGACGTGTCATGAATTCTCTTGATTCCTTATTTGTAGTCCCACTAGTATGCATTCAGCCCCTCACCTTTCTTTGAATAGATCCATTCTTTACCATCCAAGATGCCAAGCTAGATTCTTTCTACAAGTGACTAGTCTTTCCTGCCCACAAAACATGTAAAGCTGTGTCATTTTTCTTAGCATTATAACTACTGACTTCCATCAGTGTTCCGGCTTTGTGAGTACTGGAATCATTTATGATATCCCTTAGCAATTCCTGAAGAGCAAACATACTCTATAACTTAACCAAAAATATTAGATCTGCATAAAAGAATGCATATAATGTTAAAATCATGGCCATAGTTGATAAAAATAAATTGAGTGCACATACAACAAAGACAAAAAAACAGTGACGGCTTTTTCAAAATTATCTCATGTATTTAAAAATTATTCCTTCCTATGCTGTCAGTTCTAAAAGGTCAGTTTGCATTCTAAAAAGCATGAAAAAGATATGTATTCAGCAGTAAACTATAAAGATATTAATTTTACAGATAAGTAAACAAAAAAGGAAAAGTATCATTTTCTTGGACAAAGGGAATGTCACAGTGGAGAGAAACTAGTAGCAGAGTTAATCAAGAGCCAGGTTTTGGAACAGTCTTGTTTAATAATATACATTAATGTCCAACACACGTGGTGATGACACAAAGTTGGAAGAGGATTGAGCATCACACTGAAAGAACAGGATGGTCTTGAGGAAAGATGAATTTTAATGGAGCAAAGTGCAAGGTCATTCACTCAGGGACTATAAATAAGAGTAGCTGATGTAAGCCAAGAACTCCTAAGTAGGGAACAATGAAGGAAAAGAAATCTCCAGGTTCATGAGCTGATCCCTGGGTGATTATCAACAACCAATGTGTGACAGTGATGAAACAGACAAATCTCATTTTTGAACATACCGGTCAATGTACTTCTGGTAGATCAGAAACGATGACTGACATAGGAGGAATATCAGTGGAATATTCTGCCTGCATAACCTTAAACAACCTTCTTCAGAATAATAAAATTCAAAGAGAAATAAAAGAAATAGAGAAGGAACAAAAGCATGGTCTTAGGAAATGAAGGCTCCCAAGGCAAGGCTGAAAAAGTTTGACTTCATTAATACTGGAAAAGTAAAGGCTAAGGTGGGATATAATTCTCTTTCACAGCAACAGGAAAGGTCTGATGAAGTTTTAAGGGAATATCCAAACACTGCAGGAAACTGCAAGCTGCTCTAAGTTACAGTGTTGTGATCAGAATGATCCCAGTCACTGGAATGAACAGTCCTCTACCAGCTCACACAAAGCTGTTGGTGCTACTGGCCATCCAGAGAGGGAAAAAAAAATTAAAAGGAACTTTAACCTATAGAATTGTCATAAACTAAACTGGTTGAAGAAGTGCTATTGCAGTTTCCAAAGTATTTCTTGTTTTATTATTTACCTATCTGTGAGGTTTTATGCTATGCCCCATCAAAATGATCTGTGAACGATTTCTCACCTTTGAAGTGGTATTAGTTTGAGCAAAACACATCTCTTGAAAGCATAAGGAGCTACCAATGGGATGTGATGACTGCAAGGCTTACTTCCAGTAATGCAAAACGAGGACAAGTAGTCCAGATAATACACCTCAATTAAATATTGCCCACTATGACAAATTTGACATACTTTCATCTGCATTCAAGAATATGCAATTGCCTCAAAACTCTGTAATATGAGACATCTATTGAAAATACTTTAAAAATGAAATTCAAACGAAAAGCTTAGATATCAAAGCATCACAAAAGAAATTACTAATAATTACTAATAGTTATTACATGAAATATCAAGATCAAAACTCCTTGATTCTAAACAGTTTCAAGCCTAAAATTTAAAAAGCACTACTTCCTCCAGTCATTTTATTTCATGTTACAACATCGTATTTTTGCTTAAATTCTAATGTGGTTTGATATATGTATATTTGATAGGAAGTAAAATAACATCACACCATAAATACTTCAGAGAACTGTAAGATAGCAAACCTTTAAAACGTCAACAGCCTTAAGGAATCACAACTATTTACAAACGATCCAAAGAACATATATCACTGTAACTTCTCCCTGGGTTTTGGGGGTTTTTTGCCTTTTACTGGTAGAAAATACTTTTCATGATGGTAACTTTTTAAATACACATCTGTTAAATCCTTTAGAAGTACATAATGTTGTAAATTGTGGTGAGTAATGCTGATCTAATAATAACACTTTTTTTTTTACTTAGTCTTTTGTTTTAAGTAAAAAGATATATGGATTAAATGCTGATTTTAGGAGACTTTGCTGTTAGCTTCAGAGTTCCAGTCAAAATCTAACTGAAGATTTCATAAATAGCTTAAATAGCAGCTACTTTTACAATTGTCCTTAATTAGGTCCCAATTTAGCAAATCACTTGGCCATATGCTGAGGTCCCACTGGATTAGAGAATGTGCATAGAGTTGAGCACATGCATCAGAGTTTAGCTGAATTGGGTTTTAACATTAGACATTTTTAAATTCTTTTAATTTCTGGAACTTCTGTAGCCTTTTGATTTTTCTTATGTTTCTCCAAATTCTTGGGGATTTCAGCTACGATTGCTTCTCACTATTACATATAGGCATACAATTCTTCTCCATTTTAAGTTTACTTCTAAATCCTATGGTTTGGCCTGAAAAAAGAACTTCAGACTAATTAAATAAATTTTAAAATATTTAAAAAAAAAAAAAAAAAAAAAAAGGAAATCAACTAAGAATTAGATGGAACTAGACCTATTACCAAACACCTAAAAGTAAGATGGGCAGCTCCTTGAATTAACAAGAAATCTCCAAGAGTGGACAGATTGATTATCCAAGAAAACTAAAGAACTGAAATTGTTGTGGTTGCCAACCAAATTTTACTACTTCAGTTTTTCAAGTGATTTTGTTTTCCTACAGAACCAACATTTCTGGAGCCAAACACAGTATAGGAAAGCTTTTTTTCCCCCCAAGGGGCATGTTCACTTCTCCCTCCTGTGCAGCTGAAATTGCATATATATTTGTCTAGTGATACTGATCCTCTGTGCTGAGACAAGAACTGTCCTCTGGGTCTTGTGGAGCCTGTAGCAACAGGCCTCTCTCATCTGGACATATCATCTTGGCAATATCAACAAACTCTGCCTTCAAAGACCATAATCCCAAATCAGTACAATAAACTACAGGAAAAGATATATATGTTTGGAGTCTTGTATCTACCCCCGGGTGCTAAATGATTCACTAGGCATTCACTTTATATTTGCAAGTATATTTAGGCAAATGGCAGGGAGGACAGATGGAGGAAAGACTGGAGTTTATACGAGAAACCTCTTTCATAAATCATGCCACTGAGAAACAGGACTGTAAATCCATGTTGTGGTATCTGTGATATGAACAGACAACAGATAACAAGGGTATGTATTGAACTTAGGCAGTTCTAGTACCCCCACCTTTAAAGCAGTTTGGTGGAACTACAAAAGATGCAAAAAAAAACAGTAACCAGGGTTCAGAGTCACCTGAATGACATGATAAAATCACCAAGTAAGGTGGAAAGGATTACATGGGAACTATCTAATAGTTTCATAATGTAAGGTGGAAAGGATTACATGGGAACTATCTAATCACTTCATAATTTTTCACAAGGACTTGAGACTACCCTATGAAAACACCTGGGCAACAGGTTTGAAATAAGTTTAGGCAATATTTTATTTCAGCAATGCCCATGAAAGTCAATGCCAGAGGATGCTTTGATAGTCAAACTATAATTCTATTCAGAAAGAGCAGAATTTAAATCCAGCTAAGAGAGTGAAGATGTAATTCAGGCCTGGAAATCTGTAAATTGTTGATTGCCTGAATATGGTGTGAAAACATGGAAGGATCTACATCCTAAGCAGCCTCTACTGGCAAATACCACAGAAAGGGTAATGGATTAAATAAAACCCTGCCCTTCCTTTTACAAGATGATAAGGGAAGACAGGAAGGAGGTGCCTGGGCTAAAACTTGGTTGTGCAAGCCAAATATGCTTAATTTCCACCAACACAAATATTGGCTTTTTAAATCAGAAAAGTTTTCTATGCGCATGCATGAGGAACTATAAGGACACAGAGAAGCAGACATACTAAATTTACTAGGCATGGATGTTTCTAGATTTAGCCTGCACAAGATTAATCTGTACTATTCTATAGTTTAATTTTATCTTATCTGTTAACTTGATGAATTAATTAAGGGTTTCTTATTAATATTTTTAACCAGAAACACCCATCCAGTTATATGTATAAATGAGGATTTAAAAAACACTGTTAAACAAACCGTTTCTTTTCATTTTTTCCACAAAGAAGTTAAATACACTGCAACCTATTCACAAATCCAAGATTCGGCACAAAATTAAAAACTCTGATGCTTTGGCCTATAAAAACAAGAAATTTCCTCCATTAAAAGCAGTGAGGAAAAAAACAGTCCTTGTAAATGTATCACATGGAAATGTGATTTTTATTCACTAGCTTCACCATATATTAAAATGGTCTAACATATGCATCTAGAATAATAATGTGTAGAAAAAATTAACCGGATAATTGTGCTTACTTTTTAATGGGAACTCAACTATGTTATTATTTCTTTCTGTTAAAATTAAAAGAATACACTAACAATAAAATAAAATCATTTTTTGACACATCTAGGTACTTCTGAGACTGAAAAAAGAGACCATAATAACACCAGCTGTCATATTCTATTATAGAAATAAGCATTTCTGAAATTATTAAATGCCACATTATCTAATTTCAGCATTATTGTGTTCCGATATTTCATACACACTAGCTTCTTCCAAAAATAGTTTTTGTGGAAACTTTGTACAAAAAAAATCCAAAGCCACATCTGTCTTTTCACAGCTAATATAAAACTGAGCTCAAAAGATCTTTCATTGAACTTCCAGAATTGTACTGATAGTAATAATGTCATCACCAATATTCAAGAGAGAAGTAAAGGAGAATAGAATGAGATCAAATTAATGTGCAGGGTTCCTTTCCTCTAAAAAAAAAAAAGTCTAAACCAAAACAACAGGAGAGAAAAAATTACAATAGAAAGCTTCTTCTGTTAAGTCAAGTACATAAAGAAATTAATTTTTTTTTAAGAGACATTTCACTGTGAAGTGGTAACTGCTCATGTATCATACTGGATTTTTTAAACAGGAGATGCTTACACCTAGACCCTAAAGAGTTATCTTCAAATGCAGAATACAGCTGGTCCTCTACCAGACTGGTGATATAAATTCTCAGAATACTACATAAATCTACAACATAATATCATAATACTACACTGATTACTTTAATTTTTCTTGTGCAGCAGCCTAAGGCAACTGCTCACTTCACTGACAGCAAGATCGGCATAATTTTTTTTTTAAAAAAAAGCACACAGATCGATATTTGTTTTGTTTTGTTTCCCAAAATCTAAGCCATTCAAAATTCAGGGCAAAAATAAAAGAAACATACTTTCAGAAAAACAATGCAAGTATTTCACTTTGACTTTCATAAATGCTTGTCTATGTCAGATGTATCTATACTGGCAATCAAAATTAGACCACAAAACAGCATAATGGACATGGATTTTATTACTTTAATTTGATCATAGAGCCAATAATGAAGGAAAGGCAGATAAAATTGACTAACTTAATATTTATGGGAACTTGAACTACTGAAGAGATTAGTACTTTTACCCAGTTAAGCTTCCAACTGTCAGCTGTCATTACAGGACCTGTCAGGAAAAGCAAATGATACCAATGTTGAACTTGTAACATGAGCGTTGGACCCTTTTACGGAGAAACAAAACACGCAAGTTAAACCAGGAAAATGCACTGCTTCCTGGCTTTACATTATGGACAGATCAATGTCCTGGTCCAGCCCCAATAAACTACCTTTTGCCAGGACAGCTCTGCTTGGTCTTCTCACTATGAAATGTCAGTGGAAGGTACTGACAAATGTCCGTGGAGAGCAAAAAGACTCGGCTGACATTTTTGAAAAGAGCCACCTCCACACTCCCTTACAGACCATACCCCAAAAAGTCATGGATCTGTCAGCTGAGTAAGTTTGGCAATATCCACAAACACCAGACAAACTGAAAACCTTTCTGGTGATAAGGCAATCTTAAGTCCAACAGCCCGTTTGTAGCAACTCTAAAATTCTACACCAGCCCACTGCTACTGGTGGGGTGCACATAGCACTACCAGTCTGAACCCACATCTTTTAGTTCTAATGGAAATGCATTAATTGTGGTAATTTTCAGCCCACAAGAACCTCCAATTTCAGATGGTCAGCAGTTCATGACACCTGACAAAGAAACACGTAACGAATACAGGTCAGCATAAGACTATCCATCTATATCAGGCCAAGAAGAGGCGTGTTTACTCTCTAATCAGCCGTTTTCTGAGCATTTTTTTTCTTCCTCCCTTTCAATCTGGATTACAGCTTTTGTCCTTCATTACTGTTTTCACATAACTTCGCATGACATACAATCCCAAAGTAAAGGATCTAGTAAATCACACTCTTGCTAAATCTGTAGACCTATTTCAGTAATTTCCATGGGACTGCTTGGATCTATTCAGGATTTCGACCACCTCATATCACACACAAAAAATCCCAAAAAAGTTTGAACCCTTAAAACACGATTGCTGTTTCCCTAGGCTCTCCTCCTTCAAGCTGGACGACTACGTAACTACTCTGAAATTCATCTCTCTTTGGTCTGTGAGCTGGTAGTGAGACTGGAAAACATCCACCCTAAAGCCCATTATTTAGTGATACGTATCAGAGTGATGGAGCACAGCTTCATTTGTGCACATACACAGAAGGCTTGAAGTGCTACATCAAATCACAGCATTGTGCAACTGTTTGCAGAAGTTTATAAGTCATCTCTGTGCCTCTCATCTCTTGGTAAGTGAGTATTAAGGAAGAAAATGTGGTAAAAGGTGATGCCAGGAGGTCAGGTCCAATGTTTTCTCATGGTTAATGAGAATATTGCATTTGTCTAACCACTTTCGGAAGAACGATTGAAATTAGTTTTGGTAGGAAGAAGCCATAAAATGATCATAAAATTGTGAGCACCTATTCTAGGGCAAACTGTGTGATTTATAGAGAATCGCACCTCTGAGAAATTAGAAGAGGAACTCAAGTTTCTCCATGAGTGTCTATGATTTTGCTGTAAAAGTCGGAGGATTAGAGTGCATAAAAAGTCAAAGTAAAATTAAGAGGAAACACTACGTTTGTACATTTTGGGAGACACTTATTTCTGCCCTCAGAATGGGGCAGAATGTCTATAGTAAGATGCTAATGAGCAAACTTAACTGAGTGTTACAAGAAATTCACAGCATTCTGTGAAAGCCCCAGTATGAGTCTCAGTCTAATTTTGGCAATGAGAGAGTGATAGCAGCCTCTCAGAAGAGAAACTGATGCCACCAGTCTATGAAGCTGGACTCAGACATGTCCATCAACAGTTTTTATCACACAACACTCAAATTAAATCCTCAGCACAGCTTCCTTCCACATTCCTCAAGGAGAGCCACTGAGAAATTAAAATATTTCATGAGGTCATATGTAAGGGAGATGCAAGTATTCACTTAATATAGCATTTTTTTATTTCTGCCTTGGCTTCCACCTTCTGTTTCCCTCCACTGTAATCACATAATTTTTAATGTACATCTTTCTTAAAGAAAAAAGTCATTGCATGAGTAGACAAAGTCAGTTAAAATGATAGTAAAATAAGTTTTCTTTTGTTTGAGTTTGGATTGTTGCACTTTTTGTTTTGCATCAATGGTCAAATAAATCAAAAGATGACACTGTACAATGTAAAAGTACAAGCATGAATAGCTGTTTACATGGACTTTAAATATTTTGGTAATGTGTGGTGTGCAAATTACCAAGATACGAAGAGAAGTTCTGATTTACATTGTGCAAGAATGAGGTTCATACACTATTTATCCTATGTTTATTTTTACTAATCCAAATTATTACAATAAAAGAATAGTAATACGTGGTCACATAATTAGGTCTCATAATAATTAGAAGGGGAAAAAAGCCCTTACTGAGGCAAACACGCATTTCTGTGCAATTTAAACAGGAAGTCCTTGATGATTAACATTAATTGAGAAAAGCCTTTTCTAGCAAAGAAAAAAAAATCCTGTGTGAAACATTAAACAAACTTATCTGATATTTATGGTTTTTTCTTTAATAATTAATGAAATGTAAATAGTCAAGGGAGTCTAGAGTTTTGCTTTGTAACTAGCTACTATTATAAATGGCAGTCAGATGTTTACAGAATACCCAGAACCCTTTTGTGTGGAAGGAGGTTACAAATCTGCCCCTTTTCCCTGTTCAAAGTCAAAAATAATGGTGCCTGATCCCCAGAGCATTCATTGCAAGAACTGTTTGCATATTCAGTTATTGTTTCTGCTGCGTCAGTCATCTGCTGAAGTTCACTCTAATGTGGCCCTGATCAATTCTGCCAGCTGTGCTTAAGTGCTGTTTACTATAATAACATCACACTGCATTCTTATTTGGCAACAACAGCTATGACAGCACCTAAATGCATTGAGAAGCCAAGATTTTATCATGTACACAGATCAAATTGGAATTGTTTATGGAGGCCACGGTTGTTCTATTTCTGTCCTTTCTAGTGAATACCAATACCACAATAATGGCTTTGCCAAAAGCATTACTACTCTGCCCTTTCTAATAAGTGAAGGTCTTGTTGATCTAAATACTCTATAGGACATGGAAATGATTTCATTATGGCAGTATAACGTTTACACTGGGTAAGAGAGAGGGAGAGAACTTGGAAGATGGGCAGATTAACTGGAGATATATAAATCGGCATCACTCATGGAAGCAGATAAACACTTTGTAATTATATCAATATATTTGGTAAGATTCAAAGAAATAATGTAACTGTCCAGTGTTTAAAAGGTAAAGGAACAAAAAAACCCAAAACAGAGTAATTGAATAACAACAGAAATGCTTGGTGTGGCACAAAGGTCTCCAAACACATTTGCAATATTTCAAAGTAGTTTCACATATTTTTCCCAATATGCCCAACAGTTCGCTTGGCCATATGTTAAGTAAATCAAATGTCTTCAATATACAGGCACGGTTGAGAAAGCCATAAAGAATGAACCTGATCCTCCTTCTCCTGAAATTGGTTATAAATACTGCAATAGAATCTTGTCCTGGGAGTTTATTTTTTACACTGTGATAACACCCCTCAGTATGCTAGATGTTTTCCAAACACAAATGAAGACACATTTCCGGACAGCGTACATATAAAAACACAATAACAGATGAAGCGGGG
>VZSR01003803.1:33766549-33801549 GCA_013398615.1 Brachypodius melanocephalos
TTTTTTTTTTTTTTTTTTCTTTCTGGCTTCTTTACTCTTGGGTCCGGTAGTTCACCGGTTCCCAGCTGTACTTATACTGGATGACCTTTACATCTGATTATTTAGCTATTCTTCCTCCTGATTTTTTTTTTTTCGACTTCAAAAATAAACAAGCGCACGAAGTCGGCAACAGTGTTTTCTATGTTTCAAGTTGCACTTGTTCGAGAAAAATACAAATATTACTGCTCCAAATCTTAAAATCGAACCTATTGCAAAATTCCACAAAGGAAGCGCAAAGCTACGGGATGTGTTTGTGGAAAAGACTGGAGAGAGTTCATTTTTCTTTGGATCAACTTAGGTTTCTTTATGAAACTCGAAGGAGCACACACTTCATTTTTTTTAATTGTTAATGAAAGAAGCAACGAAAAGTTATTTCGGAACGCAGGAAGTTTGTTGCTGTAGAAATGCATCTTCTAAAATAGCATAAAGTTTATTTGCAGTAACGATTGGGGGGGGAGTATGGAAAATAAAAGGAAAAAAAGGTGTAAATCTGGACAGCTGGAGGCTCTTGAACTCCACTCGTTAAAAGATTTGTTTGTGAAACACGCATTTTATTGCCTTGTCTGCACGTTATAATGAGGCACGGACAACTGCAACATTGCACTTAATGATCGCAGTTCCCGTTCCAGCCCGGTCATTGTCCTCCCGCAATTAACGCTTTCCCAGATCACCCAAGGCTACTTGGGGGGGTGGGAGGGGGGCGAAGAAAGGGGAGAAAAATCTGAAATTCACATAAATGAGCAATGTCAATAGTTTAGAAAGAGTTACTTAGAGAACAAAGGGCCCTTATGAGGCACTAGTGAGAAGAAATGGGGAAAAAATGAGTCCTCACAATGTCGGCCTTTTCTCCCCGCGACTTGTTATCAAGCAGCCCGCGCGAGCCCCTCCGATCTGCATGAAAATGCGGTTCGTTCCATTCACTCATTTGCATTAATTTCTCCCATTATCTCTGCAAATGGCGGCGCGTCTCCCCGGCACAATGCGGCGGCACGGCGCGGCCTATCCCGGCTCCAGGTGCCCGCCGCCCCCCCGGCCGGCCAGGCCCGGCTCCCGCCTCCGCCCGCGCCCTCCGCCTCGCCCCGGCCCCGCCGGCCCGGCCGCTCCGCCATTGGATTTGCTGGCGGTGACAGCCTCGCCGCCGGCCCGAGAGGAGGGGGGCTCTTTTGAGCGGGCGTCTATCACGCTGCCATGGGAAAGCGAGAGGCGAATGATTCTCAGTGGCTCCCGATTTCCCGTATTTGTTCAGCATTAGGCCCACTTATCTCCGGGAGAAAAAGCAACATGTAGAGGGAAAGTGACAGGCAGAAACGCGCTCCCCTCGCCTCTCCATTCTCCCCGCGCTCTGTATTCAAACAAGGGGGCCCTATTACGCTGAAAGCTCCGGATCAGCCTCACTCAATTATCGCCGCTAATCCTTATAGCTCTATAAAGTAAATATTTCATTACAATTTCAAATAAACAGTCACCCAATCTAATGAAGCAAGAACTCAAAGTGGCAATGTCATAGAACTTGTTACCGTCATCAAAGGAAAGGACACAGGCCTGTCTGCTAATAACGCTAAAAAAAGGGTTCCCGGGCAGATTCACAAGAAGGGGCTTTTTTTATTATTATTCACTTGAACTTTTTCCTCTTTCCAAGTATCCTTCAATCGCCAATAATACCTCTGTTTTCTTACCAATTACTGGGCTTGGTTCAGGTACTCACTGGATCAAGACGAGGGACATTAAATGTCCACAGGCCACATTAATATTTAGCATCCCTGACACCTTTCGAGACCAGCTTCCTACTCCGATTGACTTAAGGCCCTTTTAATACAACTGTTACTCTTTTAAGAAAGGAAACTCATGAAGTCTCCAAACATGGTACTTTTTTTCCCCCTAATCTCAAACGCAGTATTTGTACTGGATATTTATATGAGAAGATGCCAACAGCTTTATTATATCCCAAGACAGGCAGTGCAATGTGACAGGATATTTCGTGCAACAGTTCAGAACCCCAAACCTCTTCCAGTTCAGACACGACAAAGGTAACAACACACACTTCGCAGGTACATAGCAGCATTGCTATTCTCTGCTATTTTAGGCAAGCTCATCATAAAAGCCCTTCTATAAATTTTTATTAACTTGGGTTATCTTTAAAGCAGACAAGCTTTTTTATCCACAATTTTTACAACAGGAAGAACACTAAGTTTATGTCTTGTGTCTCTTTTCAGAAAAATTTTTAAAATGTCTTCTTTCTCCTGCCCTCAGTCTCCTGAAGGACTTTCCCACTCCCCTCCTCCTTCCTTCCCCCCCTACCATTCAGCTGAGGAGGGGGATATTCTTTGTCATTCTTTCTCTTTCTGACACAAATTAAATGGGCTTTTCTTCTATCAGCTGTTCACAGAGAAGATACCCAGTGCCTCTTTCAGAAACACTAGAAATACTGAGATCTCAGACCAGAGCGCAGTAGGTCAGCACATAAAATTTAAACCCCCTAGAGTAAATATTCACTGAGCAGTCTCCTTAGGTCCTGCTCACATTCTCATGTCATCCACATGTCCCAACACTAACCCAGGGTTTAATGCTAAAAGTACCCTTACAAGGAACTAATGTAGGCTCTGTGTAGTCGTCCTACAAACTCAGCAATACATTAGGAATTAGGAATCAAACTAGCATGTTTTTCCCTCATACACCATCAACTACAATCAAGTGATACCAAAAACAAAACAAAACAAAACAAAACAAAAAAAACACCCCACACCAAAAATGCACCAAAGCTCCAGTTACAGTGTTTCAGAGACTATGTTTTAAGGAGGCAAATTTTAAATCTCTAAGTTTAGTAAATCAACTGGTTGAGAACTATAATGACAAAAAAGCAGTATTATTTCCCAATAATGTTCTAGGACATCTATGTGACCCAGTTATCCATGCAACTCTACACATAACCAGTTGCAACTGTGCAATTCTTAGGATAATGAAACAGCATATCCATCTAAAAGTCTTAGAACTAAATAGTCACAGAAACACTGACAGAATAGCACAATGAAAACGTATCTTTGGCCATAATGCCAGTAGACACCATGCTGCATAAATACAGAAAAGAGAGCCACAAGTAAGAAATTACCATATGTATACCGACATCTTTCAAGCACACTTTAGCGCCTGTCATAAGGGGACCTGATAAAATTAACTCGTACAGAGAAGGCTAACATAAAATCCTATACCAATTTATGCACTTAATACAGGATTTGAGTGTTATACTGGAAGGTCTTGAGAATGTTCTTCTGCAAAGGAGTGAAGCTCACCCTCAATTAGTAGCTACCCATTACCCCAAATTACTGCCATTCAGATGTCAATCAGTAAGGATGCACTACAGAAATTAAAGGAAAGAAGTCATTTACCACAAGCATTCCCCCAAAGATTGTCATTGTCTTTATTTCTTCAGCTATTCTGTTTACATTTCTATCCCTTCAAAATTATTTTTCAGTTTTTCATTTCCAGTTCAATACCGAACTATGATGCAGAAATACATGGCATTTCAAATGGAAAAGAAAAAATAATCAAAGCCAGTTTACTATTTCACAGAGCCCGATTTTAATCCAGGCACAGTTCCCTCAACTCTTGGTAATCAATGGTGAAATAAATCCTGAATGCTTTAAAGTGCTAAACATAATTTCCTTATCTTAAGTATGAATATTCAAACATAATAGTATCTATTAGGTCAAGGCTAGGTAAAAGGGCATTTTTAACGGTTTCTTTGGGTTTTGACTCCTGACACATTGTTTCAAACAAATGCTGATCTTTCTGATAAAAGTAGAATTTTCACTGGAGAAAAGCATTATAGTTTGTCAATTGAAAGGAATATTTGCTCCAAAAATATGTGATAATGAGAAAGCCAGGAGTTCTGACTTGCCTTTTTCCTACTGCTGAATGAAAAGGCTATGCTAGGAAAAAAATAATGTAGGACTTAAAACTAAAAATATGGAATGAAGCTCCTTCATTTCCAGTAACTCCTTTAATGAACTTCAGGTTATGATACTACTCAAAATTTCTCTTTATATTATGTACTTGGATAAGACACTTAAAATCTGTTCAAATTAACGAAACTAAGTTTCACTTAAAATTAAACAGGAATATATTTACAAAGATATTCATTCAGTCATTAAATGCATTAGATAAAGTTTAGGACTGCCTGCAAAGTTTTAAACTTCTTGAGTATAGAAAGAATACTCCTTAAATCTTCAAGCATTCTTCCTTTTTAACTCTGAAATGCTATTTTTGTTCAAAAAGAATAAATAAATTATCATACAAGATATACTGAGAATCTAAAAAGAAGAAAAGATTTTGTAAGCATGACTACAAAACAAAGCAGATTTCATTTCAAATCTATTTTAGGTTCACAGAGCAATAAGTAGAGGGATGGAAGTAAAAGGGAAAAAAGAAAAATGGAGATTTTTCTCTCCATGTAGAAAAGAAAGCCAGTCAGAAAAATAGCTGGGAAAGATGTCTCAACCCTGTTCCAGCTTGAATTGTGGGGAAGTGAGGGGTAAAACTCCAGCTGTAACCACAAAGTCCATGTAGTTGGACAACACATCAACTTCAGCCTAGCCCCTCATTTTAAGTTTGGCTACTTTTCTCCAAATGATTGCAATTTTTTAAAAAATTCAATAAATTTTAAAACTTACACAGAAAAAAACAACATAGATTATATTTACCATGATAATAGTTTCTATTGCCATACTCCATGTATTTATAGCCCTAATAGATGTACATATTTTGACAGATTTAACATAGAAAACTGTTAACAACAAACATACCAACAAATATATATATGAAGAAACAAAACAGAATTTAAATTATTTGATTAAAAACTAATGAAAAATAACCATACTTTTAAACAAAACTTCATCAATTTTTCAATTCCTTTTAAAATGCTGGGGAAAATCCAATTTTGTTTCATTTTCACTGAATGTCTTTTCTTAAACACAAATTTGACTGTGGTTATTGCACTGCTTTTGGAACTTTGATATGTGAAACCATATGAGTAGAAGTATCTCAGCAAGGAATGCAAAATGCTGCATTCTCTAGCTAAGAATTATCTCTGAAATATGTAATTATTACAACTTTTCATATTAATGTATATTTTCATACACCCTTCTGCTCTTAGCTATAATCATGCATCTTTAGATAGTATTAAGTTTGGTTATATCCAAGATATTGTTGTTGATAACTTAGTTTTGTGCTTGCAGATGAACAAAATTTGAAATAAATCATTCTGATACACAGAAGAAGTGACTTGAAGACATGGGTCTCCATGAAGTCGAATGACAAAACAGTCCTTAGAGCTACAATCAGTTATTTGAAGGATGAGGGCCCGAATAAGGGTGTTCAGGTTTGGACAAGTGATCTGCAATACAAGCTGCAATACAAGCAAGTAGGTGGAAAAGAGATGACACTCGATGTCTTAGAAACTGAAATTAAAATGGATTACACTTCTGAAAAATTCTTGGCATAAAATCTTGCAGTATGTAAGAAGCATTTCTCATCTCTGCACGCACCTATCCACACTGTCTTCAGTAGCTTCTTAAAACCTGAACCTCCTCAGCACTGACCTGAGAAGTTCTGAGGGGAGCTTCTCCAGAAAGCCCAATACCCCCAGTTCCATCAAAACTACCACTTTTTCCCCAAGAGGTAACTGGTACATTGCAAGCTCACACTCTTAGGACTAGGTCCACACAAGATGATCAGTGAATATGGACCAGACAGCCAAAAGAAAGAAACATGTAGGTTTAGGAATAACCAAGACCAAAGAGGCACAGAAAGCCTGCTGGTATGGAGAGGAACCACTTCTTTGCCATTGTTGGTATATTTAATCACAAGACTTGTATTACTACAACAGAGCTGACTTCATGCCAGTAGTTGAGCAAGGTGGTCAAGAAGGGCCTTCACCTTGATCTTAATTTTCCTAGGTTGCTAAACCCAGATTATTGAAAGCTAGAACTTCAAGCAGTTCATCTTGTGCACAGGAAGCACAGTAGAAACTAAAAGATAAGGCTGTCTTCTTCAAGGTATCTTCTTAAGGATCTTTTTTTGACCAAAATCTCCAAAAGCTAAAGCTCATGGGTACAACAATTTTCTTGATTCTAATTCATAATTACATGCATGCTTCGTTTGCTTATCAATGCAAACATTTGAGCTGTTTGCATTTATCTTCTGAGAAACGGAACTGAAATTAAGGTGATCTTAATTTTTAAACAAATGTTGTCCAATTAATGTCTTTTGATTAATTCTTTTTCTAAAAATGTTTTCCTCTAAAACTTTCCTACCTGTGTTGACTTTAAAAATCATAGCATGATTTTTAAGCTTAAAAATAATTCAGTATAGAATTAAAGTAAACATAATATTTGGATAAGGTTGAAAGATGGTTAAAAGGATAAGATTTTAAATGCAAAGAGAATAATAATTAATTGCTAAGGTGCTTTTGGGAAAAATCATACACTTGACCCAAGCTGAAGGCTGAAATATTAATCTGTTTCTGTGACAGAGATCAAGCTTCATAGTCGCTTTTTATCCTCCTCATAATAGAAGCAACAGTTGTAAACCATAATGTTATAGTTCAAACAATGCCCCCCCTAAGACTTCAAATTTATTATAGCATTCATCTCCAAGACAAAAGACCTGGTGCAGGAAAAAAGCTCTTTTTAGCAAAAAGCATGGTTGTTATTTATGGCTCAGATGCAAAGAATGAGTTTGGGGAATTTATCAGAGATGAAGGTATGAAATGTTTTAGCTTGTTCTTCTCTCTCTAATCCATAAACCATTTTCTCAGCCACCCAAGTGAATTCTAATGGAACAGGAGTGATGAAATAATATTTTCCTAGCCCTTTAACACTTTGCCTACTGTGTGCATTGTGACTTGTTCAGGGAAAACACAGGAGCTTATAGTTACAAATCTTTTAAATCAGAAAGTAAAATGATCTTGTTAATAAATTATGTAGAATGGCCTTGTGGGAAGATTCAACATACCACCGAGTGCTTGTGCCCACTATCAAACCATATTCACTTGCAGCTGTTCTTACAAAGGACTTTTTTTTATTAATCTTTCATTTGATAGTAATGTGAATTTCCTGTGGATGCCTTGGAGTTATCCAGTCAGCCCATAACTATCTAATTTGCTCTGGGTAGCAGGAAGGAGAACAAAGGTTACTGATGAGTCCCTTAGTTTGCATGAGGCCATGTGACTTATACTCTGAGATATAAGCAATGCCTTGCCTGGTTAGATTTTATGGTAAGCAGTCCTGCTATGACAGAGATGTTGAAGATTGCTGCCCTCACCTCCCAATTGCCATGCTAGCCTGTTATGCAGATTTCTTTACAAATAAAACCTGTTCCTCCCTCTTAGTTTCCACTGAGTCTGATGACTTTGCAAGCCCCTGATCACCAACACTGACATCCTGGATGGTCCTTCCTCACAGGACAGATTCAGGCAAGAATTTAGACAAACAATATGTTTGTCTAAAACTACAGTGCTTCTTTACTGGACATCCCTAAAGCTCCACTCTTGTAATAAATTCAATTTGGTCTTCTCCTCCTGAATATTTAAGTATTTAAGTAAGTCTAAATTCTGAAGCTGTAGTCTCAGGTGGTTCAGTGTTTCAGCTGCAGACCTTGAATCTAAGACTTAAGGATTAAGTTTTCCTGCATGGGGTGTAAATAGCACCTTGGCTTCACGATTCCCTTAGTATTTGGCATAGGAGTTAAGCAATTTTTTTTTAACCGTTTACACAGAAATAGACCAAGTTCAACAAGACTTTGATTGGAAGCAAAGTCTGCCATTTGCCATTACTTAATTGTCATGCTGGCAAAATTCAACAGATCTAGCCTGCTGTTCCTTTAAATCTCTTTCCATATTACCCTTCTACAACATCTACAGCAAACGACATATTACTCTTCTGTGACACATCGACTCCTCCATTTAATAATATATGCCTAATTATATTGCCAGGTCTTATCCTGCTGAAGTCAACTGGAGAGTTGCCAATGGATTTCCTGAATATAGAAACATATATATACACACACTGAAAGAAGATAAGGGAAATACACACTCTACAGATAAATTCTTTCTCCTCTAGCTCATTTTACATCATGCTTCAAAAGAAATGTACATTGACTTCAAAACAATGAAACAAAGCTATTCATAAGAACAAGAAACTGCAGAGTAGCCAGAAGGGAAAAAAAATATCCTATTTAACAAATAAAGTGAGCAGGAAAGAGATAATACATAATCAATCCCCAAACTCCTTTTTTTCTTTCTTTTTCATGGTGGGGTATTCATGTACCTTCCATTTACACATATTTCTTGTCTTAGCCAAAAGCTAATCAAGTTCCATGACTGTCTTTAGCTTTGCCATGACTCTCATTTATAAAAATATTTCCCCCTTTCTTTCTGTGTGAAGGAGTCGAGTATAGGAAAATTGCATAATTGCACATCCCCCCCTTAGCCTTTTTTTCTTTCCTAAGTGCAATATTATCCATTCTGTTTTAAGTTCACACTGCAAGCTGGGAGAACATGCAAGAGCAAGAAGTCTTGTATTCATTAAAGCATAAATTGCGCACCCACTCCACTGCAGATTTCTTTTTTTTCCAAAGATTTCTTTTTTTCCACTTCTCATCTAAGAAATGTAATCTAAAGAAAGCCAGCACTTTTACAGTCATCAAAGGCCCATCCTTTCCCTCCAGCTAACACTTCTATGGCCCTCCTCAGAACTGGGCAAGGGGCTGAAGGGGGAGGAAAGGTGGAAAGAGAGAGGGAGGGAAGATATTTTAATCTGGGTCAATTACTAATCTGATTCACAGCACAGCCCCACAAACAATGGTAGCACATAAAATTGTGCAAACAGCAAAGGAATGAGACTGGCATGGGCTGGCCACTGCTCTTGGAAGTGTGCATGGAATTGCTGCCCAGCCCTGCTGGCCTGGATGGATGCACAGATTCTCCCCATGAGACTGGGACCTATTAAGGGTGAATCTGCGATGAAGCACAAGGCTTGCTACATCTCTGTTGTAAAAGCAAGCTGGACACTCTTTTCACATCTTTTCATGCCAATAACCCACAAAGCAAAATGCTTCCCTGATTTGTTGCAGGCTGCTTTCCTCTTCTGAAGAAGACAAAATGACAGCATAACCCTATCTTCAGCAGAGGAAAAAAAGGCTACAGTAACACAACATTTTTCTCTTAATAAATCATTTTTAATGATTTCCAATAAATCATCTTGTAATCATATTCCCTTACCACTTAAGCCAGTCAAAGTATACCTCTTACAGTTAAAATATTAATATATTCACATTTCAGTTAAAATTGTAAAAGCTCAAAAAGAGAGAAACTAGCTTAATTCATTTGAGAAAGTAAAGATTACACTACAAGTTTTTAAAGTTTTTCTAGCAGTTAGTAGTCTGTAAGTGCCATTTATATTTTAGACACCATTTCTGATCAGGACTTCACTATTCCATGTGCATATATACACACTTCCTTGACACAATTATTTTCACACATATACATAAATACATATATACATAAACCATACTCTTTTGTCAGTTTAGTAACATTCCAAGCACTTCTGAAGAAGCAGATTATGCAAAAAGACCTGGTGAAATGAGGCATTTAACACTGTAACTTCCCATCACATGTTTTGCATTCCTTATGTCCTGCAGGAATTCTGAGGGTTTTGATGTTTTCTTTTTCTCTAGTTTCATCCTGGTGATTTCTGAACTACAATTTACATCTGCATCACACTACTTTGCCCTGACACAGAAATGAAAGTTAATTAGTTTCTATGACAACCTGATGCATGAAAGGACCTCAGGTTCTTTCACATTTGTAAATACATTCCAACTTAGTATTCAGGGTGCAGTGTGTATGAGCCTTAAGTACAAATAGCATGAGTTTGTTTTTAGTAAGGCAGAAAAAAGGACTTAAGTCAGATGACGTGATTCATTGGAGCATACATTTGTCAATGAACAGATGAGTCCCAATTTATTTCCCTGGTCTTTAAAGAAGTCTCCAAACTTCCATTAGAAAAGAGTTATTTAGATGTGAACTGGCATTCACTCTAAAAGTGTCACACTTTGACAGAAACTAAGTCTAAACCAGATGCAGTTGTTTTAGTTTAGCAGGACAGTATTAAGTATTTTTGTTGTAAAAATGTATACCTTTGAAAGTATTTCAATGTATGCCTTATTATTCACATTCAAAAATTAATGTGAAAAATAAGCCTAACACAAGTCTTTGAGCTTAAGCTGTGCTTTGACTCCCACAATCATCTATGGTACTTTTTCATAACAAGACCCTCAAAAAAAAAAAAAAAAAAAAAAAAAAAAAAAAAAAAAAAAAAAAAAAAAAAAAAAAAAAAAAAAAACTCAAAAGAATATGTATTTCAAAACCTTCCCTTTTTAAAAATGCCATAATGAAATTTAAACTGTGGAGGTGTCATGCTTTTACTCACCCGTTCACTGCAACAGAGAATTGTTATCATAGTGAATACTCAAGAGAGACCCGACCCTTCAGCACCAGAACCTTCCCAACTGTAGCCAGGCCTCCTGCTTGCCAAGGAGATCCTGTGGGACAAGGACTAACACATCTCACAGGTTTCCTTCTAGCAAGAAGACAACATTGGGAAGGTGATTTAAGTATTACAGCTATTCTTTCCCCAGCAAAACTAGGACCATATCCTTTCCCAGGCACAAACACAGGTGACCTAAGTGGAGTCTGTCTGGCAGAGGAAAATCATATCCTGAAGATATTAAAGAGAAAAAAGTCTTAACACATCAGTGCCAGACAATCTGCCCCATACCACCCTCATCATCACAAAGGAGGTATATTATTTTTTGTTGCAGGCATTACAAACATTTTCTAAATAATATGGGTAGCATGTCCTTGAAATCACACACGTAAGTACTGTGACCAAATCAGGTTTTTTATTCTATAATCAAAGAAGCAAAGGAGAAAAAGAAGGAAGTATACAAAGAGTGGATCATTACTACTATATTGTGATTTCTTTCAAAATGAGAAAACCAGTGTCACAGAGCAAGCTAGAGCTGAAATACAAATGCAGATATTCCTCCCTCCCAGCCCCCAGAAGCAGAAGAATCACAGTGAATGATTTCCCAGTAAGATGCTGGTGCAAATAACCAGGATTATTCCACCTACTGGCAGGTTCAAGCACTGAGCCTGCATGCTGCCTCTTTGGGTGGACTACTGAATTTGTAAAGACTTCCAAGACTCCTTGCACAACTGGAATCCAGTTACCCATGTTCTCTGAAGGTACTGTCTTCCACCCTACATGCAAACCTTGTAAAACACATGGCTCCTGGATTCCAACCAGAAACCCAGAAATCTATAAACAATATGTAACTTACAGATGCCCTTCAGTGCATCAGAATGCATTTTAGTACTGTTCTAAAATCCTACATCACTTTGTATTATTTATCTCCAAACTTCCCCATATTTTAAATGTCATGGTGTCAGGCTAAGTAATAAAAAGATTAAAAGCTAATAACTGAACTTAATCAGTAACATCTGAACACTGTATTTAAGGCTGAAAATACTGATGGGATATTTGTATTTTCAAACCAAGGAATAATTCTTTTTCTTCCTCATTTTTTTGCCAATAAGCCAGAATAAGACTTAAGACTGGAGTCACAATGAAAATGTGACAATGCAATCTCCAGTACATACAGATGCAGCTCTAAGCTAATCATAAAAAATAGTATTTCAGATGATCACACATTTTTCAGCTTCATCTGCTCTTTTAGAGATTTTTCTTAACTATAAATTGAGCGCTGGAATTTCATTTGCTTTTCACACTAAATTGCCTCCAAGATTTTATATTCATTAAAATAAATGCCACAAGTTGTATTTTCGGATTGTGGAACTTTATCCTCATAAAATAGTATATTACAGCTAAATCCTCACGTACAGGTAAAGTATAAAGAAAAATATGAGTTATCCTAGCAGATCAAGTATTTTTCCTAACATCAGGAAGTAAGTGGCTCCTTTCACCTTAAAAAGTTAATAAGGAAAATCTTCACCTCTCAAAAATAACAAAACCCACTTAAATGCTAGCAAGTCATGCCTGACATTTGTATAAAAACAAAAATAATCTGCTGTCAGCAAAATGTCCAAGTGCCTCTGTCACTCCTCTCAAACATGAACCTTTCCTTGACTACAAGGGTTTTGCTGTTACACTACGCTCATTAGAATGGAATTTGTGTTAACTTCCATGTACCACGACTTACTAATAGGATTGCTAGCAATTATTATACTGAAATGAAATCAGCACAAACTATTAGATCTGTTTAAACAAGTTAAAAATAAACCTTGATTAAATGTTCTTTTTAAAGAAACTGCTCATTAGGGCTGCAGGGCCTTCCGATAAATTGGTGTTTCATTAACATCAAAGCATGAATCAAGTTTAAACTCACTTACCAAACAAGTTATACTTAAAAAACAGCTTTAAAAAATAACCTGGATTACAACCATCACATAAGATAGTAACTAAATGGCTCCTGATTTACAGAGGTTCGGAGATTTCAAAAGGGAAAATGCTTTCCATGAGGCAGGAGGGAAAGGATATAGAGCAGAACTGTTGGTATCCAGAGGCACCAGATTTATTCCTTGAGCTGGGATGCACACTGCAGTTTGCTAGTATGGAGCCAGAAAGGCACTGTGGGTACTGAACTTGCAAAAGAGTACAAAAGCACACTGTTTACCTCCAGTATGCTTACCTATAAAGAGGGAAAAAAAAAACAATTAAAAATCAAAAAGAATGTGGAGTTGAAACTTGAATAAGGCTTAGGCAAACCATGCATATTTGCTTGAATATTATCTGTTTTCTGTTTCTAAACCTATTGTCTGTCCTGTAGGCTGAGAATACAGATGCTATGTGAAATAAGTCCAATGAAAGGATGGAGGTTAAAAGTGACAAAAGCTTCCAGAGCTGCCTGAGAGGAAAATTTTATTTTCCCAAGCATGCTGCAACGTTGCAGTTTATCCTAAGAACTCAGACTTGACAATTTTGTCACATGTATTTTTAAAATATTCTAATTAACTATTCTTCTGCCATCCCTCTTCAGTGTGAAGAAAGACTTCACAGGCTATTTGAAAAGGCAATGCAAAACTGGGGAGCTTCTCAATATAAGAATGATTTTATAACACTGTCTTGCAATCATAGAATTATTAACAGATTAACAGTAACTCAGTATAAACAAATGTACTCAGTACATTATACCAAGCAGTACATATATTTTGAAAAGCATTTTTAAAATAGCTTTTTGATATCACTATCATAACAGATCATACAGTAATTTTAACTTAGTCTGTCCTTTCCTGCTTCTATCTTCTAAAATCTACTGCTACTTTTCCTGCCCCAGTATTACAAAAATGTTCTGGTTTTAAAAGGAACAAACCTCTCAGTTTAAGTAATTAATATTCCTTAATTAAATTCACCAACCCATAGACAATGAATTCTTTATAAAACTGTGAGCTTGCCTAAAGCAACAAAGTCACACTTTTGTTAAAGCATTTTTAGTGTGTATTTTGCACAATTTTTTAAAGTTTAACCTCTGTGGATCAATGTGCTTCCTTAAAAGACTTTAATAAATTAAAGTGCAGAGAGCTTTTTTTCACCAGGCAGAAAAAGCTGATGAGACAGGTTTAGTTTAATCTCAGGCAATAGAAGTCATTAACCATTCTCTCAGGGATTAAAATATAGCTTGCCCTTTTCTTCTCTCACTTATCATTAGCATCACTTTAATCTCCCAGCGTTTCACACTGCTATTTTAATCATTACTTACTGCCTTTTGACAAGTGCAGAACATGCTTTTTCTCATTGAGGCAATATCCTGGTTTTAGCTGACAAATGTAGGACATAATGTAAAAATATCAAAGTGACATCTCTTAAACACACCTTCATCATAAAAATCTCTAAAGTTACAATATTCCTTTGTCTAATGTTTCTATTGAAATTATCATTTGAAAGGTTTCTCTCTTCCACAGAGACAAAAGTTTGTTCTAAATAACACAACAAATAATTTCAGTCGACGGATACAGAGAGTAAAAACATTTCAGGGTTTTTAAAAATATACACCTTAAAATTTTTGCATATCCCAGCTATATGATCATAAACTTGCAAGTATTTCTTGTACAGAGGAATAGTCTTCCAACATCACCAGGCAGAACTCAAATACATCATGAGAAATGCTGACCTGCATTATTTGATATTTTATTGTGCACTACCCTTGAAAAAAATAAACCAAGTATCTTTCTCTGTCACTTAGGTATTTGTGACTTACTTTCAAGATGAATTTCAGCGAGGGGAGGTGATGTACCTAATGTCATATATAATATTGTTTGAAACAAAAGCATTATAAAAAGCAGTTTTTTTAATTGAATGTTTTATTTGAACCTCCTCAGAAACATTTTAAATGCTATAACCCTTTCAGTTTGAGAAAATCCTATGAAGTTTATTCACAGCTCTACAACTTTTAGTCAAATTTAACACTAAATATATTACTTAGGGTACAAAGTGTGGTCAAACTATCTATATTAAAAACAAAATCCCACAGGATTCATACAGTTATTAAAGTTTCCTGTCATCCTTAGTTTAAGTAAATGAATAATTAAAAGATTTAAAACACTTTCTTTGAAATGCTATTTTGGTTCAAAAAGAAAAACTAACAAAAATAAATTGGTAATGACAGAACTTAAGAAATTATTTTAGTTAGTACTAACACAGTTCCTAATGTTTGGTCCTAAGGTCTTTAATCTAGTCCATCTGTAATGATCTCATAGTACTTTCAACCATTATTTAACTGTTAGAAGAAAAAAACTATGTTGCACTATATGTTTCAACAATAAAATCCCTTCTTAAGCTTCACAAAGCAGAACAATTCATTATTTGATCTCTTTCCAGGTTCAAAGTCTGTCTTATTGCAATACTTCAAAGAAATATGTAATCAAAGACAAACAGCTGTGAAAACAATCTTTTATTACTTTATTATCATCTAGCATATATCTTTAGGGTAAACCAATGAAAATGCTATACAAATAAAACAAATATTTCTTTCAAATATCTCCTTAGCTATAAATAGACATATAGTTATAATCATTTCAAGGTAGGGCCCAGTCCTAGAAGATGCAAGTACAACTCCCACCCTGGTATTTCACAAGAACATGCCTTTCACTAATTAGATCTCGACTCTGCAAAAAGCCAAGCATGCAAGCAATTTCATATTTATGAACTGATTTATATCTTTCAGTTGCAATGTTAATAGGAGTAGTTTTAGCCTGCGAATTGTATTTATAGCTGTGCAGCCATACTTTAATTTCCCATATCATATATTACATTACTCAGAACAATATTCGGGTTGTCAAATCAAGCATTTTGAAACTGAGAAATCTGAGAAGATGGCTTTTGTTTTAATCTGAATTTTGCCTCCTTTTATTTTTTACATTATGTAGTAATTCTTTAGTTATGTGAACCACATGGTATTTTTTCTGAAGATTTTATGTTTCTGCCCATGTTCTGGATAAGCTGTATTAGGGAAATGGGCAGTAATTCAGTAATTTATATGCATCGTCCAGCTATTGGACTATACATTGTCCGCAATTTAGCAGACTATATATACAGAAATATTTGGCTTCTTGTGCTCTTTTTTAGGATGTTCATTAAAAACCTCACGGATTCTGAAGCCTTCTTTTCCAAATATATACCCATATGTAATTTTTCACATATAGCATAAATTAAACGTTGGTAATCCAGCACAGGGAGAATCAGTGAGAAAGATGACACCAGGATTCAGGAACTTTCACCTTCTCCACGTGCACATTCCTCTGCTACGCTAACAAACATGCTGAGCAGCCACTACTTCCATTGATTTCAGTGGCTGTAAGGAGAGTAACAACTGCTGCAAGTAAGAGCCCACATATCTCAAGCTGAGCACCCTGAAAATGAATTATATGCAGTTAGTGGCCATCTGCCAAATGCTTTAATTGAGTTGCTCGGCATCACACAGACAGCCTGTGACAGAAACAGGGACAAAACTGGGTTTGCCAGAGTGTCTTTCTCTTGAATCAATCACAAAAAGCATCCTCTCTCTTTTTGCAGCCTCTGATTTGTTCCAGTTCCTGCAGAAAATGAGCCAAAGTTCCTATAAACAACCGTCCTGTGCACCAAAATAAACACGGATGCTAAATAAAAAATAGCATATGATACACTAAATAAAAACTGTAGTCTAATAATAACAGTGCAAATGCTCCATGGGCTACTGAAGTTGGGTGTTCAGGAATTTTCAGGACTTGGTTTTGTAATCTTGAAAATATATATATATACATACATAGACTCCAATCTTGCATCACAGTATATTGGATTTAATTGATTATTTAGCCTTCATCCTTGCAAAAAATACTCCATTACTGAACATTATCTTCAAATAAGCAGCAGAAGGTTGTAGGAGCCAAACTGAGTTATTGGTGCCACAAGACTGGCTTTAAGCTGATCCAGGGTATGAAGAGTCCTGTTCATCCTGTCCTCCTCTATTTCCTTCCTCTGGGGACTCCTCTCAAAGTTGGCAGAATTGGACCTCTAAATCCAGGTACTTACTTTGATTTTCTATGGGGATACTTTTATACTTTTCGTCATTTTCCTGACCATCTACCGGCCCTGTGAAATTAATTATTTTGTCTGACAGGCAGAATTTTATTGAGGAACACAAACAAGGAGAAGAAAGTGTGTTTCAAAAACATTTGTCTAAGCTAACCCACATCAACAAGAAAAAGCACTGCTTTGATTTCACATCTTCCTTTGCACAAAACTTTCAGTTCCTGCCACAATGCTCAAAATGCAGAAGGTTCTTTCAGACAAGATTTTCTTAAGACGAGAGAATTAAGCAGTCTGTTATACATCAAATGCAGTGATAAAAATCACAATGATCTGACTGCAAACTAAACCACCTTGTTTTCAAACAAGTTTATGCTTAGGATCAGCACAGTAAACATCACTGAGTTCTCCACAAAGAGCTTAGCTGTGTTGCCAGGAACAAAACGTCAAATGCTGCTTAGCTCTAAGCAGCCCCATACCATGAAATATTTTTGAAAGCACCTCCCTGAAAAATTATATCCAACTTTCAAGACTAAAGACAAGAAAATGGAAGTTATGTTCTGATCTGCCACACCAAATTTTTGAGTATCTCACACGATCCTGATTCTTCTCATGTTGAAACCAGTACCATCAGAGGTACCTCTGAATCTAAAGCAATGTTATGACAAAAAATACATCTTTCAATACGTACAGAAAATGTCTTCTTAATCACATAATGTGATGTCTCTACAATGAATTAACAGTCGGAGTAGAAATTTCTCTTTAGCTTCCTACAGTTATCTGACAGTCTATTCTGGAATTAACTGGTAAGGTGGACCTTTCTCAAGTAAGGTGGACATCCTGTCAATTTTTCTTGTGTTCTACAGCTATGGACTAACAGTTTCATTGAATGCATATTTCCAGGTTTCCACATTTTCAGATATGAAAAAAGCTAATTCTGTAATTTTTTTATAGCACGACTTATAGGTTAGAAAATCAGAAGGAGAAAATTCTGTCACTCATGTAATCTGAACTGTAGGTCAACTTCTTCTTCTGTATTCTTTTATGTGTTTATATATGTGAGCGTCATTTTCTGGAGGCCAATTGTAAAATTTAGAAGGCCTAACAATTATAAAAATAATTTTGCTGCATCAGTTCACTTCAAACAGGTCACACAAACATTTCATAAAAGGCCTGGAAAAAAAAAATCACATATTTGGCCAAAGGATGGCCAAACATAATTACTCTAGGTCCTTTTAGCTATGGATTTTATGATTCAGTGTTTAAAATATGATAATTCAGCGAAGAAGGCTGTCCACATACCTAGGACAAACGTTCTCCCCTCAAATACTTCTAATCCATGTATACAAAAACTGACTAGATGTTCTATCCACTCATAATCCCTGGGAAAAGATATCCTGCTGGACATAGACAATCAACTCCTATTCCATATTGCTATGTGAATGTGCCATCTTTCCTTAGATAGATGCAAGGTACCAAACGAAGCAGAAAAAGGAAAGGGTTGCAAGATTTTCTTTCACAGAAAGAGGAAGATGTTGTTTTATACAGTTCAACCAACTAATCAAATCGTTGAGAGATGTGCCACTGAATTCAATTAGAACAGAACAGTGCCTTTGGTTACAAGAGTTTCTGTATACATAAATTTTATAAGCGGGTAGACTGACTCAGCAGAAACAAACAGATGATATCAGCAAAGGTAGTCTTCAAAGGTTAATGCTTAAAACAAGAATCAAAATAAGGTAGCACAAGAAAAAATAAAGCAACAGACATTTGCCCTCAGTCTCAGTTCCACCCACCTTTATGAGGAGTGGTGTCAAGTCACGTCTTTTTTCCCTTCCTACCAAATTACAGCCCTTCCAACAAGTAATTATGTAAAGGGAGAGCGAAACTGAGATTGGGTTAGTCACTTGCTTATGAGTAAACAGGCAATAGTTACTGACTTAAGACATTACTATTATTTTAATTATTATTATAAGCACACTCGTATCAGCTACCCGAGTCACCCAACTCTTTAGGGATTTTCTTGTAAAACTGCAACAGAAAATTTTCAGTTTCCTAAGTGTTGCATGGCTTATGAAGCCATGGATGAGGTTTCCAGATCTACAATGCTCAAAGTACATGCTCAGCATTCCACCAGATGTTAATTTTAAAGCTATATTTAAGTGCTGAGCTGCTCATGAAAGCTACCTTGTCTTCAATTTTAGGTGCTTCCTAAAATACTATCTCTTTCTATATGAATGCTTCGGTTAATCTGGGGCATAGTTGCTTTCGCTCACAGTGAGGAGTCTAAAGATTCATGTACATTTAACAAAAGAATAAAGAAACACAGAAGCTGTAAAGTGTCTCAGCGTGTTATGGGAGTTCCCATTGGTATATAGGCAGCCTCCTATGCAGCATCCTCCATGCCAGCACTGCAAACCTGTGGCTGACCATCCTTTTAATCCCAGTATTGCTATTCAAATTAATAATTTCTAATCTATAATACTATAATAATTAAAAAAAAACAACTTGATGCACTAAATGGAATAGGGGAAAAACAACTGAATCCAAATGCAAACACAGCTAGTATGTCCTTCTAGGACAGATCTGCTGAGAACACCTTTCCATGTGGAAATAAAACAAAAAGTATTTCAAGTGTAGGTCAGATCTTTATGTCTTGTACAGAGAATGGGCTCTGAACAAAGAAGAAGGTGAAACTCACCAGCATAATAGAAAGGGAAGACATTTCTAGACTAGATCTAGTGTAATTTCCATGTGGTGAGTACAGGAGCATCTAAGCTACAGTGTTTGTTAATGTTAACAGAAAAATTGTACCTTTCAGATTGTTTTAATTTTCTTTAAAAAACCTTAAAATAAAAAAGTTCATGCAAATGCACATGATTTACCTGAGAAACAGAATTCTTTTTATGTAATAGGTTTCTTCATTCCTATGTAAGGTACATTTCTGGGACCTTATAAACCTTAACAATGTCTACGAAGGATATTGACACTAACAAAAACCTGATCTTATTTTTTATGTTACTGTTTTAAAATGAGTTAACTAGGAAAGAGAAAGAACATCAAGTTGTTTGTCTTCCAAAAGAACAGATGTAAGAGAACCTTTTTTATTTCAATACCATTAAGAAATACTTCATACCACATAAAACTTCCTTTCAGTCATACTGAACTTAGGACTTTGAAAAAAACACTGAGAAGACAAAACTGTGTGAATAGCTTACAACAGATTTAAAGCCTCTGTGAAAATGTTCAGTCTTCAAAATCTGGTTTTTTACACATTCACTGAGGCTTGGGATAAATGCCTGGAATACTGGTGATGGATACATGCATAATGTGGTGGCAGAAGAGATTATTGAAGAACTAGATGAACTATATGAGAACAAAGAACTGAGAGGAGAAGGACCTAACAATGAAATTTTTCTACTGTGTGTATATTTAGCAATAGCTGGTATTACTACTAAAAAACAAATCCGTAACACAAAGTTAAGTAACTGTTCTAGAAACATACAGCAAACCATGAAGAATACACTATTTCAGATCTATTCCAATGTATTTTCAGTAAATGGACCAGACAACTGTCTTAAGCATCCTCTGAATTGTCCATTAAAAAAATGTAAGTCATCACACTGTGTGTTAATATTTGCACTGAGACCTTTCTAACAACAGATGTCTACATGAAGAAAAACAGGTTTATCTACACACTAAGTAGATAGTGCAGTGTGATTATTCTAGCCCTTCCCAAACCGCTTCTGAAACTGGATTCTTCTGGGATTCTTCTAGGCCTCCTGTAGTGAAATGCCTTTAAAATGCCCCTCTGCATGTCAAAAGACTTCTGCCAAATCACAGGAAAACTTACTCTCTCCTAGAAAAAAAAGTAAACAGACAGATCCAACGAATTCTGTGGGACTGATCACAGAAGTGAACTCCAGAGCTTGCTTGACCCTTTTTACCCATCCCTCAGAATCCTTTCAAATAGCCTCAAGCACACATCCAAGAGCTGTTTATCAAAAGCATCCTGGGTGATCTCTACTGTCAAGATGTACAGTAAGTGAGATACTTCTTTAAGATAAGTTGTGTTTAAGAATTAAAACATCTTGGAAAAACAAACAGACAAACCCATCAACTCATCAGAGAAAAGTACAGAGTGAAGTGTGTCATCTGTACAACATCAGAAACATTGTTAGCAAGCAGGGATATTTTGGGCTACCCAAAATCCAAATTTGCTGTGCAAAACTTGAATAAGGTCTTGCTCAAAGGTCTTGATAATTTTTTGTTAAGTGCAGAATAACCAGGATTAAAAATATAAGTGCTTATTTTAATTGTTCCATAATTTAAGTTCTGCAGACTCTAATCCCAAGGGAAGGAGGACATGAACATGCAAGGCAAAAGCTACTCCCATATAAAATGGTTTTGTAGCTGAACATTAATGGAAAAAAATAACCTCCTAGCTATGACATCATTGTTTCACCATTAGCAACCACAGATCAATGGAGAACATTATAAAATTTCAGTGGGGGAAAAATAAGGCAAGGTTTCCCCCCCTGCCAGGGGAAGAGGTTTTTTCCTTCCAAAATATGGAAGTTTTAAGTGCGACATGAATTCACAGAGCAAAGTGCAAAAATCACCAAGCTGTCATAGACACATGCAGGCATAAGACTAAAAATATACAAGCTTGCTTGAATATTATCATGATTCCATCCATGCATGTTCACACAAATACACAGGCATTAATTCTTCACATTATTTCCAGCTATTCTACAGAGCCCTGTCCACTGCTCAGTGCAGCACAGCACATACTGTGTGAGGAAACATTCAGTGCAAATCAACACTAACTGCAATTTAAAATCTGTTGCAAGGCTTCTCCTTACTTTATCAGAAGTTCTGTCACAACCATGCGAGGATATTAAATATTTATTTGCAACATCTGAAATCTCAAAGATTTTCCCAGTGTAAATGAAATAGAATTTAAAAGCGAATTGGGGACTTTTGCTTTGTTTCAACTCCAGTTAAAGGTTATAAAATATGCATTAGAATGGGCTGGCACAGATTAAGAGAACACAAAGCATTTATAATTTCATGTTTACCACTTTTCCCAAGAAGTCTAATTTATTTGCCCTAGGGAATTATACTTTCCATAATATTTAACATTCTAAATATGATGTGATTTCTATAAAGTAGGTCACACAAAACTTGTAGAGAGTCTCAGAGGGTGGGGAGGAAGGTTAAGCAAGTCTATTGTTTGTTCTGTTTACCACACATGGTAAACTGACAATACTTAAACACTTTTTTTTTCTACTTTTTTTTTCTACTTCTTTTTTTTTTTTTTTTTACTTTTTTTTAATCTGAGTCTTTTCTTCTTGGACCAAGGAATTTTCTCCGTCACAGAGTAATAGAGCTTGAAAACTCCAGCATCAGCAGGGAAGGCAGGCACTCCTTAGCCAGCCACTGTGTGAGAGAGAAAATGCAATTAAGGCTCCCACCAGGGACAGAGAACTAAACAAAACCTGCGTCTTCACACAAGAGCCTTTTTCTTCAATGTGAAGTACAAGGCCTCAAATCTTGTTGGTGAGATGCTAGCATTTAGGACAACACACTTTCAGATTTTCTCACAGAGGATCAAAGTAAATAATGCAAGGGCAGCAAACAAAAGGGAAAACTCCAGCGCGCTTACATTAAAAAGAGATTACAGGGGGCTTACAAGTGATTGAAGGAATAGATGACATTTTCAGAAACATATAACTAAGATCTTTAAGTACAGCTAGCACAGCGATCTGAGTAATTCACTGACATTCTAGCAGGAGAGACATGCAAGCAAGTTATGTGTTCAAATACACAATGCAAAAAACATGATAATTGCTATCTCACGCATTTAATGTGAATTCAACTATTCCTGATCTCACTGAAGTCAAGGGAAGTTTAACTACTGATCTCAAGAAAAAAGAAGTCTTATGGCCTACTTTCAGTCCACATCTTTAATTTTTCTTCATCCCTGTCCTCATTTAAATAAATGTTAATAGCATGGCTAATTAGGATTGTTTCAAGATGTGCATGGAAAAAACACTTTTCAGTGTATCCACCCCCTTCACATGCCACCACAAACCTCTGTTAATTCCAACTTCCGTTTCCTTTAAGAACAACAATCATTAATAAAAGTAGTAGCCGTTCTTTATATCAAGTCATCAATGCTAACAAATCTTCTGTATCTCAAGATGAACACATTTCGCCCATCCTCAGATCTTCGAGGCTTTCCTAACTGTCTTGACACAGAACTCAGGAAAACAATGACAAATGCATAGCATTGCTTGATGGTTTTTAAGAGGTTCCTTATGACAAATGTCATCAATGTCTTATTCACTTTGCTGGGACACAGTTGTATTAAACCATGACTGAATGTGACCGGGAAAGAGAAAACTTACATGTTGAGAAAAGAAAGGAAGACGAAGCTTCAGTGAAAGTACTGAAGTGAATCAAATGCACTTCAAGTAAGGTTAAAGAAAAAGCACTTCAAAGAAAGAAAAGGTTTTGTTCTGGTGAGAAATGTTGAAGATGTCTGTTGCCCATAGCACACACATAGAAATTCTTTGCTTAGTTCTGACTCCATTAGAAACATGAAGCTGTGGATGAACATGCTCACTGAGTGTTGTGTGCTTAATGTAATGTAGTTGTGTGCATAAAGTGTGCCTATTTTCAGAAACTCTTTTTTTACCCCATTATCTGCCTACACTGCCTTTCAACTCCATGGATTGACACCTCAGGATGATGATTTATCTCTATCCAAGAAGCTTCCACTAGATGCCTGGGGCAGAATCCATGAGAATCCCAAGCATTTGGTCCAAGTCAGTCATCTAAGCTCCCTCCCCCTGCGGTCAACAAAGAGAAAAGAGGAGAGGGAGCATACAGAGACATGCACCCCCAGAGAGCAATGCATCACAACTGCCTTACAACACCCCCTAAAAGTGTCTATCTCCATTAGAGACAAAGTCCATGACCTCAGAGAATCCACATGACTAACTCAGACTAGCTGACTAATTTCTAGATGACAAAAGTTAGTGAGATGAATCCCACTATCAGACCATTCTGGCTGATAATGAGCAGAGTAACTCTCTCAAGAACTGTACTGTTGCGAGCTCTATCCACAACTGCCTATTCCACAGAAACTGAAGAACAGCATTGTTTGGGACAGTTAAATCAGGTTCCATCTAGATGTCTTCCAATGTCACTGAAAAGCAATCCATTAAATCAAATTATTCTTTCCTCTTTCCAGTCCCATCCTCAAAATGCCCCATTTTTTTCAGTTAAGAGTCTTGGTACAGCAAAACATGCCAAATTCCAATCTTTCTTGTTTCCTACCAGTCTCCTCTTTTTCTACTATTTGTAATAATTTAACTTTTTATCAAATAAAATGTATATTGTGTTAAAAAAAAACTGGTAATACCAACAGTATTGTGTTTTATATACCATATCTCTTTTATTATCAGAGTAACAATAATAATGCTATCTTATAAGGTTGGTAAAACAAATGCTGCAGTTGTTACTTCAGAAAAAGTATTTAAGTAAATGGATGTCTTATCTCCAGAAAGACTTGCAAGATCTGTAGGGCTTCCTGTGAAAGCCTTTTAAGACAGACAATACTTCAGGACTGACCTTTCCATATATAGTTAATCTGCTTTCTATTTACATGAGCATACACTCAACTGAAACAAAGCAGGTATGACCTAAACCATGGCAATTCAGCTAACACCATGAAAGAAAACTGAATTATATAAAAAACAAATTAAACCTGTCTTCCACCCATACATACAAACTGCATATTTTCTGCAAATTCTCCCAGAGAAATAGCAGCAACATATCCTGAGTGAAGACGTTGTCCAGTAACCATTACAAGGGAAAATGTATGCATATTCTTAGCATTCAGTAGTGTCCCCAAGATCTCCTCTGATGAGCTGATGCTGCTACTGAGCACTGTTTCAAAAAACACTCAAATATTGATTTTAAACATTTCACTTCAGTTGGGTAAAAGCCTACTAAGTAAAGTTAATTTTCAAGGAATTAGCTAGAGCTGGAAAACGCAAGTAAATCACACTAATTTTCATTTAATGGCACTAATGAAACAAGATAAATATTGCATATGACTTATTACAATTTTGTTTTGAAAATCAAACAGTTCAGAAAATAATCAGTAGGCATTCAATCAAGGAGTATTTTATCATGTGTAAATACAGGGAATTAAATTCAATTCCTACCATTTTATACATTCATTGACTTTTATGTCCTTTGTATATTTTTATTCTGTTTCAAGAAGTCTGGATCTAATTTAGAAAGAAACTGAAAAACAAACTATGAAAACTAGCAAATATAAAAAGCCTATTACTCAACCACAGAAGATACTGTCAGGCTTCATTATTTAGATGAGCGTTATAAGTTATTCTATTGTGTGTTCTGTTTAAAATTAGAAATACATAAATTAAAATTCTCATTGAGATTAATTTCAGGAACTGAAATAGAATTTAAAATGTAGACTTACAGTGATGTCTGGAACTGCTGCATGTGGTGATACTTGATACATACATTTGTATCACAAAGCAATTGGGATTTAGGATACGTTGCAAACGAGAGGAATGAAAAATAATAATAATGGTAAGACTTGAGTTAATTTTCGGTAGCTAGGAGAATGCATTGTAATGCAGCAAAGTTTTTTGTTTGTTATAAAAACAGACATTAGAATATATTATTAAATGACACTTTAACCCATTATTTGAGTTTTGCTTGACATACACTCATGTATGTATATGTGAGTGATTGCTTATGCAATAAGCCTGGGAAAAAATGTAAATTGTATTTCCTCATAGTAAACTGCAACTGAATTAGACTACTGGGCAGACATAAACAATGCAATCAAATTCCCTGGCTTTTTATTGAGCTTCTATTTGACTTAGTATATATTTGAAAACAAAAAAAAAAAGAAAAAAAATTGTGTTTCTCAGGGTCTGTGACATTGCAGGCCATGAGAGATTCAATGTCAGTGCCGACATACAAATTTATTAGTCCATAAAATTTGACATTCTCTATTTATTCACAGAAAGGACAAATAAGATATTTTTTCATACTTACCAGAAATATCTGGGAGTGTTTATATGCTGCTCCATCTGGAGGATGCAAATAGTCGAGGCTGCTTTACAATTCAGCAGGCAAAGGCCTGCTGAAGGATAACAAATGACTTCATGGTGAAACAGCTATTGAAATTCTTTCAGTACGTGATATTAAAAACAACTGAACAAACAGAGATAAGAGACAAATAGGATTTGAAACAGACCTTTTTTTTTTTTTTTAACCAGTGCAAAAGAAAAACAAATGGAGCTCCTAGCTGAGTCTATACCTTTTACTAATTTCTAAAGGTAGTTTTATTTTGTACTTAAGACCTCTTATAGAACGATAGACACTGAATGATAGGTGTTGACCAAGTTTAGTGTCCTAGATATGAAAATGGTAACAGGACACTCTCTCTGGAACCCTAAAGATGGGACAGGAAGGACTTTATCATTCTACAATATGGTTGTTTTCCAAAGGGGAAAAAAATTACTTGCTCCCTATGTGTACGAGACATTCAACACAGAAAATGTAGTAAGCATTTACAAGCAATGAAAATTTAACTTTATTTGAAAAGCCAAAGTTGTCTCTGTCAGAAGTTTAGTTAAATGACCAATACAGCTAAACAGCTGATGAAGCATGAAAATGACCATGTATTTCAAAGATGGCAAAGAAGGAGGCAAGGAAAAAACATTTTTACAAATTATGCTGTGATGTGATGATTTAGGATTTCCATTTTTCATGGCATGATACTGTTATGCTCACTAAACTGCATACTGCCAAAAACCCCAATAACAAACCCCCTAAAAACATGCAATTGCAAATTATTTATATCATAAAAGACTTCTGGAAGTCCTCTGGTCCAATTTCTACTTCCAGCAGTGCTAGCTTTCATTGGGCCAGCTTATAACAAACAGTAGCTGACACCGATAGGCAGATATGCCACAGCGGAAAATCTACCCCAGCTGTTGGGCTATCGTTGGGTGAAATACAGGTTGTCTCTGAAACACAATCACACAGAGCCCAGTAAACTCCCAAAGTCTCCAAACACATCAGTAACTCAGGGCACAGTCCACTGTGTACTGCTATGCAGGGGAGAAATTCCATGCAGAGCCCTGATCATCATAATTTCATACCCCGAGGCATGGGACTGGATTGTTTGTATTTCAACAGGCATTAATATAGATGCTACTGTAGTCACACAACTACTCAGATCTTTAAAAAAATTCTCCACAGTATTTGGCTTAGCCACCTCCTGCATCAGGGAATTTGTGGCTTGAAGATGGACCCAATCACAGTAATTCCTCTGCAAGGAATTGCCATCTCAGTGGTGCTACATACACCCTCACCATCCAAAAAAACTCTGCAGATCCTACATAAGTATATTCTGTTTATGTATTTCTGTATTTCTCAAGTACTAGAACCTTTCTTTTCTCTTTCAGAACAAAAGGGAAAAACTGACAATCGAACCAATCTGAAGACAAATATCCATTCCTAAATTTAAGCCTACATCACAAAATCAAGTGCAGCCGCACTGGTTACAGTCACAACTTTTACCACTTCCTATCAGGGTTTTAATAAAACCTTGCTCTACCTGCTCACAAAATTATCACTGATTGAGGTAGCATTTCTCAAGAATATATCAACATAGCACAAGTATATTTACCCCAACTTTGCACCGAAATGGGAGCATGTGCAAGATGAGACACCAATCTTTATGCAATGCAAGAATTCATGCTGACAAATGAACAGTGCTTCGCAATATAAAACTCACATCATTTTGTCACCTTCATACCAATCCACTGGTTGCCTTCACTCCACACTACAGAAGACAAACTTTGGAAAACTAACCCGAAGTAACAAAACTGTCTGGGCTAGACAAGCCTGGGTTATCACCATACTTCTGCTCCTCCAGATACAGACACAAACTCCAACAGCCCAAACAATGCAACCAAGTGTGCTGCTTCACAAGACCTTCTTGCTTTAATACACTTCAAGCACAGTGACTGATGTACAGAAAAGTTTAGTGTTCTGCTAGAACTGTGGTGAAATATAAGACCTAGTATTTTAGTGTTTCTTTTCCTTAAAACTTGCTTTCCTATTAAAAAGGGGGGGCAGATAACATAATTTGTTAAAAACGTCCTATAAACAGCTTCTGGCTACATACAAACAAATGAAATATCAGAACTTTTTATTTCAGCAAAATACAGAGTCTAAGTGCATTAGCTTATTCTCCTAAGCTCAAAATGAAATATAAAAGGGAAAAAATTAGACCTACATGATTTCTGTACTTTCTTTACTTGATAGGATGTAAAATACTGTGCAGATTTAAATCCACTTCTGTTAAGTAGCATTTGGCATTTCAATCAGAAATCCATCAGATGTTCTAGTTTAGCAATCTTAAGGCTGCTACAACTCCCTCGAGAAAAGATATTTCATGTTCCCCAGAGCGCAGGTATTCTAAGAAGTTACTTGCTTAGTAAGGGGACATTCACGAAATGTTACAATTTCAACCTAATTAGAAAGAAATCTTATTAATTAGATAATCATCTAAAAGGATATTAGATTTTTTAGATGGAGGGCAAAACAGAAGCACAGTAAGGCCCCATCTTTTCCTGCCATTTTATGTAACTGCTCTTTCAAATATCAGTTTACTTCTCAGATCATTGAGAGTTTAACAAGTTAATCATAATGGAATAAGAAAGCTATCTGTTGAAACAACTCTCAATGGCAAAGCAATCCTCCTTCATTGTTGTATGTACTTCTACGTATGTATATAATACTTATAGACAGGTAATTTTATGCATGCCCGAATATCTCCATGCTTAAGTTCATGGAAATGTCATTTCTCAAGGAAAAGTCTGTAATTTTTAAAAGTACTCCTTCGTTTCAGAGTAAAACAAAGATATAACATTCCACAGACCTTTCTTTTTCCAGCCAAGTGATACACTTTTATCAAAACTACTTACTGAACCCTATTTTACTTTACTGAACATAGGGCCTCTTCATTTATTCTAAATGTTTCTGTTCCAAATCTCTAAAGTATAAAGAGAGAAAGCACTGAACCCTTCCTTTTCACCATCTGCTTTCAGTAACTCTAATCAACAGACAGAATACACAAATCTAGACATTCAAGCTTCAGACCATGGAAATAATGTGTTTAAATGGTTTTATGTAAGAATAGCAGCTACCTTGGACTGGCTGCAACACTCCTTGTTCTACTGCCCCAGTGCAACAGGGTGGTGTGTTTGTTATTCCTATGGCTAGAACTTCATAGATTCTAATTGTATTTCCCATATAGACCAACTAATTTAGAAGTTCAAAAGCTGACATATCTCATTCAGAGAACTTGCATATTCCTTCTGACAAACCAGAATGTAAACTTATCTTTCAGTTTATTTATCTCCTGTAGGACAGCATAAAGTTTATCTTACCTTTTCTAGTTAAGAAAGGTGTCTGAGCTTCCTCAGCACTTAAAGGGTCAAAATTTATCATTTCAGTTCATCTAATAAGTAATGTTTTTGCCGAACAAAACCAATTCCCAATAAATTCTCACTGTATTTGTGTGCTCTGATTTGATTTAGAGGCCTGTGGGGAGACACCATTTGGTAGCACAGGAACACAGAGGGGTAGGTGGTGCTGAGGAGAAGTAGAGCTCATGTGCCAGAAGTGTTATTGTGTCAGGTTGATTTATTGAGTGAGCTTCACTTCACCGAATGTTCCGAGATATTTATTTCCCTAAAGGCTCTGCAAAGATATGAACAGACCTGCATCCACAGATGTCATCATTGCTCATTTTACCGAGTCATGAAATTTTCTCAACTGCAATTTGTCCATCTAAAATTGCTGCAACAGAACAATGTCAATAGTAGCTTCCTACTCATACTACCTCCCTCTACTACACAGCCTTGCCACATCCATCTCCTAACTTCAGTGAATTTAAAGACACAGAGTTCCCTCCCTTTAGATTTTATCAAGCACTAGCTTTTCTTAACCCACTAGGTAATGGAAATAAATTTAAAAATGCAAATAAAGGGAGTAATTAAGATGCCAAAAGTAATGAATTAATAGTGCATATGACTGAACAGATGAAAGAACACCAAGTGACAAGAGAAATGTCCTACTTGTTGGACTAAGATCCCATTACATGAAATTAAGAATAGTCAGCTCTATCCTTTTCCTAGGACTTTTTGTTTTGCTACTTTGTTTTTCAACATTAGGTACTGAGAGAAGTGAGCAATCACTCTTGCTCTACTCATAATAGTAAAGAAGAAACAGATTATGTTGGTCCTGACTTGATTTTAAAATAGCGTGGAAAGGAAAAAATAGAATATTTCTATATACCTATATAGAAATACGCAAATTACACATAAGTATACTGAATGTACATATGCTGTCACATGTTCAAAAAAAACTTTAACTTTCCTAGAAATAATATAGAACTTAAGGCATTTTAAGAGCTGGAAGTGATAGAAAAAGTGATATTAAAAAGTGATATAAAAAGTGACATAAAAAGTGATATGAAAAGTGATCTAAAAAGCAAACATCCCAGGCAACAAAAACAAAACAGTCTGTAAGTCAATTATAATTTATGAAAACTAAGATATGAAGAAAAAAAAAGATTTTGTATTAAACACAAGTATTAAGTTCTACTTAAAACCTTAAAGTGTTCCTTCAGGGTTTCAGAAGGATACTGTCCTTTTACACAAAGTTTCAGGTGCTAGTTGGATTTCAATAATACAGTCTATAAACAGGATATTACAAATAACATAAGCTCTTGTACGAACTTTATCCGAAATGCTGCTTCTCTGCTACAGGAGAAGGTCTATTTAAATATACATGTAAAAGTGAGCACTTGTGACCTATGTCAGAATACACTGTTTTATTTAAATATGTTAATATTTCTCATTATGCCATTAACAATAACCTTCATCCATTTGTGAAAAACATTTTGCCAAGCATGCACATAAAAAATTAGCAAGTGAAGCAAAATCACCTTAATTTGCTTTGGACCAGCAAATAACCAACTAATTTGCAGAAATCCCTGCCAAGCACTCATATTAAATGCTTCATGCTTATTTTATGACCTCTGCTGCTCCTCTCCTTCCCAGGCCCTGAATCATATGATCATTAACATATTGCAAGGTCTGAAACTTTATTTTTACATTCTTTAATTAATGCCTGTTTATAGAAGGCCATAGGACTTCAGATCCAGTTAATGAAACTTCGCTCCCCCAGGCCCCTGGAGCCCAATAGAGAGCTTTCTCCTCTGTTGTTTTAGTAGCTTTTTTCCAACTGTTTGTTTATACACACTTAATTGATCTCTTTAGTCCCAGAAGCATTCCAGAGACACAACCTGTTCTGAGGCAAGCTAAAGTTTTTTTTTCCCCTTCTTTATAAAAGCCCTGATTGCCCAAGGTTATCAGTTTTAATTTGAAAGTTGAAGATTCAGCTTTATTTACACTGTCTAAAAGACAAAATTGATATGGGCCCTGAAGTGTTCATTTTTACATTCATACGCAGCAGAGTGGATTGCAAACACATACTGTATATAATTATTTTGATGTAGAACTAAGTAATTACTAAACACTGCTATGTCTTGTTTTATTGCATTTAAAGAACTCAGTCTTCATAACAAGTTGAAAATAAGAACAAATCAGCCTGCCAATGCATGAAATTTTCATGGCTCTTCAATTTACATTTTACATATTCCCTATGACAAGAATTTCGATTATGCTATTCTCTTTTTTCTGCTATAATTAAATTAAAAAAAGTAATTGGCTGGTGCTGCACACTGCTGCAATGTCTTAATCACATAGACAAACAGTTTTACAATAGCTTACACCATTTGCCACATGGGGCAATGACATTATTGTACCAGGCTATAAACCAGGAGACAGATATCACATACCAGCTATCAACTACTGGGTTGAATCTCCTGGTGCCTGCTTGTGAAAACAGAGGAGAGAGGTACATTTAGTATGTTGATTGGCAACTCCACGGCTGAAATCTTAATTAAGTACAAGTGACCAAGACTAACAACATTTTAAAAGCAAACGTTTCTGGTTAAAATGAGTGACACTAGAAACATCTACTTTGATTTCAAGATGTAAAAGTCCTTGAGCAGAGAAAATAACACAATATACCACCGCTTTAAAAAAAAAAAAAAAGGAACTAAAAATACATTCAAGGTTGTTTTTAAATGTGAAAAATAACACAGCTAGCAGCCATCAAATAACTTTAATTCAGTATAATCAATCTTTTTCAATAGGATAAGAAAAAAATGCCAGCATAAAAGACACAGTTGCCCTTAATTATAATTTCCTAATCACCTAAACCAAATTAGACAATATTTCCTCTGTGTTCCTGTTTACAAAAAAACTACCATGAGAAAATAAAAGGCTTCCAAAACTATACTTCCATCAGGAATATTTTTAACAGAACCTGGCTTCTAACAACTGCTACCATATTCAACCTGAAAAGAAATGCATTTAAGAACCTATCAAGTCATTTAACTTGAAACTTGTGAGACTTTTTAGATGGGATTTCAATTAAATTCAAAAGCTGTTAAACTGAGGATTTCTCTAAAACAGAAACTAGTCCTGTAAGTTCCTATGCTTTATTATTTTACTGTTCTCAGTTTCTGGGATACACATACTGGGATCCCAGTTATAAAGTCAACTGGGATCATAAAATGAGCATCTCAGTGTCTAATGAACTCAACCGAACTGGCGTGCTAGGAGAGCACCTAGCACAACTTAAATTCCTTGCAAGAGTCACCATGATTGGCTTTTTATTTTCTACCCCACAAAATCATCTTCTGTGGAAAGTTTCAGAGATCTGAGAATTTTGCTAGACAATGAGATGCAGAGGTTGAGGTCCTTCACGTGAGAAAGCTCAAAACCACATGAGCTTACCTCCCAGGAATACACATCAGACAAGTGGCCAGGTGATCAATATTACAGATGGCTATTATTCAAACCCATCATGCAAAATCATTTAACATTTTATGATCACAAATAATTAGAAATTAGGGCACTCACTAGTAGCCTACAGCCCTCCTTCTATATTCTTTTTAGGGTAAAAAAAATGTTTTCACCTATTACATATGGAAGCAACATTCTGAGTGTTGCTCCAGAAGTTAAAAACATTTTCATTGAAAAGCACTTTTATACTAAAGTTAAACCTAGGTGTATATAAGTATTAGTGGATATGATACCTGCACATCAACATTATAGTTACATTATCTGGATTTCTTTATGTGGATTTTCTTCCACTTCAAGGAAGTAAAAAGATTTTGTACTATTTCTCACTAAACTGCGTTGTTAGAAGAGAACTTACTGTAGATATTAATTCTAAAATGCAAACACTAAACTCTTAACACCAAATCGCAGCTATTTGATGCTTAGAGACAGGAGACCAAATCAGAGCAGCAAGTAGATTCTAATTGCATGGAATGGGAGAGGTCTAATAGTGTGTCTCAAAAACCTGGTCCTTAGCATATAGTAGACTCCAACATCAATACTAACAGTTCCGTGGTTCCTTTCAAAAACTCATGCTGATAAATCAAATCCATCTTGTGTTAAGAACAATGAAGCCACCATAGGGGGGTATTTAGTTTTCCTACTTAAAATCCCACAGAATCTAATGAAGCTGACCCTAGAAAAGAAATGTGATGGGAGGACTCCAGAGAATTAGCCAAAAATCTTATAGCTGTTAGTGTAAACTCATTGAACTGGAAACGGTTGTGTATATACTTCCTACCTATAAATCTCTCATATCGTAACTGATTAAGGCAGAATAGGCATGATCCTGTTCCCACTGATGACAATGGCAAAACTCCAATTGACTGCTTCATTCCTGGATTTGGCAAAAGAAGAATTCATCAGCTACCAATTACTGTTCAGCACAAAGGGCTTGGATGTGCCCTAAAGTTTTTCTTACCTCAGCCAAAAGATATTTTCTCACTTTAACCTATTTGTATTTCTACTGCTAAGCAGAACACAGAGGACTGAAGTCATGCAGAGGGCGAGGAAAGCCTACGAAACTTATTGTGTAAAGAGACAATCTGTGTTAAGATTTCTTAATACCTCTTGTGCTCCAAGTCTCAAAGTCCATTTCTATTATTTTGTATTACTTTCAGTATTTCTTGAAAAGAGCAACAGCCTTTGTCTATGTCATCTAACAATGCAGTCCCACTGCTTTGAAGTGCTACTGTAGCACAAAATAGTAAGGGAAAAAAAAAATTACATTTTACCACTACATCTCTAAACACTCTGTACCAAGAACAGCACAGTAAACTGTCTCGAAGACTTCAGGTCAAACCAAGATAAGGACATTGATTCCTTCAAGCAATTTACAATATTTTACTAACTCAAATCAGGAAAGACTGAAAAACATGGAATTTATTTAAATGAAATTTAGTTTTTCTCAACTTGACCCTTTAGAAATGCTCAAGGGAATCAGTGTCAGGCATTGGAGGGCCACTGCTGCAACAAGGGTTTCAGGTATGACACTGCTCTTTAAAAATCCTCACCAAGATCTGATCAAAGGAACTGGCAACCCCAAGCAACTGTATCCAAATTGAGCAGCATCAGGCCACAACCTTTATCAAGACTCGCTCTTCTTACATCTAATCCGCCAAGCCAGTGGAAGAAAGTGTAACACCAGACTTCTTCTGCTGGTATAGAAAGATGCAGATCACGTTTATACAAGATGTTGCCTTTGCTATGACTGGGGGTTTTTTTGTTTGTTTTGTTTATTTTTGGGGGTTTTTTAAATTTTTTTTTAATATATTTCCTTGTTGGAACCTGTTTAAACACATATATAGCTTGGTTAGCACCCATAAATGTAAAATAACTGATTTTAAAAAGAAATTTATTTTTGTGGTATTCTGTTAAAAAAAAAATAAAATTGAAAATGGAGGTTAGACCTAAATTAAGCCCATTCTGAAATGCAAACAAAGCTAAGTTAGCTCCTCGCTTTCCCTCAGACTTGGAAATTTCATTCACGACTACAACATTTACCTCACAAAGCAAATACTTCAGTATCACTGTATCACTGTGATACATGGAACAGCCAGGAACTTAAGTTCTGGACAAAACAGCTCGTAGGTGTGTGAAACACTTGTAATTCTGTACAAAGAAGCAATCCTTGCTGCAGATGTTCAGCGAAAAATAAAATTAGAACAACATTTACGTAAAGTGTGCCAGTATGAACCCTGGGTCCCTGGAAGCACTG
>VZSR01003803.1:33802914-33863556 GCA_013398615.1 Brachypodius melanocephalos
AAAAAAAAAAAACCACAACCAAAAAACAACAAACAGTAATTGTGCCAAATGATGATACTATGTTTTGTGAAATTTTCTACCTCTCTGTTGGAAAAGAAGCTGATTTTTCTATTAGTACAAGCCACACAGATGTCCATTGCAGGAGGAAAGCATGTTTATACCACAAAAGAAGGCTCTAATAACTCATAGATGCCACAGGCATTTGTGAATAATGAGAGCTAAGATTAACACAGAAACATTACAAATATTATTGTGAATAGAATACAATACATAATTAACTCTTCACATTTTAATGAAAAATAGCAGAATTTGTTATTTCAAAGGTTACTTATTGTTGAATTTGCAGATAATGTTAAGTATGGGGGAGCTGCCTAACTGAACATATATTTACAGAACCAAGATAAGAATAACAAACAAAAAAGCCGCAAATTTGATTTGCATAAAATATACATGGTGAAACTTTGACTGCAATTTATATTGCTTTATTTTTTGGAAAAATATATAAACAGATTTTTTTGAAAAGCTGGTATCTTTTAGACCAGAATCTGTTTAACATTATTATATATGTTACACTTTCATGTGTGTATTATATAAAACAGCTGAAAAATATAAACTTTGATAGTTGGATCTACACAGAAGTGTGTAAAACAATAACCTTAGGGACACATTCTTCAAAAACAGTACACAGGATTTAGCCACACATTTGCCATTAAAATTAATGGGAGTTATTTAGCTATAAATCCTGAAGAAAAGACTTTGAAAATGTACCCCTTAAAGTCAACACCATCAACATAATGCACAAGGATGGAGGAAAATTGAATTTTGAACAATGAAGAACTTGAATATAAACCATGTGTAGTATTTTCACTGAATGATATTTCGGTATCCTGTAAAGCAACTTTATTGCCTAACTGCCATATTAAAAAACCCACACCTAATATTTTCAGAAATGCGATAAATAAGAACAGATGATTACTTCCATTTATCAGAGGTTAAAGTCACAACAATAATGAGAAATAACTCCTCAGTAAGTATCTAAAATGGAACTGAAATCTATCCAAAGAACATTTTTAAATCTACTGAATGTGCTTCTAAAAATTTAGAGGTGTTAGTACTGAGGGTTTTTTCAATACAGAAATCCCACATACAAACATATCTACTATATACCGATTCCTGATTTAATACACCCGCATTTTTCATGTTTTCCTCTACTTTTCATATTAAAGAACCTTTATTTCTTCTAATAGCCTCAAGCAAGTCTCCTTCTAGTCTCCTAAGCAAACATTAACACTTACATTAGAGTAACACTTGTAAAGCAGCTTTTCTTTTAGTAAAATGAAAAAAGCCACCAGTTCATCACTGAATTAATCCCATAGAGAGACCTGATCCATTTGTAGTCCCATTCCAACCCTGCTCTCCCAAATGTCCACTTCCTTCTCCTGTGCTTCCCTAGAGAAGGAGGAATATCAAAGCATATTCTACTAAAAGCTACTTTTCAGCATTAAAAGTAAGCTGGAAAGTTTAGTTTGGTTTAAGATTATGACAAAGGCTGTCCCATCATTTCAAATGGAATTTCGTGAGACGAAGACTAAAGGACAGTGCCACCCTTCACCAAAAAAGTTTCCAAACATGCTTCTACATTCATCAAGAAACAAAAAAGAAATTTCTCCCATGCCCTTTCACTCCTCAGTTTACTTCTGGAACTGAGAGGATGCTTTGGTGACAAGTACTAAATATTACACCAAAAGTACAGGTTCAATTCCTGTGGGCCATTGAATACCTGTAACTGAGAAGAGAAGCCCCACTCTGCGAGACCTGAGGCACCTCCTCCACTTTCAGGCTTTCACACCATGCTTGTTGCTTAAAAACAGTATTAATGAGAGAAATGGTGTGCCAGATAATCATTCCAAGCATGCAACCTTACTTCAGGACTATTACCAACTTCCTAAAAATAGCAGGTTCCTATCTGGAACACAACACAGAAAGCAACATTGTTTGTTGCTGCAGCAGGATACATTTAAACATTGAGATAACAGGAACCTAGATGAATGAGAAGTGAACTCTAGACACGTTCACCTTGTTTTCCACACTCATGTCACCTTCTTGAATCTAGCCAGAATAAAATTTGAATATATTTAGAGTCAACCATACAGTGTTGCCAAACACTAAGATAAAAACATTACATTTCACTAATTTATGAAACCAAAGGAATTTTTTTTGCTTTACAAATAAAAATCTTGGGTTTTCATGTTACACTTTCAGTGCTTCAAATCCTCCACTCTTTGTTTTATGTATCATTTCCATCTTGATTTGCAATAATCACCTAAAATTTCGAATATAGTTTAATTTTTGTTACATGAAACATGAGCATACATATTGCAAACATATGCATCAACAACATCTGTGTTCCATCTTGATTGCTGTAGTACAAGCGTTACTTTAAAAATGAAAAAATTGATGCCTTAAAAATCATATACTGTTCAGACAAAAACAATCTGATACCCTGTGTTTTAAGTACACTGTGCTGTTTTAAGTAATACTTTCGAGGAAATCTTCAACATCTGATTTTTTTTAAAATGTAAACTGTTCTCGACAGCATGGAGATTCTTTTTCAGCCTTTTTATTACTATTACTGCAGCTGTGACCTTATATATAGTATATACATATAGTATATACTATATAGAACACTTAGAATGGGAATGGGAAGAAGTTGTCTGCAAACTGCAAAAAAGGTTCACAAACAGTTTAAGAGTCACAGCATGCTTATCATGTTGATCAATATTATCTCATTTGCATATACTCCATATGGCAGCATTCATCTGTTGTCTTTTGCTTATACTTAGACCAAGGACTCCTTGGGGCAGGAACTGTGTGTCTGAACTGAGTAGTGCAGCAGTCCACAGTGAGGACTTCAAGAATCAACAGTGACGTGAATTGGAACAGAAATACAGAAAATAAAAATACGAGCTCTTCACAGCTAGTAAATAATGTAATACTTCTTTAAAAAGAAAAAATCTAGACGCTAAAATTCATATTTAAAACAAAACAATTTTTTGATTACTGATAAAATTGTCACAGGTGAGACTAATGCTCCTAAAAGAACTTCTGAAATCAAGATTGGGCAAGTTTCTTATAGAGACATTAATGCAGGTATAAACTAAAGACATCCAGTAGTCTGTGTTACTGTAAGCAGACAACAGTACATTATATTACAGATATTTATGTAATTTTGCAGACTTACCAGCTTGAGGAGGTACTTTATGTTTTGTACATCTGTAGTTAAGAACATTAACAACATTTTAAACTAAACAGTTAACAGCATACTTATTCCTTTGTTTTCTCATGAGAAGACATCATGTACACATCATCTATAAAACTCTGCAGTATGAACTCTACCTCATCTATCTCAAGATTTCTTGATCATATAACCACACCTCTTAAATGTCATTTATCTACATTATGAATATGAACACACCTTGGGTAATTTGAATATTTGGCTTTTAGGCTTCAAATAAATGAATGTTATTGACATAAAAATACCAATCCGACACTTTACACAATGGAAAATTTATAAACTAAACTCGTCAAGATCTTTTTCGACACGGTTTTCAAGAAAACTGAATCTCTGAAGGAGATTGACAGGAAAACTCTTTGCAGCATCTTAGCATGCTCTCTGCAATACAGTAGAAAAATATCATTAGCTATTCAAAGTAAAACTTTCAGCAAATGTGCCTAAGACATATTGACCTTCATATAGTCAGGAAATGCATCTTGCATGTTTATGTGCTTTTAAATATAATTTGTCTAAACTGTCTGAAGTAAATCAAAAAGCTATCACTCAATCCTCTCAGTAGAAAGGGTAAATTTTAATTGCAGAACTTAAAACCTCACAATTAAAAGCTGTGTTGCTACTTAAAGCTAGCACAAACACAAGAATGAGGGTTCAGGCATACAAATCAGCTTTTCTACCACATACAGAAGGGTTCTGCAGAATAGCCTGATGAATAGTCTGTACCTTCTAAATTTAGGTACAAGGAAAAAGAAGTGAAATATTAGCCATGTTATAACAAAATACAAATTGTTTCCTTGTCACTTTGATTTCTGAATGACTGTATGATAATCTACATTTGATTAGTGAGAAAGCTAAAATGATGTTGATAATTCAAAGGTAAGCATGCAAATGAAAAATGTGATGAGAAATAAATGCAATAAGAAACTGGAGAGAGTGGGGTTTAGGTTTGTTTGGTCTGTTTGGTTTTTTGGTTTTTTGGGGTTTTTTTTTTTGTTTTGGTTTGGGTTTTTTTTGGTTCTGGTTTTGGTTTTGGTTTTCTTTTTTTTCCGGAACAAGACATCTGCAGAAAACCTTTCAATAACCAAACTCAGAATTTATTATTTTCTAATTTAAAGAAAAAGCCCCAGCTATAGTATTTCACACCGTCAATCCAACAGGTAGATGGAAGTAAATATTTACAGATACCAACTATGAAAAACAGGGAAAAAACATTGAAAGAAAAATTACCTACTTCTCAACCCTGTGTTCATGATTTTATGCCAGATTCTCAGCTGTTTTACCTTAAAAGCTTTTCTCTTAGTTAATTGGTCCATGTCTGTATGCCAGATGAAATTCTAGCCTTTTGTCTGCAAAATCCATCTTCTAACCCCTCCTAAAGGAACCAGTAGACAGTTTACACAGCTTGGCCAGCACTCAATTATCCTTATCTGCCATCCAGGGCTGGATATGCCAGGAGGATTTTGTCTATGATAACTGGTCAATCAGGAGTCACTTCATTTTGTCAGGAAGGAGGGAAGATAGAAATGGCGCAGTTAATAAACGCCCTGGCATAACCTTGCACTAATCTTCTTCAGGAAGAGGCTTAGGGCTTAAGGCAGGCATTCCCAATGGACTCTAAACCATCTCTAGACTCCCTTCAAAGTTGACAGAGATTTTCACCAATTTAGCATCAGAACATCTAAGCTACCATTTTCCTAAGCAGCAGAAACCTGATTGGAATCACACCTAATACTTTGAACAAACGTAAGTGGCCACTGATATTATCATGGCACCTTTGGATTTTATATTGTCCACAGGTGGGTGAATGGACTAAGCAAATTTTTCATCAATTTTAAGGATAATTGTTTGAAATTCAGTATACCAACTTGGGTTCACAAATTTGGGTTCTACCCGTGGTGGCCCAACTAAGAAAAGCATAAGAAAGTCCTTTCCCCTGGTTTAGAGGAAAGAGAACTGTAACTGAGATAATGGCACTGAATCAAAATAGGTATTGGAGTTGTGACACACCATTTATCTATTATGCCTCCTCTGGCTTATCACAGGATAATCTTTTCATATTTTTTGTCTTGGCATAGGGAGGAGAAGCATCTCTGACTGAGATGATAGAGCAGAAGAAAGGATTTGAAGGGGGGTGAAAAAGAACGCTAATTGCAAAATCATGTATTAATTTTCTGGTGTCAAGTGAACACTGCACCACACATGTCCCTGGGAAAAAGAAGTTTCAAAGGTTTTAAAGCATCCCTGGGAAGAAGAGGTTTCAAAGACTATCTTATTGTAGGCAAACGTCCAGGACTAAGCACCAGGTGGTGCTTGCTTAATGCCAGGTTTGACTTGAAAATCCTAACTTTCTTAATAGAGGCTTTGGGGAATATCTGTTGTGGGTGGAAGGGGAAAAAATAAAAAAAAAGTATGTCAGCTAAACTGAATTCAAGTTTAATTTGTACTTAAAATCTGTAAAGCTATCTAAGATTGAAACATAGCTTCCAGTCCTAGTTAAAACAGCCAAAACTCAAGCCAAGTCCTTTGTCCTTACCGCTAGTCTGCTATTTAAAACAAGTCAGTTAAATTAAAAAGCAACTTCTTCATAATCAATAGAAATAAATCTGGATTTCCATTTTCCAGTGGCTGGTACCCTGGCTTCATGGGGCCTTTTGGCTTCACCTTGCCTTGGACCAAGAAACATCAAGTACTGAAGTCATTAGCTCTAGGGACATCAGTACCTGCCCAATCCTGCTTAGCGCCAGTGAGGTTTCCAGTATTTGACTGATGCACATGACAAAGGACCTGGACCTGACATCCTGTACCCACTGAAGGAAGCACTCCCCAAAGAGGATATTTCTCCTCTGGGTAGGTCTCCTCTGAGCCAGAGGTAACACAAACCAGCTCTTGTAGAAAGTACAGTAATCCAGGAAATTGCACATCTCATCTTTCACACCTGCTAGCAGGATTTTCATACTACACATTTATCAGAAACCTGACTTACTTGAAGGAGGATTAATTATGTTTCTTGGCCAATGGAATGTATCTTAGATAAATCCAGGAAGATTTTTTTGCACAATTTGCCACAGTTTTAAGGATTAACATAGAGGCAGTTTACAAAGAGTTCATCTGCCTTTTTTTTTTTTTTGTCTTTGGAAAATAATTCAAAAGGAAGGTAAAGATTTGTTTTGGTTTGGTTTTTTTCAAGAAACAGTTTGAAAACAATGGTGTTTGAAGCTCAGGAATTTCGATGATTTCTGGATTCCACTTGTAAAAGTGGAAATCAAAAGAGAGGCAGCTGTTGAACAACTGGAGTAATTTCCCTTTAACATCTTTTTGTGTCCTTTTACTTAGCTTGTGCTGTGTATTTCCACTGGAATGTTCACCCTATCCTCATGCCTCACCTGGACCAACACTTGAACCAATACCTTGTGAGAGATGAGGTTAAACCATGAAAGGGAGAAACAGGTAAATATGCAGGTCTTACTTCTTTAAGAAACCAGGAAAAAAATACTTATTACATACATGGGTTAAAGTGTTTAAAAAAGAGTTCAAAAAGCATAGACTTAAAATCACCGAGGGATAAGTTTTCTGAACAGTATCAATCTCCACCACAAATAATGCAAAAAATTAATGGCAAATCTATATCTTACCTATTTTACCATCACTAAAGTAAATACTTTGTTTCTTTTAAAAACTTTTCTTCCAAGTACTTTTTAAAAAATTTCCATCCTCGTTTTTCTTTTCACGAGAACAGGAAATTTCAAACGCCTACTTTCAAATGTAATCTAAAAATCCAACAATTTATTTGATATAACTAACCATCAGAAATGCTCAGTTTGTGAATTGGATCATCATAGAATCATTGAATAGTCTGGGTTGGAAGGAACCTTAAAGACCATCTAGTTCCAATCCTCTCACCACAGGCAGGGAACTTCCACTAGACCAGGTTGCCCAGGGTCCCATTCAACATGACCTTCAACACTTCAGGGATCCACAGCTTCTCTGGGCAACCTGTTGACTCCAAATAGAAAGGAATGAGAAATGGGCAACATTTCTGACAAAGCAAAAGTAAATTAACCACAGAAAGAGGTGCTCAGCATTCCCATATTAAAAAAAAATAAATAAATAAATAGTGCAGACCCTCAGCTGGCGAAAACCACAACATGTCCACAGACTGCACTGACATTATGTTAAATTACACCAGTTACAAAACTGTCCCCAAGCATTATACTCATGCTCTGGTAAACACTAACCTAAAATGCATTCTGCATTCTGAAATGCATCTTCTCATTTAGACAAGGCTCCTCAAGGAGGATCACCTCACAGGTACAACTGCCAGGCTGATTACAGTAAAAGGCAGTCAGTGAGGAAACCACTTTGCTTGTGTTGTGAGAGCATTTCATAGAGGCTGAACCGGGAGCAAGTGGGAACAGCTTCCATATAGGAACAGGAGCACAGCAAACAAGAGTGGATACTCAAAACTGCTCCTTCAACCGTTCTAAACAAAACCTGGACCACACTGTGGTAATCTGAATATAAGCAAAATAGTGATTTCTTTTTCTATACAGGCAAAACACTAGATTTTCTATTAAGTTAATTTAATTCACAATAAAAACTCAGTTATGTTTAAGCGCTAAATTATTTTTGTAGTCACAGTATTCATTTAGGAGTTGGACTCCACCATCCCTGTGGGTCCCTTCCAACTCAGGACATTCCAATTCTATGCTGCTAGAGCCAAATGCCTTTTTCCTTATAACAAAATAGAATTCCCTAAATAATAGATAAATAAATAAATAAATAAACCCATGTAAGGACACAGTCTCTGCCAATATATACTGATATATACCAGGACCAAATTTTAAAGCTATCTTAAGAAGTTGTGATTTACATAGTCAACTTTTTTCCAAAATGTCGATGTTTTGTGTAAAAGAAAACACCTTTAATGAACAAAGAATACAACAGCTGTTATTGGAATAGGAGTGTGGCACTGAGCTTTCTCTACCACTTTAAATTATGGGAAACTTTAAGTATGTCAAGCATGAAGGAAGTAATAAAAAGTAGGCAAGTCCAACCGTACACTTCATTTGTACCTCGGTTAAATTTTTTCAGGAGGACAATTTAAAGAATGTTTTGCTCCAATCTTCTCTGAATCCACTGTTCACATGGTAAGAAAAAATACCTCTCTCCATTATTTGCATTTTTATGTATGCTTAAATTGTCAGAATTTTCATATACTGATCCTTACGCAGTTTTAGGAACTTTTGCAAGGATCAAAAATGGAGAAATTCAGCTCCTAGCTTTAGTACTACTGTGTGGCTCTATACAGTTACTCTCCTGTGCTTGGAAGCAGCAGCAACACAAAATAATGGCCAAAAAAAGGACAGTGGGAATTTTGCAGTTGCCTTTAACACCAGGATCTCACATTTTATTCTTGCCAAAAAGGTAACAACTGCTCTTAGTTCTTCCATGCAGAAAAGTTCAGTGTTCTCCACTCAGTATGTCTCTCAGCATCATGCAATACCACCAACAGCGGTGGATGAAGAAACCTTTTCAGTACACCAGAAACAGAAGTGAAGAACCAATAAATGTATCCTTTCTGCTTCTCCTTTCTTATTTATTCAAGCACTCCACAGATATTATCCATTACACTGTCTCTCCATAATAACCAAAATATAAAAATAAAGTCTACTATGTGTTATTACTGAAATATTTGCTGTCTCTTCAAGTGCTTGTCATCTTTCTTTTAAACACCATATCTGGAATTTCACCACAGATCATGAAATTATGTATCTCAATTTTTGTTAAAATTAGTCTAAATAAAACAAAGTCTGAGAAGCTATAATTTACATTATGTATTAAGACTACAGGCAAAAAAAAAAGACTAAAACAAACAGAAGAAAGATATTTACTGAAAATCAAATTTATTGCGATTTTCAGTCAATCTGAAATTCTAGGATGAAAAATCTGCATGTACCTTTTGTAGGGCATGAAAATGGTGTTACTGATGGAAAACCAAGTGGTAACACTCACATGTGCATACGACATGAAAAGTACTACTGGCTAGCACACCTCCAGAAGCAAGTGGCAGGGCCACACATTAAAACACGAATCTGAGAACTGCCAGGGTGGTGGAACTGAGCACAGCTTCGTATCTCGCTTCTGGTATTATGTCAGCATCACCCTAAGCAGAGGCGGCAGCCTCCGAAAGAAATTTAATCCAGTCCACATCTTGTGGAGTGGGTGGATGATGAAGATTCAGTGCCTGAAGACTGGTAAATAAAGAAAATCAATAAATAAGGAGTTCCTTAGTATTCCTCTCTTTATAAAGAGAGAAAAGAAACATGAATTTTGAAAGTGTAGCCAGTATAATTGAGATTAATCTAGAAAACAACATTCAGAAGTTTGTGCGATTGCCCAAAAAACATCAAAACGTCTAACTAATTCGAAACAGTATTCTTGAGATTACTTCTTTCATAAACCACTTTCATCATCCATTACAAAAACTGCACACAAATTCCCGTCTGGATGTAAGTATAGTTGCATAATATTTATTTCTGTTCATTAGCATGCTCAGTTTGTTGATATATTGTCTTCATATCATATGGGGGGAAGAGGAAATTGGAACCAAAACCAAAAAGCAATTTGATTATTTTAATTAATTCCAGTTTTTGAAATTATGCAGAATGCTACTGAATATTTAAAAAGCTATACAAACCAAAATATATTTATGCTGCATTGTACAAAATGGAATGCAGTGGGAAGGTACACTTTTAGGCTCTTTGAGAAGTTGCACTGGAATATATCACAGTCTAGATGGTAAGTGGACTTTGTTTTAATGTAAATAGGTATTTTCGATGGTTAATATACAATATGTTAATTTAAGTTACAGATTACCAATAATATCAAAAGAAAAGCACATTTGTAAAACTGGTTGCTAATCTATAAGATGCATGCAATCAAGAAACACTTGCTATGGAATTAGGGGTCCGGGGCTCACTATGTATGCCTTCACTCTATTTTAACATATTGGACCAACTAACTAAACTAATTAGTTAAAAGTAGAAGTGCAACCTGAGTAACCCTCATAAAGAATGTAAACTAGACGGGTGGGGAAGTCTATAGGTGTCAATCAATAACAAAATGCAAACTGTCAAGCTTGCTTTGCTAACAAACTGTCACATCAACAATATGCAGTTAATGACTACAAATTAACTGTATACCAGATGCTTGACACTTTGTTATGACACTTAGCAAGCTAGTTGACATTTGGGGGATCAAAGCTTCTTTAATTACACTTTGTATAACATGTGCAACCTTTATGCTAATGTCCACATATTCCTTAGAGCAGACTGTTCAAGTGGCAGAGACTGGGTTTTTTTGGACTTCGCAACAATCCAGTAAATCTGGATTTTAACTAAAACAAAACTGCTTTTACATCATTATTCAGTATTACACCCTGTCTAAAATAACTCTTTAACTTGATGTACTATACCACATTCACTCACTTATAGACACCCTCTGCGTGAAATAATGCATTTTCAAACAGTGTTAACAGTATCTATAAAAGAGAGAAGCACTAGATACACTGCATTTAAAAGCATCTCTGTGTTCAAACTGATGTCTAGAATCAATGCTACACATTGATACGTCTTTCCTAAACCAAATTAACTTTCTCATCACACAACTCAAAGTAGGACACAGTATTAACAACGTTTTTATTTAGCCAGCACTTATTATATAGTTTGTCATGCTCGCAGAAAAAGTACCAACTAAAAGCAGCCCCAGGTTTGCAAATCCATTGCCTTACTATGTTGTTGCAAAGGTGTGTTTTCAAACACTTTTAACTTTCCTGTTTATTCCTTAAAATGCAGGTCACCAAATTTCACAGAAATTGTATGCAAGTTGAGGAAGGAAAAAAAATCATAATCCTAAGTAATAAAGACTTCTCCTAGCAAGGGAAAATAGCCTTTATAGCAAAACATAATGTCAAAAGTGACATCTGCCTTCCTATTCTGGACAAAAGTGGTACTTGGAAGAAATACTATAAAGGCAGAAATTCAAATGGCCTTTTTCCATCCTAGACACGTGACTCAGATTTCAAAATACAATTTTATTTGTATTACACTAACATCCGTTAAGACCACTCACCAATTCAGGGTTTACCTTACAGCACTCCCTACACTGGATGTTAGCTCTGTTGAATGTTAACTGCTATGATCACCACAGTGCATCAGTGGAGATAACTCTGTGGAGGGTTTCTCGATACCTCTGGGAAAAGCTTTCAAATTGCATGAAGCACCAAAACTGGGTTTACATGTTTTAGCCACTTGCCAATTACTTTATTCTTCTTGTTCTATGTGAGCTGCTAAATCAATTTTCTGAGCAATTTTTGTCCTAACTATGTAATACTAATAAGCCAAATCATTTGTACCCTTCTTTGAAGCATGCTAGTGTCTGGTCTGTATTGACCAGACTCACCCAACCTAACAGAGGTCTAAAGCATAAGCATCCCCATCTAAGCAAATCCTTCCTTACCCTCAACTGAAAGGAACAGGAAATCTTAAGGCACCATCCATCTGATCTATTTTAGACGTCCACATCAGGGGCAGATAAGCAGCCCTCTGGAAGTGTTTATTTCTCTTTCACACAGCCCAGCTGCAGATGAATCCCTTCCTCGGGGCTTCCGGTAGGATCTACCAGAACTATTCTACCCAGGCATCTACAGGGTCATGAAAAACACCTGTAGCTTGTCTACATGAGTGGCTTAGCAAAGCCACTCATTCATGCATCTAACTTGATGGCAAGCTCGATCACTTGAAGGTTCAGCATATCAGAATTACTCAAACTCATCTAGCTAAGAGTTCCCATCAGCAGTCAGGAAAAACAACAGGAAAAATGCTAATCCTAGATGCTTTCTAACCAAGTCAGGGATACAAAAAAGGGTATCAGCACTGTAAATGAGAGCTTGACCACCCAGCTGGATAAACTGTGTGAAGAAGGATATTAATATGCAGGGTATCGATTTTTTTGTTTTCCAGGAGTCAGTTGGATCTTTGGGTCCCAAGACTAAGGAAACTGCCATCATGACTCATTTAAGTGACATTATTTGTCCTCTTCTATGTATTCCTATACTTAATTACTTCATGCCAGATACAGATTATTTGTGTCATAATCTAACTAATAGTTAAAAAATATGTGTATTTATCTGCTTTCCCTTGCATGGCACAACATTGCATGTGGTCAAATAACCATGGATGCACATGCTTTTTATTAGAAATCCTTTTAAAGCATCACTTACCATCTACAAAGAACAGCAGAGAAACCAAAAAGCTGCAGAGATGATCACAGAGAAACATGAAGTGAGAATCTGTTGTGTGAATTCCCCATGCAAGGCTCAAAACTCAATATCTGCAGTGATACACTTCCAAATACTATTTTAACCCAGCTATCAAATCCAAAAGATCTGCTAATTCAGTCCACATCTTTACTCAGTTTTCCCCTTTATTATGGATAGTGACAGTGGTGTAATGCTATTCTGTAGTCACTTAAAGAGTAAGATTGGGGACAAATCTGATTTTCCAAGTTCTGTAAATTTATCAGTTTTGGTTTTCAGATTTTTTGTACAAAAGCCACCACATTTTGGCTTGCAGAGCATGCAAGTAATGACAAAGCATTCCATAATAAGAATCCCAAGTTTTACTTAAATTAATTTTGGCTAATTGTTTTACACTAAATAAATAAAAAATGAAAAGCATCAAACTTTATGATGGCATCCTATATCTGTAAAACTTAGGGGACCTTATTTTCTTTCATCTTTAAAAATATTACTCAGATGAAAGGCAGATGTTTTAGACCCAGAATGATTATGCAACTGATATAATATCAGTGGTTATCTATTAGGAAAATACTGGAATTATCATTTCCATTATTTCCAATATGCTGCTGTGAGCTATGTTGTAATAATTCTGTAAGCTTCCTAATATAATTTTAAGTGCTACATGTTTGAAAAAAGTAAAAATTATATGAATATACCCACTTATGAGAAAAGCTTTCACTGATTAGAGCTCATTTCCCTAATATACAGATTTCTAAAGACAGCTCTATTTTAGTTATGTAAAGCATGTAAAAATTGGCATGTGCTCAATCACAGCTGAATCTGAAATTAGCCTGTCATTTTAGACACCATACTTTGAGGGTGGGAGAGGGGAAGCTCCTCCAGAAAAACTTTTCCTGGAGATGAAGTGGCTAATGGTCTGCTGGCACGACAACATTGTGCAGGAAGATGTTACCGGTTTACTATTATTTTCCAGGCAGAAGAAAGAAGAAGATGCTATTTCTTCAGAAAAGACCCTAAATGTCACTTTTCTCTTTGCAGAATGAACAAATTCCACCAATAATGCCCTACTCTGGCTCTCATCTTGCAGCCCCTAAAAAAAAATACAAGAAAGCTTCTGATCCAAATAAGAAGACACGAGACTGTAGGATGGCTTTAATTCACATATGCATACATACTTAGCATACATATAGTCTTTTATGTGGGAAAACAAATCGTTATTTCTTTGGGAATATTCAGCTCAGAAAAAGCTAAATATCTTCTCATTAACTGAAATCAGAAACATTAGAAAGAGCCAGCCTCATTACTGCCATGTTTAGCTTATTTTTAGCCATTTCCTGAGCAGAACATAACTCGATTTTTTTGTTGTTGTTGTTCTGATTAAAATGGGCACTGACTTTTTCAAGCTGTAAAAACAAAACCGATCTTTAAAACCTGCTTAAATTCATCACCAGAGTTCACAAACTTTATGAGAAAAAAATATTATGGGTCACTGTATGAAAACTGAATTTGAAGAAAAGCTTTTCATCAGTTAGCAAAACCCCTTGATATCCAAACAGCACACACATAATGATACTAAAAGCTCACAATGGAACTTCAGAGGGCTATCAAGCCATGAAAGATCTCATAAAAAGACAAGTGATTAACTTAGTTAAACTGAGCAGGAATAGGAGTCAAAACCACCTCTCTCTTCTTATGCATACAGCATTTTGCTTTGGAATAAACTGATTTCACTATTATCATTTAACAGAGAAGAAACAAAATATAGGTAATTTAGTTAATTCATAGAAAAATATTCAGCTGCTCAGAAAATAACTAATTAAATGAACAACAACTTGCTAATGTGAATTCAGGCTGAGAAAGATGAAAATTCTTTTTTTCAAAAATGTCTTGAATGTATTGATTAGTAAACTAGTGAGCAATTTTACTGGTTTATATCTTTTTATACATTTACATAAAAACTATTTATAAAACCTCTTGATTTAACAGCTCTAAATAGTAAACAGCATTTTTAAAACAAGTACTTAAATGAACACAACCTACCAAAACACAAAGTACTCGCTAAAACTAAAAAAGCCCTACAACTGCTTGGTAATGTGTCCTTAATCAAGACAAAAGTAGTTGGTGGGATGTATTACAGTTAAGAGGGTGTATCCACAGCAGATGAAAGTTTGCTCTCAATTTATGACCCCTAATAAAATCAATTAGATTAGGCACAAAAAGCTTGAGTAAGGAAATGGTAGCTAAACACATGAAGTTCAAAAGAAATAAAACTTGTTAAAGAAGAATTATTTAAAGGTTTTAGGTCACTTAGCAGTCTTATAAAGAGTTCAGAATAGTTAGGTAGAATAAATATTTGTTTCACAAAATGTAACCTGCTTAAGATGTTAATACTGAACATTTTCCAGGTTTGCAGGATAACGCAACCACTTCAAAATACACAACACAGACCTGCTTAGACTATGGTACCATGTCTGTGCTTGAGCCCTAGGGAGATGTTTTCATAAATCAAGGAGATACCTATGGAACAGAAAAAAGAGAGCTGATATGCTCCTATCAGGCAATTTATTTGTTTATCCTTCCACCTCCAGCAGCAGTTAGGGCTAGATTGTTACTTGGGGAAATACTACAGGGGAGTAGTACAGGGGACACCCAAGTCTGGCAATTTCAGTGATAGTGTATATCATTAATAAATTGATAATTTATTATTTAAAATCTTCATTTTAAATGCTTGAGCAGATAAAGATTATTTGCAGAAATTTGCAGCACTGCCCGCCTTCCCAGCAGCAACCATGTAATTACTACAAACAGAACACATAAAGGGCCTGTGGATTTATTGTACAATTTTAGGCTTTCTCACTCACTCTGTATCCTTTCACTTAGAATTACATTTCTGCAATGCAGAAAAACCCATGTGTGGCACAGCCATCCTCTGTACTTCTTTCACAACCAATGGTGCAACACGGGGACTTCCATAGGTTGCTTCTTCTGACCACTCTGAACTTCTTTATAACGAAGTGTAAAATATCTTTAAAATCCAGTTCCTTGAGTACCACACAAAAAATCACTGGTCACTGGTTCTGATGGAGAGTTCTACAATGAAGACCTAAACTGGGATGAACCAATTCCACCTCTGCAGATCAAAGTATTTTAAATACTGTAAGTACAGGTCCTATTGGTGGGATGTTTAAGGAATTTTCTCCATCTCCAAATCAGGGCTGATGTGTGAGGTAGGTATCACATGATCTAGGAAACAGCATGAGAGTGCAGGGACCTATGAGAAAGTGCAGTTTTCTGGCACAGTGTTGGTGGATTGAAAGAAATACCTAATGTTGCCTTGTCTGTAGTGCCTTTGGGAAATAGTTTCTAGAGTGGACTACCACCAGAATTAAAATTGGTTTTTTTTTCAGAGAGAACTAGTTGGTTTATCCCAAAAGACTACACCAAAAAATGGTGGAGTGTGGGCAATCAGGATCCAGTAAAAATGGAGCTATTTTAAAGCATAAGAATGGCCACAGAGATCAGCTCTACATAAGACACCACACACAGAATTCTAGATAATCACTTAAGAGATAGCAAAGAAAATCTACCCAAGAGTACAAATATTTTAAATGGTTTTTGGGCTTTGCAAAATAGACTCAAATTTGATACCTTTTAGAAACATTTTGGTTGTGTAATACTCTAAAATACATATTTTCATAATGAAAACATTCAGGAAATAGAAAAAAAATCAAATTACTGGTTTAATACAAGTATGTCATTTACAAATACACATATATATACAAATGTGTCTGTTGTATACACATCAATATATAAATCCATTGCATACATTACAGCCACACAGTTAATCGATTTTTTTTCAGTATGCACTCTAAAATGCAGTATTTAAAGTATTGCAAGTAAAGTTTGCAACAGCGTTTCTCTACTAGGTTGTAAGTATGCCATTAGCTTGTCTTGCTCGTGTTAGATATCTGTTTATGCCATGGAGTTCAAACAAACATGTGACTTCTTTAAATTCAAAGCAAGCAATTTGTAGGCTGCTCATCCATTATCTCCAAATGCGCTCTCTGTACAAGGTCTACTAAAGTAATGGTTCTTTCATCAAAGCCTAATGGTTTGTTTCAAATAATCAAAGTAGTGTTTATATCACTGTCCTCAGGTGCAACCATTTTGTTTCCAGGAGAAGGGTATAGTACACGCTAATGTCACAAGTGATAAATCAAAGCAACTACATTTGTTTCTCTACCTTAACCAATCTACCCCATGGCTTCAACAACAGCAACAAAAAAATCACCCTGGCATTTGCACTCTGTAGTTTATTCCAAGAGTAGGAGTAATTTTGCAAGAGTAAAACATTGTATGCAAAACCACTTGCTCATTCCTTTATCCTAAACATAACAAGTATAGCTTGACTAATGTGGGAACTAGCACTGCTGTTATCTGAAGCCAGACAGGAAGATGCTTCTCCCTGCTACAAGATCTCATGGATCCTGTGATTATTTTTATGCAGCATCCTGCTTTTGGTTAACTACAGTGTGTCTGTCCAACTCAATTATCCAAAATACTTTATTTTTTTTTAACTTAGCTATCTAAAGAGGTAAAAAAACCCTTGAAAATCCTTTAACTGGAAAAAAAAGAAACTGAAGTCATCTGAGGATGCTACTTTGATTCATCTGAGGATCTTAGACAGTTCAATGGCTATATAGAGCAGAAGTTAAGTTAGAGCTACAATCACATTTTCCATTCTTTACTCTTTTGCAGTATTTTGTTGCATCATTGGTAAATTTTGTGTGCCTTAACATCATAAGATGGGAACTTCAGATATCCTGTGCACCACACTGGAGCTGGTGTAGTAATTACTGCAGTGATGTTCTCTTTACCAAAAATGTGCTGGGAAACTCAAGCAGGGAAAGGCTTCTGTCCAACGGGAAGCAGAACCTGCACAGACATCCATCATGCTCTATTTTCAATTAAAGGAATGACACTGATAGCAGCAGTAGGAGATGCTGTCAGTCCTATTAGATACTGGATGAGAGCTGCCTATATAAACAGCTGAAGAGAGTGAGAATCATGGAATAACATGGGATCAATGACAGACAAGTGAGTTGGAGTGAACCACAGGTTCACTTTATGAGTCTAAGTGCAAACCATTATCAGCATCCAATATCCAAGGAAAACTAATACTCGTATTTTGTTCAAGAAAGAAGACAGGAAACATTGCATGATTGGATGAAGTTTCTCATTGAAGAAGGCACTTAATATACTGCTGAGCCTTTGGAAAAGCTACCATACTAAACATATTCAAAGAACATCATTAGAATAGTGAATTTATGTAAAACAAGCAAGCAAAAAACCACCTTTCTATCCACTCAAGCTTGGAAATTTGAAATGCAAGATTCACTGTGGAATAAGCATCCTCCTCTACTCCAGGACTCCTCATATGATATCAGCCTGCTTCCTAGATGACAGAATTTAGTAAATTACCCACATCTGCCAGAATGCATCTCAGGAGTTACTGTGGTGCAACCCAACACACAGAAGGAGGGAAATAAACAGAAATTAACACAGCACTAATAAATTCACATTTGGATAATTTTTGTCTCATGGAACTTCCCACCAATTAACACTAACTGAGAAATACAAAAGTAGAAGGAGAGAAAAAAAAAAATCAGTGAGTTATGCCATAACAAATTTTTTTCCAAAATGTCAGCAAAAAAAGAAAGTTTATTTGAAACAGTTTTTCCTGGGTTTTGCCCCAGAAGTTGGCCTATCAGGTGTTGGAGTTTGTTGTTTTTTTTTTTAAAAAAAGGAAAAAAAAAAAAAGGCCTGACTCCTCTGTTTTTAATTGTGTTAAAAGATCTGGGTAACTGCTAGAGCAAGTGGAACTAAATAGCATGATAAAAAATGTGGAGCTGGAGAAGACTGCAGAGGAACCCTCTTTCTTTACACTCTTAAAGCATTGCATCTATTCTTTTCCCAACCTTACCTGCAGTAAGTAAGCAGAAGTAAAGTTGGTGTCAACAGTATTTACATAAATAAAAGTCATATCAAGGAAAGCAATTGCCAAAAGTCTTCTAGGGTTTTGGCTTGGAAAATATGGCCACCAAGAAGAGCTAAGAGCAGTAGTACTCAGTCTGAGGAGAGAAGTGTGGAAAGTATAGGAGGGCCTGTCTGGCTTCTCTTTTGTATCTGTTTTCTCTCAGCTGCTTGTCCTTGGTGCAGAAGGACAGAAGTTGTCCACTCAGAAGCAGCATTCAGGCAGTAGGCACCAAAATGAGTCACTAGCTCATAGCTGCAGAGCACTGAGGAAGCAAGCAGACATATGAACCCGAACACAGGAGCACTGGAGCATTCTACTGGCTTCTTGCACTCATTCTCCTCTTCAGCCACGCCAAGCACTGCTGCTCAGTTCCCTACCTCTCCACTTTTCTGAAGCCACTCACCTCACAAGGAAGCTTCATAATCACAAGGGAAGATTCTGGAGAAAAAAAAAATTAATGGTGCCAGAAGAGCTAGCCAAATAACAGGAAAAGAATTTGGGGGCTAAGGTGTAAAAAGTCAGAAAAGTAAGAAGGGAAATCCCATTTCTCACTTTTCTTTGTGCACATCAAGGTTACTACCCAAAATGTTCAGATGTATCAAAAGTGGAACCCCAAGGAGCAAGACAAAGAAGAATAAAAATTTCCTCTGGCTAATTTACCCAATATAGAATAAACTCTTCAATGAAAGTGTGAATAAGCTGATTAAATCTGACATTAAAAACGCATTCCTATCAACTTGCTTTCGCACATGAGTCACCACAACAACTAACTTTTTGAGAAAAAAAGGAAACCAGTGGATATAAATTCTCCTCAGTACATTAAAGGGGGTATTTTATTCAGTGAAAAAAGCCTTGAAAACAAAGACTTACTTGGCTAGCCATCTAATACTAAATAGTGATTAATTTTCTACTACCACACTCCCTATTAGTATTACTCCCAAATGTTCAGTTTAATTTAAGTACTTTCTGATTCATGAACAAGGGAATAACATACAGCTATAAAAAGGTAATCCAATCCTAAAATGGCCTTAACCCCCATAATCTGCACTTCAATGGCAAGGGAAACTGTATAGTTTTGAAACTGTAATCAAGATTTTTTTTTTTTTCAAACACACACACTGGAGCTGTCCTTTGCTCCCATCACTTATTAGATTACAATAAAACGACCATGTTCTCTTTATGGTGGGAACACAGCGACCCTGGGGTGATTTATAATCTTGTGAAACCCTGTCCACACTGCTGACCAGACTGCTTTTTTTTTTTTTTTTTTTTTTTTGGAGGTCGCTATCTGTTTCTTCAACTGATGTCTTCCTGCTGCGACAACACTGCTGGATAGCTGTCAGCACGTAAGTATTTTTCAGACTTCGTATTATCTCTGCACACACTTCTTGTGGGTTGTTGTTTGTTGTGGGGTTTGTTGGTTTTTTTTCTTTTTGAAAGCATTTCTGTCTTTGGTGTTTAGACTGAAAAAGGAACCATTTTAAAAATGGTGCTAAGAATTTCTCTTCAGTCTGATGCCTAAACCAGAGAGGACCAAACTAAACAGGAAAATACTGAAGTGGATCTCTAATGACAGAAATAATACTGCTTATTCTACACTTAACATGCTACTATTGACTACACATCATGCTGCAGTCCTTTTATCACAAATGTTTTTGCACTTCAGGAACAAAATATCTGGAGTATTCCCTGATGAAAGTATTTCATATATGAATTAAATGCAAGCTCTGGGAAACATCTATAAAATATTTTAAGTGGCAAAAACGAAATGAGAAGCAGAAAGAATCAGTATACAAACAGTGCAGTAGAAAATATAAAGAAGAGAACTTGCAGGTACTGAAATAAATGCACAATTTTCTTATTTATTAAATAAATGCAAAAATATTTTTGAACTTTCCCCACCCTTACCATGCTTCATCTGAGATACACTTATCTAATTCAGTCTAATGGAAAGCATCGTTAATTTTACTATCTAGCAATATTTTTAGCGATGTAATTTTAAAAAAACCCTAACTTTATATAGTGCTTATTCCTTACACATTTTAAACCACTGCATTTTAAAAATAAACATCAATAAATGTGTATAATTTTACGCTTCTCCTAAAACACGCTGATATTCATTTGATTTAGATGTTCAAAAATTAATCATTAAAGAGAAGTTAATTAGAGCCAAACAGTGACTTTGCTATGATCCCTAAGCAAAGACATGCTTGTACAACCTCAAGTGAAAGTTCATGATGATAACAGCCACCCTTTCCCCTCACTTGCCCATGCTATGCCAGGAATTCAACAAATTGTCCTGGGTCCCACCCTGTGCAGCACAGATTACTTGCTATCCTACTTTGGATACTGAATAGAGAGTTACAGATGCTGCCTCACCCCTGATTTGGCTGTCTGCATAACAAAAGCTTCAATTTGGTCAAAATTAGAACTTGACTCATTAGTACCAAGATCTGAATGTTGCAAGATTTGTCTTCTGAAGCAAATGTTCAGCTGCTCCACACAATGTCTACTAGATCCTCCCCTTCCCTATGCAAGTTAGTGGCATTTCATAACAACTTTCAGTGGAAGCAGAAGTCAGGTAACTATCACTTGAAACAATATTAGATAGCTGTGAGTAAATACAACAGGTAATTGAATTATGCACAAAACTTCCACAACTTTCTTCATATGATAGACTCCAGCTAAACATACAACAATTTTTTTACTGAAATGTAACTGTCCAATATTCTAGTGAAGACAACAAAATAAAGCGTTTCAATCAGATGTGCTTGACAGTTTCTTTACTTGCCAAATATCTGATTTAGGAAAATAAAATTACATGCAGTCTTCACAATATTGCACTTGGTATTTAAAAATTAAAAAGGCTCATGCTGGAGTTAACACCAGCTATTCCTTATTGTTTTATTCATCACTGTAAGCTATTTCAGAAGGATAAAAAAAGTATTTCACTTCACGGAGATAAGGACAAATTGATAATTGTAGCAAATAAGTCAGGTTGTCCTTTGCTCTCAAGGAGGTAACCTACTGTTTCACTCCTCTAAGGACTTGCTTAATAAGATGAACAAATTCTCAGGGAAAAAAAAAAAAATCAATTAAAATTGAGAAAAATCCCCTAGGATAAAGTTAGTTTGGCAGTCCATGCATTTCTCAATCATTACTTCAGTTTGTTCTAAGTAATACATTCTTACTGCATGTTTCTAAGTAGTACTTCTTTTGGTAAAAAAGCACTTTCAGAAGTGAACTCTAAAAACCAATGCTGAATCAGCAAGGGCTGCTGGATAAAAGAGGGGTTAGGAAGTAAGATATCCAATTAGAAACAAAGTACATATTCCTAGGATTGCAAAATGAAAAGTCAATATCAGTTGCTAATATAAAAAGACCTTTTATAATGGACTGTTCACTTACTAGTTTTTCTCACCAGGTCCTTATAGAGCCTTTGCATTGCAGTATATCCTGGGGGAGTGGAGAGGCTATGCATTCATTCACTTGTTCTGCAAACTACAAAAAGCCTTCCCAATCCCAAAGACAACCATATAACAAAACAGGAAAGACAGGAATAGTTTTTCTTAAGCACCCTTCATCCAATTTGCTGTTGATTTAATTTTTTTAAAACCAAAACCTCCTCTTGCTCATTAATATGCAGAACAGTAACAAAAATATATTTATTTTTAATCTATTGGATTAATCACTGTCTCAGATTACCCTGCAGGTATATTTTTGTATAGCAGCAGTAGTCACTAAAACCTGAATGTCTATCCCAATAGATTGGGCCAACATAAATTAGTAAATTATAGCAAACTCATCCAAAATTTCCTATGCTCTGGATTAATAAATAGACAAGTAAGTTCTGTATATATTATCCCTCACATCTCAGAACATGGCTGCATGCTCTTATGTAGATGCTATGCTTCAGTCTACTTATGACCAGCAATTTCAACAACAGAGGAATGACTACAGCACTTTGAGAGCATATCAACTAAAGGGGCAAAGTAGATATAATTGTATTCAAGCCAGAAGAAAGTAGAAGTGGTTATGCTTATTCAGGGAACTATTTTTTTTTAAGGCATGCATTTACAGCACATTTCATTGGACAAAATCTGCATACAGATCTATATAGATCTCCTGAAAGTCATCTACTGTATCTGCCTTTACAGGGGTCATACTGAGCACTCCTAGGTACAGAAGCACCTCAAGTGACACTAGATACTGATGTTTAGGCAATTAAATTGAGGTCAACTAAAGTGGGATTATTTTCCCCTAACTTGAGACATCTAATAGCTACCTAAGTCTAAACTCATATTGAGACTCCTTCAACAGTTAAAGGAATAGAGAGTGGCCGGTCTAGAAAGCAATTCATCTTGACTATCTGGCCATACACTCTGAGGAAAATGAATGGCTCTTCTGGAGATGCCCATCCCTCTCCATTTGACTATAAAGAGAGTGTAGCTCAAATTAAAATAACTTTATATATCTGAGGCTAATGGACTGAAATTCACTCTCAATCATGTTGCTTTAAAAATATATTTTACTGCTTCTTACCTACTGCATGTAAAGGAGGAGTGTCTAAAATTAGGTATCTAGAAAGTGATTGTCTAAGCTCCTATTATTGTCAAAGAAGATCTAGTCAAAGAAGGCTAGGAAGCTATTCAGTGGAGCAAACGTAGGTGTCTGCCTTAAAATAATGAGTCTTCTTTGACTGCATCAAGCAATCCACCATTGACTAAACCCTGAGTTGAATTCTTCCCTATGAGTTTGACTGAGTGCCTGAGTATATGAGCCTCGTGCCATCTGCGATGCCCTGAAGTATCCAAGACACGCAGAGGAGCTGGCAGACTTGACAAAGGACCTGGGAAAGACTTGCACTCCTCTGAACAGCAGCTGTAAAACAGATAAGATACCCTAGGGCCTTTCAAATGCATCTAGATGCCTGTGTTTATGCAATTGAATCATGTCCTACAATTCCAAACACCAAGTTAATTTGGAGTAGCTAGAGCATTAAAATGATATGTTAGCTTACTTGAAAGTAACTTCTCCATGTACAAGTCTCTTACCTTGTTGGTCTGAAATGAGTGACTGGAGATCTCCTCCTGTCAAACCTACAAAACCTTATTCCTTCAGACACTTAACTTAAGGATTTCTACTGTATCCTGTAATAACCTTAGTAACATTTTTTAATTTACCTGTGCTCTGAAAATGATATTTTTATTTGGACAAATATACCCATATTTTCAAAATTAATGAAAATGTATGTCATACAACAGCTAGGAGTGAAGAAAAAGAAACTCCGTATGTTTTTACATAAAATCTATTCTTTGCATACAGCCCATTTAATGTTTTCTCCATCATTATCACAAAAGTTTGAAATATTAGAAGCTGTTAAGATTTTCAGATACTCCACCTGGCAGCCACCCCATATTGACAACCACAAATTTGTTATTCCTCTGAAGGTGAAGAATAAGAAAGCATACCATAAAAATTTGTTCTGCACTCCTTCTGTGATATTTTAGACATTTAAGCTGTTGTTACATGTCATTATTCTGTCAGTAACAGATCAACTATAAGAGGTTTTCCATATATTTCCCCATCATTCCTTCCCTTTACCTCCAGTTCTTACCCATCTAAAGGTTCTTGTCCCTTGTTATAAATCACATTAGTTCAGCTGTTTGGCTGGCTGTGTTCCAGAGCCAAATGCATGAAATGAAAGGGGAAAAAAACAAACTCTAAAAAGTCTGAAAAGTATTGGGTCGGCTGGATTTGGATCTTGGTTTGTTGTTGTGGTGTTTTCTTTTTAAATACAATTATTTCACTGCAGCAGTTTAGACAGCTAAAGAAAGAAAGGAATCAATGCAATGCACAGGACAGCATCACTGGTAGGAACAGGGAAGGGCACCATGTAAAACAGCTGCCAGGTGAACAGTAACACTGAGCCACTACCTAAGCTCATATCTAAAAACTACATCTGAAAAAACTTAATTCCTGATATGGAATTAACACAGCTGACTGGACAAAGAAATGAAAACATGAAAACAGACCAACAATAGCCCATTTATTTCCTAAAAAATAGCCCTAAAAAAGTAATTTTTTTTTTAACCCATACTTTTGGTTGGAGAAATAAAAACTACCAAAAACTAACAGGCCAAAGAGAAGAAAATTATATGCTAAGGGAGTACAGTGCTGAAGTTTTCCAAGCTACAGAGACTGGTGTCCTGTTGAACCCAAAAAAGCTGGCACATTTGGGATACTGAGAGCCTCCCACTTCTGCCCAGAACACCAGGCATCACCAACCAGCTCCCTGATGTCCAGGAGGCTGGTGGCCCCTATGCACAGAGAGAGACTACAGAATTCATACAGGGGATGACACACAGGACTCAGAGGTCTTCTGAGCAGGGAAATCACTGAAGCATCAGTGAGGGTCATCTTCCAATTTATGAATGCACAGTTTGGGTTGGCTTCCCAGCTGTCGTTCCAACCAGTGAGAGAATAAGAGAATGCACTGTATGAACAATTATCTTCTACTAATAGCTTCACTCCACAGCTAATAACACCTAGAGGAGTAAAAAAATCATTCTAAGAAATATTTGCCATGATCAACATCTTCTCCTGATGAGATTCTCTATAAGGCAAATGCAAAGATTGGTGTAAAAATCAAGGATTGCCTTAAATGGGAATTACAGAATTGAAGTATTCCTGGGGAGACCAACTTCAGACATGCTTCATGACTGGCATCTCAAAACTTCATTCCTCCTCTGACATTGTAGGACCTTTAATACATTTCACATATCTTGAGGCAGTTTCCTTCACCTCATGATCCTGCTGCACCTCAATATGTTGGTTAGTTAGGTTGAAGCTTTGCCATGAATCAAATGGAAAATTATTGGTCAGCATTGCTGGTGATTTTTCTTTTTAAAATCACAACCCATCTTTATTTACTCATAATATTACAAAATCCCAGCTCTGGTGAATAAATGCCAATTTTCTAGCCTACCTTTCCATCCTTAAGACACAGTTTTCTCAGAACTGGAATCTCATAAGCCTATTCTAGCTGATTTTCGACAACTAGTATTTTCCTATGGTGTTTCAGTGTTCATTACCAGTTACCTTACCCTGATGTCTAAACCTGAATAGCAAAAAGTTGTTAAACATTCATTACACCTAAGAGGTGATGTTCAGGATTGGTGTTCTACTAACTTTGCTCAGGTTTCCTTTCACATAAAAAAAAGCCCAAAACACACTGTAACAGGAATATAGCTACCTAAAAATGTTCAAATCTAAGTATGTGCTTCTGCAAGTTTCAGTTCATCTACACTGAGGCCACCAATTTACAGTGCTCTCTTCCTCCCATTCCAAGTACTGCCACCTCCATACAGGCACTAGAATTTGTAGCAAGATTCTTTGAATAACTGGTCCAACTGAAAACTAGTCCTTCCAAAGAGAGGGAGAAAAAAAGTTTAATTTTCAGCTGGTCTGAGCAGGGAAACAACCTGCTTACCATATTCCTGTTTAATTAGAACACTATTGTTCAGGGACAGTGGAGAGTTCTTAACCTTGTCTGGCAGAAATGTGTTGCAGCCTGTCTTGATCTACATAAAATGAAAATGTGGTTATATCAGAGCATTCATCTCACTTTTAATTTAGCTCGCATAGGTGAGAATATTAGTGAAGACACTGCTGCACTGCCTTCATCAGGAGTTGGCAACTGTAATGCTTGGTACAGGCTTTTAAAGGGACAATACTCAAGCTGCTAGACCACACTGCCAGACCTCCACTGCTCCTGTTACAAATGCTGGCAAAGTTACTGCCTCCTGCTGCAGTCACACTTACCTTGTGCTATGAAAACATACCCTATTAGTGGCTAATTTCTTCATGGGTGCTATCACTAATTCCTGCTCCCCAAATGCACATTCTTCCAGTGATGCTCTAAGGATGAAATACAGAAGCCTAAGTTTCAAAAGAACCACAAATTTTTGTGTCTTTACAGACTAGGAAAACAGATTTAACCTGCATATGACTCACTTCTCTCACTATATTTGGAGAACTGTCTCTTAAAAAAAATTATAAGACCCCCAACTTCACAGTTTGAAAAATAAAAAATCCCTGAAAAAAAACCAAAAACTTTTTCCTAATTTTTCTTATTTTTCTTGAATTGCATGTCAGATAGACTGTAAAACAAGCCCAAACAGTTGGATTTCAAGAATCTTGCTTTCAACACAAAGCTTACATTTGTAGAAAAAAAGACGCAGCATAATCCATAACTCATTTTCTGTGACCCTATTCAGATTGCTTTCATTGAAATAAATGTGTCCATTTCAAACCTGGATCTGAACTACAGCTCTTCTGTAAAACACACTGAGAACCTCAACAGGGCATTCCTCCCAAGTGCACAACTGCCTCTAGTAACTATTAACTCGGGTAGGAAATGCAGCAAGTGAATCAGTAACAATTATGTTTTGCTGGGGATAAGACCTGTACTACATAAATTGAAACAGCTTCCTGGGCCAAGAGCACCAGCTTCCTGCAGGGTTTGCTGCTGTTCATCCCCAGATATGCTATCAGAAAGCAATATGGCAGTGCAACTCAACGTACTGATGAGCAAATACTAAGCAAAGTGAGTTATTTATTCCATGATAGGAGAACAGTTCGACTTCATATTCCACAAACAACACAGAATTGTTGAATCATTAAGGTTGAAAAAGACCTTCAAGATCATCAAGTCCAACCTTTGACTGAACATCACCTTATCAACTAAACCACAGAACCGTAAGTACCATATCCAGTTGTTTCTTGACCACTTCCCGGGATGGTGACTCCACCACACCCTGGGCAGTCCATTCCAGTGCTTAACCATCCTTTCAGTGAAGAAATTCATCCTTAGGAATGAATGAACATGAAGCTACCCTGGCACAGCTTGAGGCTATGACCTCTTGTCCTCTCACTAGTTGCCTGGGAGAAGAGACCAACTCCCACCTCACTACAACCTCCCTTCAGGTTGTAATGAGATCTCCCCTGAGCTTCCCTTTCTCCAGGCTAAACAACCCCAGCTCATTCAGTCATTCCCACAGGACATGATCTCTAGACCCTTCCCCAGCTCTGTTGCCCTTCTCTGGACACACTCCAGCCCCTCAGTGTCCTTGCAGTGAGTGGCCCAGAACTGACACAGCACAATCCCTGCCCTGCTCCTGCTGGCCACACTATTGCTGTTACAGGCCAGGATGCCACAGGGCCTCTTGGCCATCTGGGCACAATGATGGTTCATGTTCAGCTACTGTCAGCCAGCACCCCCAGATCCTCTTCCACTGGGCAGCTCTCTAGATACTCTTCCCCCAGCCTGTAGCACTGCATGGGGTTGTTGTGACCCAGCTGCAGCCTCAGCCCATTGATCCAGCCTGTCCAGATCCTCCTGCAGAGCCTTCCCACCCTCTGCTGACCAACACTTCCCCCCTGGCTGGTGTCATCTGTGAACTTACTCAATCCCCTCTTTCAAATCATCGATATTTAACAGGACTGGACCCAATACTGAGCCCTGGGGAACACCACTGGTAACTAGATGCTAACAGGATCTACTGCCACTCACCACAACTTTCTGGATGCAGCCATCCAGCCAGTTCTTACCCCAGCAAGGGGTGCATCTGTTCATGCCATGGGCTGCCAGCTTTTCCAGGAGAATGTTGTGAGAGACAGTGTCAAAGGCAGACAATACCCACAGCCTTTCCCTCATGCACCACAGGTGGATGGCCATGTCATAGAAGGAGATCGTGTTGGTCAAGCAGGACCTGCCTTTCCCAAACTCATGCTGGCTAGGTCTGATCACCTGGTTACCCTGTATATGCCACATGATGGCACTCAAGATGATCTACTCCATGACCTTCCCCAGCACTGAGGTCAGGCTGGCAGGTCTGTAGCTCCCTGGATCCTCCTTACAACCTTCTTGCAGATGGGTGTCAGACTGGCTAACCTCAATGGAATGAAGAAGTTGATTTCCTGCTCACACAAAACCTACACATATCCCAAGCTCTCCATTTGAAAACTGTTAATGTAATGGTTGCAGTTAGTTGGGTCAGACTAAAAACCAATGAATAAACAGCCCATCTCCGATGACAGTATTAATGGACCAAAATTTGGAGATGCAGATCTTAATGTTTTACTGCTATAACCCTTCTGCCGTTTGTACACCTCAGAAATGTCAAAAGATCTTTAAATATCCTTAATAAAATCCAACATCTCAGAAAAAAATAACAAGTACCAGTAAGAATCTAAATAAGCAAAACAGAAATTTAATAAGAAATTCTAATTCTATAATCCGCTATAAAAGTTTAAAATATTAACAAATATAAACTTATTATCTTTTAAGATAACTATCATCATAAACATAACTGAATGGCATAAACTGATTACAGAATCACAGGATGGATCAGGTTGGAAAAGACCACAGTGGGTCATCTGGTCCGACCTCCCTACTTCAGCAGGGTCATCCTAGAGCACATTGCACAGGATTGCATCCACATATAGCTTAGCCAAAGTCTGCTCTTTCCTGCAATTTGCTTACAGACTGTATCTGGATTTTCATTTGAGAATGCCATACGTCAGTCAGATGATTTCTTACCTTTTTTCCCATTAATTTCTGAAAATGTTCTATTATTGGGCTATTCCTTGAACTTGATTCAACAGGTCTCAGTTAATTGTTGGATTACGCTAACTGCAGTCAAGAGTCCTTAATCATGTATTTTATCTCACACTGTTTAACACTTAATGGACCTATTTGCTAGCAGACTAAAGTTGGGTTTTTTTTTTTTCCTTTTGAACACTGGTCCTTTAATGCTGTTTGATCCTGAAAAAGTCATAAGATACTGCACCTTAGAGCATGAGTACATTACAGTTAAAGGATCAGACCTGAAAAGTCTGGTATTGTCTGTACTTCATGTCCCTATCTCCAAACACTTCCTTTTTCACTCTGGAAACAGGAACTATTTAAAATACTTAGAAGAGGTTTTCACTAAAAGTGTCATTCTTATGTCACTGGACCCTGACTTTCCTGCAGAAAAGTCACATAGTACACATAGTACACAATATTTTAAGAGCACCATACCTTAACAAATATCAATTCTTAAATAACAATTTCATTCCAAGAAACTGGAATGAAACTTGGAAAACATCATCTTCTTACTGAACAGACCTGCTTTTAGAGAGTACTGAGGCAGCTTCCTCACATTATAGTTCCATTTTTGACACTCTTTACTGCTGTTAAGCCAACAAAACTAACACAATTTTGCTCATTCTGAGGAGTCCCACTCCTGGTTCTACAGCAACAATATTATTAACTAAGTTCTCTTTACTGCACAAAAATTTTAATCTTCATTACATCTCTACAGTCCCACTAAACACCACCATTGTTTAGCAAAAAAAATCTAGCCTGTGCAAGCTAAAACGAGGGCAAAATAAATGTTACTTAATATGAGCATCCAAAATAAAAAAAAAGGACTGCAAAGGAAAAAAAAAAGACTGTGAAAGATTTAATGAGCTCAAGCTATTTAACTTATCAAAGAGAAGAAGTGAAGATCTGAAAGTACCTACCCAGGAAACAAAATTTCAATAATGTAAGCAGCTGATAAGCACATAGTAAGCAAACATTAAAAAAAAAAATTACAGAAAGAAAGCCAACATTGCATAGACTAAGCTGACTTAGACTGATATGTGAAGAATCAGAATTCCTTTAAATCTGAGAAAAGTTTGATTATGCTTCTGAAATATTACATTAAGTATAAATTATTATGGAACCTAAAGCAGAAATCCTAAAATTGTATTATAGAGACAAGCCAATTATTTACTCTGTCCACATATTTATCTTCCTTCTGGCAATAAAGGTATAAGGTGCTTCAACCTGTCTTTCTTGACTGTTTGTTCATACACAAATGAGTCTCATTCCTTTTCATGAATGCAGAACATCCAGGCCTATTTATAACTTTTTCTTTAATTTCAGCACTTTCTGAAGGAACTCCAAAGAAACATCTCTAACTATAAAATTTCCTGAGCAAGAAACCTGAGCTAGCTTCAGAAAATTAGTGAAAGAGCCATGCTGATATGTTGTTATCTATGATGATATGAACGCACTGAAATAAAATCACAAAAGTGAACTAATGGGTTTTGAAACATGGAATCAGCTCATGGAATTATTTGGAAAGTGACAGATCATAAAGAGGAGCACAAAACCATATGCACCTTTGTGTGCCTCCAATATTACACTAAGGTGACTTGCCTACACCCCCTAAGAACTAGTCTAACTAAGCCAGCCTGGATAGAGTTACAGTGACTTCAGTGTGCTGCTGTATTGAGAAAAAAAAAATAAAAAGCATAAAGTAGAAGGAAGATATTTAAACTGAAAATGGTAGGAAAAAGTACATTAGATATCTTAAAAATTACCAATTGAAAGGCTTTCACAGTTCATAAACTTAGTAGTGAAAATTATTTCTTAGCTTGCAAAAAATAATGATTATATTTTATTTTACATGTGCAGTTATCCGAATTAAGATGCAGGAAAATATTTGGAGCTCCTTGTCAAATTTTTAAGGGGAATATTTTGATATGAATGATTAGGAGTATGCATAGGTAGATTGCCTTTTGAACTGCTTTCATACTTGAACTCAAACATCTTTAAGAAGGGATGGAAGCAATTATTTCTATTCTGATAATCTTGAGAAAAAATGGCAGTGGAACCACAAAAGGCAGAGTGAAGAATATTTTAAGATTCACAGGAACACTCGCTTATCCCAGGAAATTCATTGTAGCTGATCTAAACCGCATGCTCCATTTCAAATGGCTTATAAGATATCAGAGAATGGCACTTGGTAAGACAAAAGCAGTTCAAAGTCTTAAAAAAAAAGCTAGCAGAGATACAACTGTAATAAAGCTCTTTGAAGCTGGTAAAAGCCTCAAATACAAGCTCATTTAGACATGAATCTATTCTTCTGGAAACCGATTTGCAAACATGAGACGTTTCCAGAGCAGTAACTAAAATAAAACATAATTATGTTCCAAATAAAAAGAAGCATTTGATTGTGAGTTGTTTCATGAGCAGGTCTGTGGGCACAGATCTGCAGTGGCAAAAAAAAAAGATGTCTATTAAAACCAACTATCAAAATATTATCTAGCTTTTCAAGAGCAATCATGAACCTACAGAATTATTCACTAAACAGTAATGAAGGTTTAATATTTATCTTTCTTACCACATATATTTTCAACCATGGTTACAAGTACAGACAAAAACATTATTTAAATTGGAATCTGATGTAACTACAATTCTTACAGCTACAATACTTTAAAGAATTCATTCTTTCAAAACATGAACCATCATCTCAAAGTAGTGATAATAAAATAATAATCACAATAGTAACAGCAATGGTGAAAGATAGTAATGATAATTTTATTGACTTAAATCTTTCTCCCTCTCTATATCTACACACATAAAAAGTGTTAAAAGTGTTTCTTAGCAGTATAATTAAACAAAAAACCCCCAATCAACTAAATAACTTTTATAACTAAATATACATTATGGATGCTCAACAATTGTGTTTTTATGTGGTTCGGCTTAGAGGTTAATAGCCATATCTCCTTGTTTTCACCTGAAGTCCTGCTTGCAGTCACAGAAAATCCTAAATCAGTGAAGAAAGCATTTCATGAGAAACTCAACTTTAGGGGGAAGTGGGAGTTGTGGCAGTAAAAAATATACATTGTTTCTACAAATATAAAATATGGCAACTATATATATTCACACTTCTCATTAAAATAATTCCTAATTTCAGTGACCAGTAATCCTGACAAGGGCCTTAATCATTTTAAATACAGGATGTATTGAAATCAACATTAATTCAGCTTGTCTTTGAAAGCTTCTGAGGAACAGTTGCCTGGGTAGTGTTCTAATATTGACCTGTCAGGAAAAAAAAAAAAGCTAGAAAATGCAGACCTGAGCTGCTCAGTCTCAGCCAGTCTATACACAGCAGCTAGAGAATTACAGGCATGTTTTTTTCACAAATACTATCTCAGAATCAGCCTTTGAACAACAGGCATACTTGGTATACCTAAGTAAGTAAACAAAATTAGGTAAGAAAAAAAAAATAAAATACTCTAAAAATATGTCAGCTTTGTACTTGACTATTTTTCAAGTCCCTTACAAAATGGAAACAGAGTGGTTGAGCCATTTTTGGTCAGGTCTCTGCACTCTACCTGAGCTACGAAAAATGCAGATTCATTGAAAATGTAGGAAGGTGGGGATTCCACCTGTTAACTCTTACATCCCAAATCATCATGTGTGGCAGGTAATGCAAGTGCCATGGACATCTTGCTATTGCTTACACATCCACTGCACCATAAAGACTCAAGCACTCTGTATTTTAGGTATACCACGTAGCAATGTTTAAATCACTATTAACATTGCAACAATAAATACAAACCACTAAAAGCTGCTGAATATTCAGTACTATGTGAAAAAGTGGCATTTTGTTCCTGTTGAAAAATGTGCTGATGTTTTTAAAAGATAGAGCAATGTTCAACACCTTTCATACTGGATGGCATACCCAATTCTATACTTCACAAAACAAAAGACTTTTCACAAACATTCCTAAACCTCCTGACATCTTCAGAAATTCAGACAAAAGACATTCCTCTCAATTGTTCATCCTAGTAAATCTCAGACATTTCAGTGTAGACAAATGCCAAAGGGGGAAAAAAAATCAATCAAACAATTAAAACAACCTACTAAATTTCACTATATAACAAAGGAGGAACAGTGTGTGTTACATAATTTACAAAAACAGCAAGACATTATCATAAATCCTGCCGACAAGGGAGGAGCTGTAGTTCTTTGGTACTGGGATCATTACACTAAACAGGCAGCAAAACAAATGGCGGAAATGCATTACTTTAAAATGCTCTGGGTTTTTTTATGCAGAAGTTGTAGAGTTATTTCTATAGCATGAAATTGCATATAAGATGTATATAAGTTATAATGACATCAGAATAGGGAAAATACCAGAATTCACAAGCCAAACAATGGGACACCCTACCATAATAAGGTACTCACAACTTCCTGAAAAAGTAGCTGTCTTATGGAGACTTGGCATCAAGCCCATGTTGAAGCCCTATGGACATAAATACTGCCTTCTTTGCATGCACAGCAGACCTTAATGAACACCACTTCCAACAATACAAAGTACCTTCTCTCCACTGTGGACATTTGGTGGTATATAATATTGCCATCCTGATACAGAAAGTTAAGCAGTTAAGCCCCTTACAGTTCAAAATACCCCATAAAGTCTACAAACCATTACTGACATCAAAAATGGACTAAAATAATTAATATTTCAGAAATTCATTAAAAATTAAGAATACTCATTTTTACAAGTTCCTAAGTTTAGCAGAGTATGTTCTTCTGCCAAATTGTTTCACATTTGAGAAGATTTTTATTCCCAGGAAAATACTGCAAGCTGTAGAACTGAACCACAATTTCTTGTCTTCTTTAAAAAAAAAAATGGATTGCATGTATCTTACAAATTCTTATAACAGGAACTAATTCTACCGGCAACAAGATATACTAGATATTCTATATACTAGTATTTAGAGCACTATGTATAGTATCTAAAATATTTATTAGAAAAAACTTTTCATCATTTATTGAAATGTTCTGCAGTAATTCCTGGAAAATGCTTTTTCAACACCATGATACACCTTAATTCTGAACTGCATGAATTTCTTCAGTTTGACTGTGAAGAAACTGGAATGGCTGTAACCCAATTTCCAGCACTACAACTCTTAAATTCTTAACTCTGAGAAATCCAACTCTAGGCCAAATGCTTCTGACAGAAGTTATCATTCTTCATCCCAGTGAAGTGATAGCGAAAATGGAAACAACAGGATAGAAGACAATCTTTCAACTCAATAGTCTACATCTCTCCCACCATGAAACCTCCTAATCACATCAATACAACTCCAAGTCCTGCCTTCTTCTCTAAAAGCCTCTTTCGGTTATTGTGCAGCTTCAGAAACAAGATTTGTCCATAAGGCAAGCCTCTCTTGCCCATTATTAGCTACTTCTATCCCCTGTAACAACTTAAATCCTTCCCCAGATGTGAATGCCCTCCCCCTAACTAACATTCCCCATTTAGCTCACATTGCCTGTGGCTGCTGCACGGTCTCCAGGGTGCACTCTCGGGGAATCACAGTTCTGCCCTGCTTTCCTTGCCCATTAGGTACCAAAAAACACTTCACTGACGGTGGACATTGCAGGAGCCAGCACTTACAGAAGTAGTCAGATATGAGAGATTCTTAGGCATGGATATGAAAAAGGAGAAGGGGGGTTCAAGGATACTGATCCCACTTTATCCAACAACCACCTGAAGTCAGTGATGTCTGTATTGTGGATAGTTAGTGGGCGAACAAAATATTGGTATGTTAGTTAAAGAAAAGGCACGTGGCAAGAGTATATGCACAAAAATAGTCTTCAGATAATTTCCAGCCATCTGTCTGCAATGCCAATGAAGCCATCAAGTAGCTCTTTAGACTTAAAAGATACCGACTTCTACAGACTGTTGTCAAGTAAACTCGACAAAAGTTTCCAGATGAAGAAAATACAGTGCAAGGATACAGAGAACTTTGGTTTTCCTACGAAATTTTGTCCACCTACATAGCTTTCCGTTTTTGTTCCGAATGGCTCTTGTCATTGCCTCTTTCCACAAAAGAAGGGTACTTTGGGGGGCGGGGTGGGGGAGAAGAAGCAGGGAGGTGGAAACAAATGCCTTTAGAATTCTTGAAGATCAGACTCAAAAGTAACCAGCTGTAGCAAAACCCAGCTTGCTCTGCTTTAGCCAGACTAAAGGCAACCACAGAAAGAAAACAAGAGATTTCTTTTCTTCCCCTCTTCCCTCCCCTTTAGAAGCACTAACAACTTTTCTCTTCTAGCTTAGCCACTGAAGGAGGAAAGTGATAATCCCTTTGAAATTCAGCACTTAACACCTATACGGTAGGTGATAATTGCTGCATTCCAAGAGGATTAGCACAGTGGAACCTACTTTACAGTGAAGTCAGACCATTCTGAACAGAGTGAAGTTTCCCTAAAACCATGCCTACTCAGGGAAATCTTGAGTTTACCACTGTTTCTAGGTAGACAAGGATTTTGTAGCTTCACATGGGCTTCCATTATATCTGCAAAAAGCCACTCAAGAAACCAACTGGTGTTTAAAACAGCTAGAAGAACAAAGTATTCCTAAAAGAGTGCAAACTACTATAATTTTATTGGCATAAAATTGTCAATTGTCAATTCTGCAATAAAATTGCAGAAAATGCTACACAGGCTAACTTTTCTTACAGACTGTAGAATATTTCCATCATCATTAACATTTGGCAGGAATATTGTGAACTAAGTGCTCAGGAGTAACACAGTAGTCAGTAATTTAATACTGTCTCAGAATCCAGAGGCCTTGGTTACACAGTCTGATCTTGCGCAGCTATAGGAGATGCATTCTGTACTAACACTGGGCCACTAACGGGGAAAAAATAGTCCCCAAAACAGCAAGAGGCAGGACTGGCACAAGCCCACTCAGAAAATAGAATAATTTAGGGCTTTCGCTCCAGCAGCACAGACTTAGGCTCAACCTAAGTTCCAGAATTCTTCCACTGTGCAGCACCTCCCAGAGAGTCGAGGATGCTCTGTAACAAGTGCGCTTCTCTCCCTGAACACGCCAAGATATGCAGGGCACGGAGGATGGTGCACGCCCGTGTCTCACCTTTCTCTGCCACCAGAACATGGCCAGAGGGAACACCCCAAGGAGGAAATCAATGCTCTACCTCAGACACCCACCCCATTTGTTTTGCAATACACAGCGGGACAGCTTGCCAAGTAAAGTAGATTTCCAAGAGAGAGAGGGAAGTGGCTTCCACTGCCTTCATACATTTTTCCTTCAAAGATTTTACTCCTCCCTTCGTTACAGCTCACCCCCCTCCTGTGTCCTCCTTTTAAATACAACCTTAAAACCACTGTGCAATCCACATTTCATTTTCCAGGCTAGGCTCAGGGCACTGCTGTTTGGATGCAGAAAAATCTCATGGCAGACAGGATGATGATACACAAAATTGAAGACAGGTTTCCCCCCTCCCCACCTCCCCCACCCCCATCATTCATTTCTTTCCCCATTGCCCGTTGATCACTTGTAGCAACACAACTGCTGATGAAAGCACAGGGTGATCTGTTTTCCCCAAACAGATGAGGATTAATAAAAGTAATAATGAAGGAGAGAGAGGAAGTGAGAGGAGACAGCATTTTCAACCTAGACCTGATCCTACGCCGAAAATGGTCACACACGGCTTTACAAGAGTGAGATCAGGGTGCCTGGAGGAAACAGAAGGAAAACAAAATTATCTAAACAAGTCCTGCCATCAAAAAAGGCTGTAAATCACAGCCTTACCTCTACAGAAGGAATATAAACAACAGAGACCTTTTACTTGCTTAAGGAACTATTTATCTGATTCTTTTACCCATCATATTTATGTGATACGTTTATTAACACATCACCGACTAATACATGGATTTATTTAACACTTGCTTTTCATTAACTTTCAAGTTTCCGTTATTTCCTCTCTGTCTGAACGCACCAGATACTGATTTCTGCAAAAGAACAACCCTCTAGCCAAATGCTATTTATTTTAAAGGAGAAAAAATATCACTAAAAGTTTGATATGTTCAACTTGCTTATGTGTAAATCTGTTTACTTATAAACACACATAAATTTTTCTAAAGTTGTCTTGAATTTGTAAAGTATACCTCAAGTTTCCTTATTTCACTGCCACACATTGGTAACGAAGGGAGACTAGACTGAGCAAAGCTGCCAGCTGTAAATGCCAAGATTATTCCCACCTTATTACTGATACTCTTCCATGTAGCCCTCGGATCCTCTGATCATCATATATGGCAAGTGAGCACTTAGGAACAATGTCAAAGAAACTATTTCAACATCCAGACAATTTTTAAAACCAGACAACTCTTAAAGTAAAGATAACTCCCAACAGCCAAGTAGATTAAAAATGGTGACTGAAGACAGAATTTTCTCTTGGGCAAATTGCCAATTTTTTTTAAAGGTAAACTCCAGCTTTTAATTATCATGAACACTCCTCCCTGTGAGCATTGCCACAGCCTGGATCATCTTAAAAAGGAATAAAAATGGCATCCCACACTGTGCTGTGGAGCTCAGATTTCCAGCAAGCACAATAGAGAAATTGCAAACCACTGCCTATAACCAGAGATGCAGAAGTTGAACTCTGGTATAACCAAAAGGAAAAAAAAAATTAAAAGCAAACAGTGCCACAGTCAAGTGAATACAGAGTGAAATAGGGGTAAAGAAAGCACATTTAAGCCTGGTTATCACTTTTCCTAATGGCAGTTTTTAGTAGTTACTCATTCTTCTGGTTCTGTAAATTAAATTCTCTACTAAGAAAGCTAAATCAAGGATGATTAATATCTTCTGATTTAACTTCCCTTCCTCCCTCAGTTCAAAATGAAGTGAAAGTTATCCTCCGCCTGGCCTGTGATGGTGGGCAATGGTCCAAATCAAGAAAACTGGGTCAAGCATCTTTTAAAGCCAGTATTACATGCTTTAGTTTGCATAGTTATCTTTTTGTTTCTAATACAATACTGCTTCACACAAGATTTTGAATAATACTTTTTTCCTAAGAGTGGAAAATTAACATGATAATAATGAAAACAATATACATCCACTTGTCTAAAGTAATGTCCATAACATGATTATCCTCTTTTTTCCAATTTATATGTCTACTGCAACATTTTATAATTATTAGAAGATACTCCAGGGCATATGTTGTGCTGGTGTACAGCGACTTCTCTGGTGGCTGCAATCATTCAGCCTGTGGACTCGTGAATCACAAAGCACCCACGGCTTAGCAAACCCTCGTATGACACATGTCACGTCGTATCTCATTGCTTCAGCGCAGTCCTTGCGCTCCCATCACCAGTAGCCACACACTTAACTACAGACGGGCCGAGTGCTGCTGACATCACACCCCCCGAATTCATCCCTGCTCCCATCCCCACCTCTCAAAAGCACAGGGCATTTTTCTCTGGGTTACGCTGGCACCAGACTATTTGCAGGGGTGTCTGAATTTTGTTGCAGTAGGGCTGTGCGGATTTAGCAACTCCCAATAGTCTTCAGTAGGTGTTTCAAACCACCTCAAGTTAGCCGAGCAAGTCATCTGCGTGGGGAGAGTACCAAGGAGCTCCTACATCACACATTCCTGGGAGGTGCCTGCCCAATAGCAGTGGGTACAACCAGCGCTCTAATCACTGTTGAAATAATTGATAGCGCTGTCTATCCACACTATGACAGACAAAAGCTGAAATGTATTAAACATAGCAATCCATCATCCCGCAGATGGGTAGCAGGAGCCAACAGAGTTCAGAGGGAGCGACTCCTGCTGCTAACAATGGCTGAAGTACTGACAGTTCACTACTCCTCCTTGCTCCTCACCAGGCTCTTCTCCCAGCTTCCCAAGAGCGATAAATGAACAAACAGTCCACTGCAGAAGAAGGATTTAAATGCTGTAGACTGCTGATAGCTATTATTCCAACTCAGAATGTCTACAAACAAGCTTAATGAGATATCAGTTCCCCTCTTTAAAAAAAAAAAAAAAAAAAGGAGGGGGGGCGGTGGTTACATTAAGGAATTGTGAATTCAAATAAAATAAGAAACCCCACCAAAATTAAAATTGTTAGGTGTGTAAATCTCATCTGAATATATGAGAAGCTGACGAGCTAAATATCTAGCACTGGCAGCTGGCAGCTGGAGACAAGCTACAAACAACAGTGCTCCAAATTAAGAAGTAATTTATGTGGAATAAATCATTATTTTAACATGAAGGATACAAAGCTTTAAAAGAGGAACTGCTAGCAGACTTTTAAAGAAAAGTAAGTCCGGAGCAAAGTAAAGCTATTTATGAAAGTTGATTTTTCTTTCCTGACTTATTTCTTGTAGGACACATGAGTCACACATTATAGCCAAAGGAAAAACTGCAACTGCTAACACCACATTAGTAAAGTATAAAAGGGAAAGACACTTTTCTTAGCATTTCAGCCTTGTCATTTCCAATTTTCTGCTCTTTGGACATGCTTGTATTCAAATTCTGGAACATCTATTCAGCATATCAATCCTAATTAGACAATCTGGGTCTGGAAAGGATGAGAGCTGGGTCATTTGCATAATTTAATCATAAATACTCAGTGATACATATTTCCAAATGCATTTGTACAATTATCTTTTCATCCTTGGGGCAATGGTATTAATATGATTAGGCAATATTTCTGGAAAAAACAGACAAGTATGCACTCTTTTTAACTGCAGCTTAGGGCGATATGAAAAATTAATTAATTTCTGAAGAAAATCAATTTCTGTACGTGACCACATTAGACATTGCTAAACCAAGACACAAAGTCCTTTCTCAATCAGAATATTTTATCATTCTTTCCCAAATTCTGATTGTTATATGAACAATTTAATAATAAAACTGTTAGATTATTTAAATTATCTTAATGCATAGGCATGGAAAAGTGACTATTTCTTCTTCATGTTACCCCGACAGACATGGTGTTTTAAAATATGTATTGTTTGACCAGTCAATAGGAAACCTTAGCATTTGGTCTGAACTCATCTTATGTGATCTTTTATTAATGCACATTATACCGATTGAATTCAAGGACAGCAGGAAATAATTCAGCTCTGAAAACCGCAGCTGAAAAAAAATAGAATTATGCTAACCAAAAGTATTTTAAAATTAATATAAGGTTTCTTCCTTGTTTGTTTTGCTACAAAGAATTAGATAACGTGTTTCTTCAACAGAAGCATACACATTACAAAAATGTTGTGACATATGTGGGATACAGCCAAGCACCCAGGTGGCTAATCTCATTTTTAGAAGAAAGATACTGCTTTGTATGTTAATTGGTGCAAAAAAAGAAGAAAATACATTTATGTTTTTATATGTACCATCTTTATTTCTTCTCAATCAACAGAAAAAGTAGAAATTACTGCATGCAAATGTTCAATATTCATTTAATTTGCATGAAGGTGCTTGAACAATTTTTTTATTCTAACAAGCTCATTTTTCATGCGTTTTGTCTTTCATCCTAATCTAGCATCTGTCATTCCTTTTTGAAGTTATTATCGGCCCAATTCCCTCTTGGACATGGTTGCTGGGTGACCGGTATCTTAGCACCCACTTTGACAGGAACAGATGTGAATCTGATCAAGAGATTTCCCATGAGTACCTGAAATCACAAACAACTTTCGGGAAAAACAAACAGCCTTGCTGTCACCGTCCCTCTCTAGCCCTCCTTCCCATCCCTTCCCCCATACCCCCCCAAAAAAGAGTACCAGAAAGTTGATGCAGAGTTAACCAGCATCATTAAAACACATTATTATCTGGCAGGTGAGCTCCCCGAACACCCCTCTAGCTGCTTCTGCCTTCAAACGCCAACTCTCAGCTTTAAGTTTTAATAACGCCCCTTTTGAATACTTCCAAAGACGACTGTTCGTTTCTGAGGTCACCATCTTCTAAACACTCTCACATTGAACCCGTTTTCGTCACTTGAATGCTCTCATTTAAATCAATGGGATTACTCGTGTAAGCAAATTTCACATGCACGCAAGCACCCCCCAGTTGTTTTATAACACCTAACTCACATTTTGATTACAAATAATGTTCTTTGATCGCTCCCACACTTGGTTGCTGCTGTCTGTGAAACTGCAGCTTATGAAAACTCTGCTAGCTTTGCTATCTGAGTACCAACACTGATAATATTTAAAGACCTGCATAATTTTATTACTTTAAATCATCCAACTGAGATGCTATAGGCAACAGGATTCCTTACACAAATCAAAGCTTCCTGCTCACAGGATTAAGACTTCTATACACAAACCAATTTCATAGTGACTATATTCATTGCTGTACACGGGATATGGAAAAATAGGAAGAAACAGGAATTACAGCTGTATACTTCTGAAATAAACATGGAACCATACAAAGCATAGGTAAGAATTTTCAAATTAAGTGTATTACTAAAAAAAAAAACCCAATTTTTTTCATTCCCATTTAACATCTCTGCCACAAGAATCTCGCCCAACATCAAAATCTGTGGTAAAGCTTATTCCTTCTTGCTTTCTTTCCCGGGCACTACTCTAAACATAGCCCTACTTAACGAAGAGAAAGGACTCAGTTGTGATCCAAAGACTGAAAATTTGATCATACATATGTAAACTTGTAAGGCTGCATGTGACAGCAACACCGGATAAATTTGCTTTAACATGCTGTCAACCAGCCTTTCACTTCTGCCTCTTCACGATGCTACTCTTCAGCATGTTCCCAGCCCCATAGCCTCAGGGCTCTTGTCCCTACTGCTAGGGTTAGCAACTGCTCCCACTAAGCATCCTCTGTATCTGAAGTTTTCACAGTGCCTTATAAAATACAGCTTCCATGAAGAACTGGAAATTTTCATCTTTTTTTTTTTTTTTTTTTTTTTTGTCCAAATCCAAAAAGGTGTGTGAGGGGAAGAAAGTAACCAGAAGAAGAGGAAAGAGAAAGGAAGAGTTTGAATTTTCAAAGATCTGAATTTTTTCCTTCACTCTAAGTTGTTCTATGATCGAAAAGATAACAAAGGGATTTTTTTCCTCTCTTGTTTAGATACAAAGAGAATTTAAGGCAAACATTTCAATCACAATGAAGAATTTATTGCCACCTATAGGTGACCTTAAATTTACTTTAATTTCCCTTATTTACTACCAAAATCAGAAAGCAGCCAAAACATTTTATTGATAGGTCAAAAGCCTTAGAGTAGTCTGATCCAAACTTACTCTGGATAAAGTAAATTCAAAGAAATCTTCTACCCAACTTAAGAACAACAGAACTACAAAGGAAAAGCCAAGCAAATAAGAAAACTGTTTAAGCCCCTAATTCTAACTGGACCTCTCTCCTTTAAAAGGAAGTGTGTGTGAACAAAACCATTTGCTGTGTCTTGGAAAAAAAAATCCCCCACTCTACCCACTTAGGATATCAGCACCACATAGCAGCCAAACCTGTTGATGGGACACAATGTACATATTTTTAATAAATACATAGTGGTGATACGTAATCACCATTTAGAAGACCTGCCTTTCACTTTGCCAGTCAAAACAAGAGCAAGCCTTTGATAATGTTCTTACAATGATACCTCATGAAGCAGTTTGATGATCCAGACTGGCAAAGTCATGAATGGCTCAACAGGAGCTGCACAGAAAAATTCACCGGTATGAAAAACAACCAACCAGAGTAAATAAGTGTCTTCTTACTTGTCTCGGTAACACCCTTATATCCATATCTCACCTACCAACCCCTTTTGCCCAAGCCAAAAAAAAGGGACTACTGACTCAGACTAGCCCCCTCTGCCACATGCACACTGACAAATTGAAAGCCTACAGCTAGGGAGCATCAGCTGAGCTGTTCAGTCGATCTGGAGTGTTAAGATGGCATTAAAGACAAAAGCATCTATACTAGATTAGTAGTATCCAAATCTGTCACTCATTCACTAGAAACAGGTAGACTTATGCAGGCATTTAATGCCAATTTCAGCACTGAAAATATATTTCAAGGATTGGAAAGACTGACTGAGAATAGGAAAATAAGGTGAAAGCAAAGCCTGGAAGGTTTGTGGAGCCTCTGTGGGATAGTAATTGCTGAGGCAAACTTAAGCTGAACAGAACATTCACTTAGTTTGTTAAATAAATCAAAATGCAAGCTAATTCTAATTTTAATGTAACCCTCTAAGTGTTTGAACTAAGGAACCTTTCCACGTCCTTAGGGCCCTATTAGGACTATTTCAACTTAGCCGGCATAGTCCAACCTGGCAATACACCAGCAAGAACACTTGGACAGCATAAATACCACACCACCTCACCAGAGAGAGGTATTTAGGTTTCTAGCTCAAACCAAAGTACTGAAGGAAGAATGCCATGGGAGCACCTACTCATTATTTTAATTGATTCCAAGATGAGGCAAGATGAATCATGATTTCCCAAATCCCAAATTTTTAGTCCAACTAAGGGAAGGCAAAACGAAGAATGGAGCCTTGGGAGTCTTCTTGTGAACTGTCTCATTGGGTAACTGCTTTTGAACCTTGAGCCACGGTGTCCCACGTTCCAGGGGAGTAGCCCAAAATCTGCAGAGTTGGTCTCTTCTCTACAGCCCATACAACATGTACTGACTACAGTCACTGCCTCCTTTATTTCACATGCAAGAAAACAAAGCCTAAGCTACTGAACCAAGAGGAGAGTTCACGGCCTAAGGATTTAGTCCATACCAAACAAATTCCATAATTTAAACTTTTTGCAGCTTAATTATACTGAGAAACCATTAGACATTTTAAAGAATTAGAATACTGAACTGTTAAATATTAGGCAATTGATCCATACTTAATGTACAGTAAGTTTCTAAATATGTCCTCAGAAAAATTTCATAGAAAAACAGGTGTAGGAGAAAATTCAAATGTGACCCGTAAGGCCCCAGAATTTAGAAATGAATTGGGATCAGTTCATTCTTTTCCCATGGGGTAACTTGTATAAATGTAATTCTATGGTTTCATAAAACCAGGTCAAGTTTCTGTCCCCTGAGGTCCTTTGGCAATTTGAAGCATGGCAGCACTTTTTCCTGGCTACAAGTTCAAATCTGCATGTGTTCTGGATTTCTGAAAGGAAGCGATTAGCCAAGCTGAAAAGATAGACCCATCCTGTTCAGAGCACACCTTCCACACAGAAAACTACTTACAGGGGTGAAACACAATTTCACAGAATGGTATTTAGAACTAGATGGCTCTGCACTTTTCACCTCTAAAAAAAAAAAATCCTTTTCTCTCATAAGCTGGCATACCAAAGAGCAGAAAAACTTACCACGTAACAATGCCAGCAGTTTTAACTAAGGACATTATTATTTCCTTAAATGTCAAAGAAGTTCTACTCATGTAGTCATACTTCAGCATATTTCTGAATACATGCATTTCATAGCTATTATTTTACTACTTCTCATATCACTGTATTGTCCTAATTTAAATATTAAGACATGTAAAATAAGATTCAATGAGACAAAATCACAGAAGGGGTCACCAGAAAAGATGAAACCTCTGCTTGGCAGACCCACTTTAGCACAGGCTCACCAGCAGAGCTAAAGGCAATGGAGCCTCCACTCCTTCAGGAACAACCTGAAATTACTCTGCTTAACACCACATCCTATCCACTGTGTCCTAGAGTCTGACTTATATTGCAGTGAGGCCAGAATGATAATGGGTTGAGTCTGACCACTCAGCTGAGCAACAAATCCCTCAACTAAACAGATTCAAAGAGCAGAGGAAGGATAACAAAGAAATTCAGGTTGTTTGAGCAAACTTCTCAGTGTGTAAATCTGACATGTCCAAACTACAGCGTGGGGCTGCTTCTTCTCAAGATAAAATCCACCTTTTCTGCCACTCTATTGAGATGGTGCCAGAGAAGCTCTGAACAACAAAATTTGCTGGAAGTTTATTAATTCTTAGCAATATCCCACCTGTTGTACCTCGAGGTGGCCTTAAGCCAACCCAACAGCTGCGGCTATCCCCAAACATGTTGACTAAAAACCTCACTGATGCCCTCCCCAGGAAATGCTATGGCTCCTTTCTTACACGATTTGCATGCATGCTCCTGAAACAGCTATATGCTGGTAAATTAGTATTTCTAATACATTTGTCTCATAGTTTCTCAAAACTGTATTTTATACAAAGCTACATGTTAAATTGTAAATTACTGTAGCAGGAGCTTCTTTTTCTACTAGTGTCTTTTTTAACATCATATTTCAGCAGCAAATTCATTTCAAAGGGAACCAGTAGAATCACAAACCATCTATAATGCCCAGTAATGTAAAACAAAATATTTTATTGCCATTTAATGTTTATTTTTAACCTAGCCTGTTAAAAGCTATGGGTATCAGCTTAAAAAAAATCCATAAAAAACCAAAACCAAGCAATCCTGCTTTGTACTGGAACAACAGACAATGTAACTTGCACCAGAATTGTGAAATTAAGCTTTACTGGTGGATACAGACACAGAGAACAAAATCCTACAGGTCACCAATGTTGTAGGAACTGTTCTAACAAGCTGAGAGAAATGTATAAAAAATTTAAAAAAAAAAAGAAAAGAACATACGACTTTTCACTTGTATTGGTCCTTATTATATATTTAATACCACCTGAGGTATTTTCTTCCCCCCATGCAGTAAATTACTGTTAAGGAAACAGAAGATAATTGAAAAACAGTTTCACTTCCTTCCCACCAAACTAAAATGTGGAAAGTGACAACCATGGCACATATCTTGGGAGCATGTATTCCCTTCAAAAAGGGACAGGCTGCATCTGTACTACAAAAATGAATACCAAAAATGAATACCAAAATGAATACCAAAAAAATCCCAGCAGAGGGTATGAAGCCACAGGTTATACCAAATTCTGATACTCCTTCCTGCAAAGATGTTGCCTTGATTTCCTAAAATTATTGCATACGAAAGAATGCCTACAAAAACACTAAGATTGCATTAAATGCATGATGCATTAAAAAATGCACCATGAATCTATTTTATGCAACAGCATTAATTTACAGGACACTAAATCTCAAGCATTTTTTCAATGTTTTCAAAGCGTCCCTGCAAATGCAAGAAAGTATACAGCAATCCAGCTTCCTACCTAAGATGTCAACTGGTTCTTTTATAGCACTTCCAAATATATTTTGCATGTGTTTGGTTTAAAAGATACATCTAGGCTACTGAAAGCAACAGGACTATCTGCATTCTCAAAGTTACACGTATGGTTTAAAACCACAGCACTGTTATTTGAATGTAAATAACTAAGTCCTACAGGTGACCTTGTCCAACAAAGAAAGGTTTTTACAGCAGGCCAAGAGACTGGAAATACATTATATGCTTCATAAAGACAGATAACGTTGTCATCCATTAAGACATGATATAAAACCAATTAAAGTAATAAGTTTATATTTTTACCACATTTGGAAAAGAATAATTCAAAAATAATAGCTTTAGTAATGGGTTTTCTTTAAGGAATGCTCAAACTATCAATAAGCCCTGACTAGGTTCATCACAAAACTGTGATACAAACTGTAAAAAACTGTAACACACTGTTTGTACTTCTCTTAAAAATACCATATCTAATACCAGAAACAAGTTTTTTTCTGTCCCATATATAAAATCATGATCTAGCTTTTTTTAAAAAATAAATCATTAGTGAGTGAGAACAACATTAAATCAAAGTTACAAAAGATGTTATTAAATGATAATAAAATATATAATCTGTTTCCTTTATATTTTACTTTATATAACTGCTTTCTTTTTGTTTCCTTACAGTGATTTAATGTAAAATGAAACAGCAAAGCATTTCCCAGATGTAAAATTCAAAAACAGTTCCTATCATACAACAATTTGTAAATACAGGTATATGCTGAGAGACATGTCCCACACAACAACTTTTACAAATGTAAAATACCTATTACCTGTTCTCAGTACAGCATCGTTAACAAGTGCTCTGACATGAACATTCAGAGTTATGAACTTCAACCATGGCATCGTAACATTACAAGTATATTTCAGCTGTCAATTATGCTAAAGCACGTGCAGCAGTCCCACGTACTCCCATTTTTCCCCTTCTCCCCATCCAACTCCAGGATGTAACTCCTGTTATTTTGTCAGTCAGGTAATCTGTATGCACACCTACTGTGCCCTCTCATTCAGTCATACAATCTAAGGAACAAAATGAATGTAAAAAAATACATCTTAACAGCTAAGGCGCACTTTTTTCAGTATATTTAGTATCACATAAAATTATAATGTGAATAAGAAACTAGTCTGAAAGTTTTGCTTGTTTTGGATCAAAAGGAATTTAGCCATAATTTAGCCACTTGGCCAATTCAGAAATTAATTCTATAAATTATAAAGATGAATAAAATGTTATTACCAAAAAGTCTGCATATTTTAATGGAAAAAAAAATCCAGTTGGTGTGGCAAGGTGCACTAGCAAATTTTAATTGCACCTGTTCCATTATTCCTGGACTATGGTTAATATCAGCTTTTCAATGGCCATAAAATTACACTGTTTGATATTTGTAACAAAAAATATTTTTTTTTTCATGCTGAAATAGCTTTGTTCTTCATGATGAAGATGCAAAATATGTGGCATGCAAAGAAAATATCTAAAGTAAATTAGTTTTGGAGTGAGCAAGGTACCTTCAAACAGAATAATGAACAGAAAGTTATGTTAAGTGTTACCCACAGAAGCATTCTCAGGAGTGCACTATAAAAACTTCAAAAAGCTTGTATTATTTCAGCAAGTTTCTGCCTATAACTAATAAAATGTTTCGATACACACGACTGCAATCTTTGCATTCCATTCTGCAAATTGTATTGTGTGTATTTATCCACCTGCCATAGGAGGATGTTCACTCTAAAAGCAATTATCACAAAACACTGTTTGAAGCAAGGTGAACTAAAACACATTTTGTGATCCACTTCCTCAGTTGCAACTCACGCAGTTTCATGAGTTTTGGCGGACATATATATATATCAAACTAGCACTCAGAGTCTGTTTCATCCAATATCCCATCTCTAAAAGAGACCTACAGAAATTCACGGAGGAGAAAGCAAGTTTTCAGTATTTTCAGAGTTATCCTTCCCCACTGTAGTTTCCCATCTAATCACTATGAGTGATTTAGAGTGGAAAATTCCAAACTGGGACGTAACTGGATGGTCAAAAAAACTCATCCTTCCTCTCACGAAATTGAGTGACAGTGTTTTTCTACTTAATGCTATGGAAAATATACTATTACCCTTTTTCCTTTTCTTTCGTTTAAAAAAAAAAAAAAAAAGTTCAAAACAGTCCACAGTTATTAACAGTGAATGCTAGGATTCCATATTTTGTAGATTACACATGAATATTCTTCAATGCCTGTGAAATGAAACATCAGCACTTGTTAGGAGATGCCCCCAGCCGAGCACAGTATCAGATAAATAAGTAGAACATAGTGGGTTAAGAATAAAGTTATTCCTCAAAGCAAACTGGATTTTATCATTTAAAGTCACAAACATATCTTGATTCTAAATATAAAGGTTTTTGGTTTATGTTTCAGGGTTTTTGAAAATAATTTAAATGATAATGGAAAGAGAAAAATTCTTCCTTAATTCACACTGGAGACATTATCTATATATAAATTAACTCTCTGGATCATAATAGCTTTTTGCAGATGACTCTTCAGCTGTATCGTTTAAATACATATTTAGGCAACTTAAAATTTACTGTCAATTCCTATTATGTCAGTCCACATTATGGCGCTGTTACAGCATGCACATTTAAAGATTATTGAAAAAATTACTCTTCATGTGCAGTATATAATTTGCAAAAGGTTAATCACTATTTTAAAACAATGAATGGAATTAACTCATAATGCAAAGCAGATGCCCCAAATGTTATTTTTAAAACAAAACATATTTAACTTATAAAAGAACAAACAGGATCTAAATCCAGTCCTGTTGCTTAAAACCAGACAGGCATCATGGTTGTTTTGGACTCTTCTTTCACTGGCTCATACAATTTAGATAAAACTCCATAGTTTCTGACTACTCTCTGCTATCCTGCAACCATTAATGAATTTTTACAGCTAAACTTGTAAAGCTCCTCCATGACTAGGAAACACTGGCAATGGTGAAAGAGATTTACTTGTACCACACCAGCAGGGACTGCAGTAACAATTTAATATATCAATTAAGTAGTTCAAAAAAGAAAATGTTAAAACTCAATCCAGTGAATGAAAATTCTCTGCTTCATACGCAATTCACTTTAGATGACCAGTCACAGAGATGGGCAAAAACAGCCATCTGGAGTGATCTAGGAACAGAGGAAAACAGAAGAAATACTAAATGGCAGTCAAACAAGATTAGCATTTCCAACAAATATTCGGAACCCACTCCGGATTACAGAGTATAAAGCAGGACAAGTTGTAAATAAGGGTGCTTTGAGTGCATTTTGCTTTACAGTGCTGCGGAGGGGCAGAGAAGCAGCCCTGGGTGGGTGCAGCAGCCCCCCAGCACAGCCCACAGGGACACACTGTGGGGCACTTGCTGCATGTGCCCAGGGGGCTCAGCAACTCCAGGCAGGGGCCTGTGGCTCTAGAAAAGAGTGTGGAACTGAGACTGAACCAAACATTTGAACAGAGACGGCAGTGGCCTGAGGAAGTAACAAAGCTGTCCATATAGCCCTTTCTTGTAAGCAAAGTTGATACAAACCTGACAACAAAATTGCTTTTTTACATAAACTACATGTGCCAAGAACCGATTTCTTGATCTAAAAAAGAAAAAAAAAAAAACCACAAAACTTTACCAATAGCTATAAGATAAAGGAAGAGTTAATCAAATTGAATCCTTGAGGAAGATCATGTGAAGCAATCAGGAAAAAAAAATGTCCCCCTGCCCATCACTAGCAGGCCCTCACCTCCCCGCACGGGAACAGCGTCGGCAGCACTTCTCGACAGGCAGCCAGCCTTCACAGCGCAGTGCTCCCTTCCAAAGGATCAGATACCCTGCTACTGCCAGCCACTAAGTATCAGATTAAAGGGATAAATAGTTCTGGTCTGCAGTCAGTACGGTCCAAGGATCTCAGCTTTTAAACTACAATATTTACCATCAAATACATAAAGTAAGAGAGATATTAAAGTACTGTTATTATGAGCAACTGGAGTCTTTTATTTTGTTTAAGTCTAAGGAAACCACTTCCAAACCTTTTACCCCTTCTTTATAGTTACTACAATTTATCCTCTGGCCTTCCAGAAGTCATCTTTGCTTGTAAAGCCTTCCACATTTCTGCTGATTATATTTTAATAATCTGCGGCAAGGAGGAAGGTCATCAATTTAAACCACAGGTACTATATATTTGACATTCCTTCCAGCTGCACTTGCTGACCTGTTCATTTAAACTATCTATGATTTGTACTAACCTACCTGGGTGAGATACAACTTTAATTAATACAAACAGGGGAAAAAAAAAAAAAACCCAAAAAAAAAAAAAGCTATGCAAGCGTGCAGTATTCAGTAAATAAGGACATGCTAGGTCCACATAATTTGAGAGAAGCAGAAGCTAGAAAAGAGAGACTGAATAACTGCCGTATAAGATAGGCTCTGAAGGGAACTGTTTCACGTTCAGCATCTTTCCCCTTTATATTCAAAAATCAACTAGGTTGTTTTCCACAAATTGTAAATAGCTTCCAAAGGCTCCAAATAATTCCCCGCTTTAAGTATGAATGTCAATGAACTCATTCAAAATCATCTTCAGATGTCAGAAAAGATTAACATATCCTGGTCATAGAAGGGAGGTCAGAAGAAAGCACACGCTTTTAGCCTTTACTCGGGTGGGCATGATCCAAAGCCAGCCTAAGTCTGTGGGAAAACTCTAGAAAGGGATCCAGCATGGCAAAATTCCACAACAAGTGCTCAAAACACAAGAGATCAGAAACAATCTGGGATCAATAGCTTCCAGGTCATTAATCCTAGGCAGGTGACATCTAGTGCACAGTTTGCTACTCTCTTTCACCCACACATTCAAGAAATCTGACTCGATTGGCATCTAGTAGCTCTAAATATTTTCCATGTTTTGCCTTTATCCTTCCCCTACTTGTTTGGCATATGGCTTTCCAGCATCCCATTAATGTCAAACCGTTTAATCGGAATGTAAGCTAAATGCACAGTTTGCTATTTCCTGGATTTCTGTTTGGCAGCCAATGCTTTTTATGAGGAAAATAAAAGCAAAGGTCAGTAGGACCAGAAAAGAAAAGTCATCTTCCATAACGGAAGCTTATTTTTCCAGTGAACTGATACACAAGCCTAATTTAGAAAAAGGTCCTTTAGTATCATGTTATTATTAGTAGTATCACAAATAAACACAGAAACCAATTCACTTTACAGACCTCGACATTAAGTATTCAATAGAAAATCCCTTGGTGTTTTATTGATTTTTGTTTTATTGATTTTTTTAAATAGCAATATCACAGTTAAAATGTATCATTTTGGTGAAACACATCTGAAACTTTTCCGTCTTGGAATAAGTTATTACAAATTATTTCCACAGCAACTGGCAACCAACGATCCAATCCATTTAAAGAACAACAAAGTAATGGCTTTATTTGGATGCCTTTTTGATTAAACAACATATTAACCTTGATGAAGCTTTCCAAAAAGGGATTAGCGTACTCGAGTGCATCAGCTGATTACGAGACAAATATAACAGTGATAAGATGCTGGTTCGAAATTTTTGAATCTGATGTGTATAACAATTTAGCCGCTAGGATGGAGTTGGCTCTTCCAGTTTCCATCTCAACAGTAAAGTATCCACCCGGGATACAAAAAGACATCACCCAGCAAAAGTATGCAGTAACTGGGAGTCAGGAAAGGTCACTCAAATCACTAAACTGAGTAGACAAAAATATCCTGCGTAATTACTGTAATGTCAGAAATAATTAAAAATAATTTGTAAAGAAAGAATAATTAAATGTATTAGAGGGGAAATCCAGAAAGCAAATACAGATTTATCTTCCCATTATATCATCCATTTTGACCAAAACTCACTGACCCACTTTGCTTTATTCATCTATACTGTAATAATACATTTTGCATACCTATTGTATATCCTTTCCATTAATTTATTTGCTTAATGGATGTATAAGTAAGTCTACTACAATTACGCTTTTTAAGGGTCAAATCCTACTCACTTCTGAACCCAGTACTGTAATTTCTATTACACTGGATGATAACACAGCAGACCTCAGGAACGGCTGAAACACAGCCGATTCTGTGCTGTTGACATAATCAAGCCATGTTACAACCAGGCTGCCAAACCCTTTTATACCCCTGCCAAGTCCAGGAATTGGTGTCTCCATACGCCCCCAGCCGCCCCCCCCCCACCACCCCCCCCAAAAAAAGGAAGTTCCTGCATTTCTTAATTTTACATGTTCAAATTAAAATTCACACGGTTGTGACTGTGGCAAAGAAAAACTTCCATGAGTTTATTTTAAGGACCAAATCTTGGAACTCTTGCAGAGTTGTTGCAAGTTACACACCACACGGACACACACATGCACACATAAAAACCCCAACCCAACAACTGTCTAAGAGCAGCTATTAATATTCATGTTGATTCCACATGAAACAACAGCAGAGTTACCCGAGCAGCTACAGTTATGTCAGCGCTTGGAAGTTATTCCAGGCTGTTTTGTCCCGCTGCCCTGAATATTCAGGAACTTCAACAATCCATCCAGCAACTGCTACCGCAGAGTAAGTGCTCTGCTTCCCCTGGCTCTATGCTAATGATTGCCAGGCACCCTCTGCTGAATCGGGGGGGGATGAAAGGAAGGAGGACGGGATGTCACATCCCCCGCCATTGGGGACGGGACGGGCAGAAGCAGGCATCGCGTGGGCTTAATTTCCCACGTGTTGGTTGTTGCTGCACCTTGAAATCTGACAATAAGAAAGTGAAACGAGCCCGGCCTGTTTGTTTGGGTATATTGAAAGTAGCATCGGGACTTTGTCCACGACCTCCTCCGTGGGAAGTTCCCGCCGCCCCTCCAGCGCGGCAGAGCCCGAGCCCCCCGCCCCCGCCCGAGGCAGGGGGAGAGCCCCCGGGAACTGGAGGCGCTTCCGACCGCTCTGATCTGGGGGTCACGGCAGTTATGCGATCCCTTCTCCTTATCGAGCAGATTCAGCCCTGTAACCTACAGATTGAGAGATAACAGCCTCATGCTTTCGCCCTCCGTTGCAAAGGCGGCTGCTATTGCATCAGGAATTTCCTCTTTTGCCAGCTCCTTCTATCTCCCCGACACTGCTCCCCGGCTGGGGCAAGTTTGGGGCTCACCTCCCCCTCGCGGTCTCTCCGGCCCGCGGGGTGCGGGGATACCCCCGCACCGCCCGCAGCCACAGCGCTGCTCCCCTCCCTCGGCGCCGTCCCCGCCACCGCGCCCGCGTTACTCTGCGCGGTAGCAGGATCCAGCCTTTCCAAACCCTGCCGCGCTCCCGCTGCCCCCCCGTCTCCTCCTCCTTGGCTGGCGGGGGCCTGGAGCTGCTCGCACCTGCTCCTCGGGGACAGACACCCCCACCCCCCCTCACCGAGGATGCAGCCCAGCCCGGCCGCCTGGCACCTCTCCCCACTACCCCAAAGCAAAGCCGCCGCCACCGTCCTCCTCCTCGCCGTGTTCCCGCCCTCCCTTCACCTCCCCCGTTCGCCATGTGGAAACTGCCTTACAGCCCTACACAAAAAGTGCACGTGCCCCCTCGGATGGGTGACAGCAGCTGATGGCCAAGCGGCCTCCATCGCCCCGGAATGGGCCCGACGCCCGAGCAGCTCCGCGCCCCATCCCAGCTAACGCGACATCCCAGTGTCTATGTCGCCGTCCCCCCATCAGGACCGCTCCCCGCCCACTCCCGTGCGCCCTTCGGGCGGCTTTTTCCCAGGGTTGCCCGCTTTAAAGATATATCCAAGGATAAACTTCAGCTGGGGGTTCGGTGAGAAAGCAAGCACTTTCTGGCCCCTTCCCACCCCCTCCGGCCCTCCGCTCCCGCGCCGCGCTGCCCGCGGCCACCCCCAGCCCCGGCACGCCTCGGCCCAGGGTGCAGCGAAGGGGACAATGACAGGGCGACACTTGCAGGGCGCAGCGGAAGGGGGGCACAAACTCCCCTTCCGCCCTCTGTCCCTTCGTCCCACCAAGAAGCAGCGCCGCTGGGTGCGGAGAAGGCCGGCTGGGTGCCGGGGCAGCGCGGGAGGGGGCAGCGGCAAGCGGCGCAGCGCTCGCCCGGACCGCACCGCGCGGGGGTGGGACGGGGGCGGCGGCGGTGGCGGCGGGGGGGTGGTGGGGCGCGCGTGTGCCTTGCGGCACTTACCTGGCGTTGGTGCAGTCGTTGTAGAGGGTCTCGAAATCCTTCCTGGAGATGAGTTTGCAGCGGTTGACCCCGGGCTGGATGGCCCCCAGCCCCCTCAGGATGCGGACCTGCTCCACGTTGCAGACCACGGGCGTGATCTCGAGCCGCTTCAGCTTGGTGTAGACCGTGTGCAAGCCCCCCACCAAGTGCTTCAGGAAGAGGTCGAAAGCCTGGGGCAGGCAGATGAGCTCGCAGCCCTCCACGGTGAAGGAGGCCACTTTGGCCCCCCTCAGATCCACCATCTTGCACTCGTTATTCTGGGGGGTGTTCTCCACCGGGGACGGGGTCGAGTACACGGGCTTGCCGGGCAGGCTACCGGCCGCGCTGGCCGCGCTGGCATTGGGAGTGGAGGTGCCGCCGCCGCTGCTGCTGCCGCCGCCGCCGGTGCCCAGGCTGGGGCTGCCGCCGCCGCTGCCGCCGCCGCTGCCGTTACCGCCGCCGCCGCTGGTGGTGGAGGTGACTGTGGCCGCCGCTGCCGCCGCCGCTGCGATGGGCTCCGGCCGGAATAGGTTTGTCCCCGAAGCGGCCGGCGGGGGAGCGATGGACGGAGACGGAGAGGAGGTGGCCGACGACGAGGTGGCCGACGACGAGGTGGTGGTGGTGGTGGTGCAGGCGGCAGAAGTTGAGACCGGAGGCTGAGGGGGGACCAGCTGGGTCGGAGGGATCAAAGCAGCCGGTACGGCCATGGTCACATATACGGCGGAGGGGGCAGGGGGAGGGGGGAAAGTTCCCACACACACACGCAGGGAAAAGGGGAAAAATAAAAAAAAAATTTTAAAAAAAAAAAGAAGAGGAAAGAAGAGAAGGGAGGAGGGGGGAGAAGAAGGGGGGGATAACCCCAGATCAGGTGCTGCGGCGAGCGAGAGAGCAGGGGGCAGAGTGAGAGAGAGAACGCACAAAGTGTCCCGCAAGTGGGGACGGAGGAGGAGGAGGAGGAGGAGAAGTCCGCTCCGAGCGGCGGGGCTGGGGCCGAGGGGAGGGGGAGGGCAGTTTCTTTTTGTGGTCCTTGCTCTAGCACCACGTTAAAGACGAAGGTGAAAAGGAGGAGGTTTGAAGGACTTCGGTTCTCTCTGGCAAGTACATTGATCAAAGATTGAGAGGGGAATGACAGAGAGAAAATGAGCGGGGAAGTGCTGGCTGCTGCCGCCGCCGCAGCCGCCGCTCGCTCGCTGGACGAGTTGTTGTTGTCACACGGTGCGGAGGGGAGGAGCTCCGGCAACTTGAAATACCCTTTGAAGCAGCAAAAGGCTCACTCACTAGTATTAACCCAAATTATCCAACCAGGAACCCGGAGCAGGAAAACAGCGAGAGAGCGAGAGAAGTCCCTCTCCCCCCTCCTTCAGGAACCGTTAGATTACATGTTTCATATTTCACCCCACCAGAGATGAGATGCAATTTTCCCAGCCCTTTTCAACAGTCGCTTGTCAACACAGTTTGTGGAGAAACACGAGCGTCTCCAGCGTTCCCCCAAAGCCGGGCGGGAGCAGGGGAGCCGGGGCGCGGGGCGGGCGCCGGGCACCGCACACCTTGCCGGGGCAGACAAAAGCAGAAACCTCCGGACGAGGCTGTTGCTCTTGCCGCTGTTGTTGCTCTCCCGGGACCACAAACGCTCCTCCCGACGGGGCGGGAGTTGCTGCCGAGGGTCCCCTTTGTTGCGCGGCAGGCGGAGGGGGGCTGCGCGGGGCGCGCACGGGCAGCCCCACGCGGCAGCATCCGCGGAGGACTTTCCTGCGGCGGCCGTGGATCGGAGGGGACGAGGCACTACGGGTCAGACCGCGGAGACGCCGCGCCGAGCGGGCTGTGGCGGCACAGGAGTAACTTGGGAGAGGGGCGGGCGGAGGGGGGCCCGCGCAGGTCCCGCCGCGCAACAGGTGTCGGCGGCGCGCAGCAGGCGCGCAGCCCCGGCCCGGCCCCTCCGCGCCCGAGAGCGCGCAAAGTCAGCCGGCGCGCTGGCCCGCGCATGCGCAGTGGGGCGGCGGCAGGCGCGGTACCTGCCGGCCCGCGCCGGGATGCGGCTGGAGCGCGTTTGGCAGATGGGAGAGCCCGCGGCTGGGTTCTGCGTGTCTTGGGGGCACTCCGCACTTTGAAAGGGGTAAAGCAATGGCCACTGCTACAGATGAGGGGGTCTGCAAAATCAGGGGTCGGTGCGTGCGTACTTCTTCCTGTTTAAAAATACACCCTGTGTGTGCTTAATTGCGATGCATGTATGTGCCCATAGCCTTTTTTTTTTCCCCTATGATACTATTACATGAGACATGACTCACGGGATGACACATCTGTAGAGTGGATAATCTCAAGTGTAGTAATTTGGTGCAGGGGAATTTCCACAGTATCAGACATAAACTGTTCTCATATGATCTGCTTGCTTATTGTACTTTAGGTTTATTTTACGGGAATTTGTGTTCTAGTGACACTTAAGAAACCTTTTGCTAGTGAAATTAAGCTATTCTGCACTAAAGTCTTCAAAAGCGCAAATAAAACCATGAAAACACAGAGTAAGGATTTGTTTTAAAGTCTTTTGTACCCATAACTGTGCAGAACACTTATTTGAGCCATTTTTAGGTGGGGTTGTTTGAGAATGTTTATCTGCAAGAGCTTATACAACTTAAGTTTTAGTGGTGGGATCCCAGTGATGGGATCTAGTACTTGCAATTTCAAAACTTGTAATTTCAAAATGTAAATATACTGCCTCTTTCTTTTTTTCACTTGTAGAAAGCCAACTCTGTCCATATTTTCTTTTCCTCACCTGTTCCTTTTTGCATGTCACCTTCTCTCGCACCTTGTGAAGACAGAACAACTCCATAAGAAGATACAGGACAGAGCCAGACACGTGTGATATGGCCACTCGGAGATCTGGGTGAACTCTGAATTAGGGATCACCACTTCGTTTGTTCTCTACTTTTCCTACAATGATGCACACCAGCTCTTCTGTTTTTCTATTTGCTTTGTGCTCCCACAGATACATAATTCTTATGGTCCAAAGGAAGATGCAGTTTGAAAGAGTTTGCTACCAGGGGTTTGGGTTAACCTTGATGATATCAATGCAACAATGGGATTAGAAACCTAGAAAGAAAGATTTTTGAAAAGGTTCGAGATTCCTCAAAGCTTCTGTCATGGTAAGTGTTTCTAATTATTATGGAGAGTGTCTCAATTTAATTTAACTTGCACTTATACTGACACACATAAACCAACAAATCCTGAGGTCATTCTTTGTAAAATTCTCTAGATTGCATTTCTCTTACTTGCTGACCCTTTCATGTAATGATATTGTTGGGTGTTTGTTTTCTTTTTCTCTCTCTGAGTTGTTATCAGCAAAACTCAAATTACTGTAACTGATATTTGAAAATTCTCCCTGTGTCAAGTGAAGACTTATGGTGCTGAAATCAATAAGACTGTTTAAAATTCAAAGACCTGCAAATCGTTCTGTTTGTCCTTTGATAGGGCCTGGGCTGATTAAAATGCGACCAAGAAAGCTTAATTGCTGCACTAATTAAGAAGTCTTTAATTTCTTTCCTGGAATATTGTTTGAAGCAGGGTTTCTGTTCTGCTCATGTAGCTGTTCAGGGCAGGTATTCTTTCTCTTTCTCTCTTCTTTTTTCTTTTTACCATTTCATTAAAATGTATGTTAAAACAGTAAGATGTATTGACAGTGATTGTAATTTATTGCTCTAAAAAAAAGACTGATATGGAGTTCATTATTTTATTAAATTACAATTTTGAGGGCAGCTGTAAAGGGTAAAATGCAATTACAAAATGCATTGTAGCTGTTGCATTTTAAGGAATTTGAATACTTGACTGACAGCAGATAGGATAGTACACCAGCCCCCTCCCCCAACTTCAGTTATTATTGATAATTAAATAGTTGAATTCATTCAGTAAAACACCCCAGAAAAGTATTTCTCTCTGAACATGTGTGAAGGAATGGACCGGGGGAGGGGATGCATACAGCAGATAGGCACCTGGTAAGGATGAATAGTGTATTATCATGTTAAGTTCATCCACAATTTTCTTTTCCTGCATTTCTTTGGAATTTATTTTCCTGAGAAATACCTCTCTGCCTTCTATCTTGTCTTACCCTTGTTTAGTGACCTATTTTGTTCACTGTTTCTGAAGAGAAGAAACTAGATGATTTCACAAAGCTTTCTGTGTGATCAATAGAGTAATGTTTTAGGTTTAATCATGCTGCATTATAATTCTGGCAAACAACTGCCGAGCAGAGATTCTAAGAAAGGAGCAAGTACTGGCAAAGAGAAGGTAAGTTCTGCTTTGCTTTAATCTCAGGTCTCAAGCAGCAATCCCCCTTTGAAGAGCTATCTGCTATTTAGAGGGAAGACTTAGAAAGAGGGAGGGACTTCATACAGAATCCCCCCCTGCATCGCTCAGGAAAATAGACTCATAAGTGTGTGAAAAGGGATCCCTTTTTGCTTCTTTTTCACCAAGACATTTACTAAACATTGACAAACACCATGAATACAATTGAGATTGATGCGAAGTGTCGTATCAGTAGTAAGAAACTGGCTACTGCAGTGCTGTTTTTCTAATTGTTGTGTTACAGTGAAAGCAGCACAAAACCTTGTCCAATACAAATACAAACTGGATTCCTTTCAGTGACAGGACAAGTAGATAACATGCTTAATAGATACAAAGGGAGATTTGCCATTCCAAGCACGATGTTACGCTAATTATGTTTACTCTAATTGAAAGCAAGGTTTTGGGGAACCTGAAATTACTCATAGGATATTTTTAATAGCTGAATAATAATAAAGTGCAGCAAACGTTGATCACAAACCTTTTGGTCTTTCAAAAATCTATTGGAAAATTAAATGAAAAGTGGAGTTTGGTACAAACAATGCCCCAGGGCAAAAAAACAACTAACACTAGATTTTCCAGTCCAGCCATAACACAAATCAATTTGAGCACACTTCTATGGCCAGACTGCCAGATTGTTATGACTGCTAATTCACTCAATCAAACAGTACATTAGTACACCGGGCACAAACAGCTTTAACAATAGCATGCATTTCTGAACAGTCCACCATATATCATAAAAAATCTAAAATACATGGCAAGATTGCTTTCACATTCTGTTTACTACAAAATGTATTTACATATGGTGCCTGCCTAACAAAAGAAACAAAAAGTGGTGGAAGAATGAAAGCGAAGAAACTTCAGCAGCCATTAAAAATAACTTTTAAAGTCCTTAAAAATGAGAATCTGGGAGCACTTGCTCCTGCTTTCACTGGTGTTTAATGTGAAACTCTCAGCCGGAGAGCTAACAGCAGTGTCTGGCCATCCCCGGCACAGGACTGGATGGGGAATTGCTGCGGGCTTGGCAGCTGGCACACGCCTTGCCTAACCCCAACTCCGGCACTTCAGCGCTGGAGCGTCTTTTGCCGGCTTTACTCCTGCGAGTCAGCTCGCTGGCTCCGGGGGTATTCACCGCCTGAGTAGAGGGGCAGGATTTAGCCCCAGGGAATATCCCTCAATTCTTCCCCTCCATCCCCACGAGCAATGGGCGTTATCCCCGGGGATGCTGAATCCTCCGACCAAGGACGCGCTGTTCTGAGAGATGCGATAACCGACGGGAGCCCTCTCATCCCTTCCCTCCCTCCTCGCCTGCATCCGACACACAAACACGCACACGCCCCACACACACACACCCACGCACAAGCGCATATATGGAAATTGCAAAAACCAAACGCCAATTAAGCTACTTGCTTATTTACGATTTTTTTTCCTTAAGTCGCTAGTCTGACTTCAGAAAAGGCATTTCGAAGTCAGTAACTAAAACAGCGTTTCTGTCGATCTGAGCTTCTCGGTGACGTTGCTGCTACCAGAGCCACATGGTGAAACGGATCGGGTCGTGTTCACCTCCCGGGCTGGCTCGGAACGGATGGATGGAAGGATTGGGGGATGGATGGATGGATGGATGGATGG